>VXAB01005331.1:0-58953 GCA_013399175.1 Odontophorus gujanensis
GAACAAAGTCTATGTATGCAGATATAATCACTGGAAAAGTGAGCGTTAGAGTAGTGGGTACTAGGAGTGGTGGGTAACCAGGAAAAAGCTTCCAGTCTCATGCTTCCATTCCCATGAGCACTTGAGAATAAGAAAAAAACTGCATGAAAACAATTAGGAACCATGTACCCGAGCTGGATTTCAAAGTTAGGGGACCTAGAGATCTCTAAGAAGGAAACAACATTTTATCCGCTGGAAGGATGAAACATTCTATTAGCAGCGTAAGACCACTCTGCAAACTGGATGTGTCATTTTCCATTGCACAATTTTCATAGAGCAACCATAACCATGCCCACCACCCTTGTCCTAAGGTACATTCCTAAGAGTGCAGTCAGAAGGTCAAGAGAGGTGATCCCTCTCCTCTGCTCTGCCCTGGTGAGGCCATGTCTAGAGTTCCGCATGCAGTTCTGGGCTCCCCACTCCAAAAAAAAAGACAGATGTCCTAGAAGAAGTCCAGAAGAGGGTCATAAAGATGACAGAGGGCCTGGAGTACCTCTCTTATGAGGAAAGGCTGTGAGAGGTGGGTCCACTCACCCTGTGAAAAGAATACTTGGGGGGGGATCTGGTATATGATTATAAATACCTCAAGGGAGGTGGAAGGCAATGAGGGCCAGGCTCTTCCTGGCAATGCATAGCAATAGGTCAAGGAGTAACATCCTTAAACTTGATTATAAGAAGTTCCATATAAACATGCAGAAGAGCTTTGTAGTAAGGGTGACAGCATTAGAACAGGCTGCCCAGAGAGGCTGTGGTGTCTCCTATGGAGATATGCAAGATCCAGCTGGATGCCTACCTGTGTGACCTGCTGTACGGTACTGCTTTAGCAGGGAGCTTGGTCTTGATCAACTGAGGTCCCTTTCAATCCCTGTGATTCTGTAAACCATTACTTGCTACAAATAAAATGCTTCAAATGTAATTTGATTTCATCATATGGATTACGTTTAAAGCTATTTTGCAGCTCAGGAAAGGTTCCATCTCTAAGCTAGGAACGAATAAACATTTCACGATGGGTCGCAAGAATGGTGCAAGAGTGCACCCTCTCTGCAGCCAGAGCAAATTGAATTTAGCAAACCATTTACCTCATTAACAGCAGGAAATCTTGTCAAATTCTGTGAGGCACTTATATAACTAAAAATAATCCCACACTTGAGTCAATTCGAAGTCTTACTGCTGGATGAGCAACATGCAATTCCAGCACTCTGTGGGGACTTCCACTTATAATTTCTCAAAAGCTCTGCAAAATGCACATAAAAACAGCTCTTTCTCTTGTATTGAATACTTACCTAAAAGGAAATGAGGACAAGCAAATTGTGAAGCAGCTACTGCAGCAAATTACTTAAGCAATTCCTAAGGAAAAAAAGCCGAAATCAATTGTGGTTCAGTTCAATCCTTCGCATAAAATATCAGAGAAATCCCAATGAACTCTTTTTACTTCTGCATTAGAAGGGTCTAAAATTGAAACATATAATGAATTGCACATTTTACCTTGGTGATTTAAATAGGATTTGTGCCTACAAGATTACAGTCCTCAGAGCTTCAGATGCCTCCCAGCCCTCTCAGAACTGTACTCAGTTCTGGTGCGGCTNACACAAGCCAGAAAGAACAGGTTTTCAGATCCTTCAAAAGATAAAGGGCAATAGCAGAAAGGAGACAGTGGTGAGATGAATGAATAAAGGAATCATTATGAGAAGTATTTATCAGCCTTTTCTTTCTTTGAGGTTTGGTTGGCATGACTGGTTTTGCCCTCAGATCCCAATCTATATGGGCATTTCTGAATTCTCCAGAAAACAGCCTTAGCACTGCTGAGAAATACAGTGTGGAGACTGAGATAGGGTTCCACAAACATTACAGCTGCTAGATCTAAGTGAACTTCAAAAAATCTGGCCTGAAAACATCTGGTCTAAGAAAAAAATCCTAAGCCAAAATGTACTTCAGAGTAAACTACATCCAATGTTTGAAAGGATCAGCAGCAGGAAACTAACAAGAATAAAGGTTCAGTAGTGTCAGACCCAAATCCTGACGCTTTCCAGAAGATACATAAAAACCACACAAAATTCTGTTGTAGAAACCACAGGAGTATGCTATAGCCTAAGGGCACACATGACAGATCTGTAAGCGTTGGATTTAGAGCTGCAGGCAATATATAAAGGGAAGAAAAAAAGCTGCCTCCTGCATAAATCTGAAAACATTAGCATTGCAAACACTGTAGAGTAATAGAATTAGCTTAACATAAATCTCTCTCCTCTTTGGAACAGTCTGGATCATGAACGTCCAACATTTTGGCTTGCTTGGGCCATATTGAGTGAAAATGAATTTTTGGGGGCTGATGGTTTAGTTGTTGCTCAGTGATTGCGTGCCTGAGGCTGGGCCAGGCCACTCAGCAAAATTATTAGCTGCCATGGGCCACAGGCAGTCCCTGGGTTGGACATGCCTGGCCTGGACAATCCATGGTAAGCTGTCATCACAAATGAGTTAGAAGAGCAGAGAACTCTTTCAGGTCAGCATGACTTGACTGTACAGGGAAGGACATCAGAGAGAGGGCAGAGAAAAGCATATCCTATTTAGAGACGAGTTCTGTAGCAGATCTCTTTCCTCATGCAAGGACCCTTCCTACTGGTAAAGAATTCACTCTTTCAAGACATCACAGCCAGTCAGGAACCACACCACGAGGAACGACATTCAAGTTTAAACCATCCTGTACCAGTAGATTAGTGATCAGAAATGGAAAGCAAAAGACATCACAGACAAATTTCGGTCTTGCATGCCAGGCTATGTCAAAGAGTGCCATAAAAGCCCTGCTGTATTTTATCATCCACTGACAGGCCTAGGGGTATTAGAGGGCTCTGAGATGCTGCACATTTTTCTTCTTCCAAATATATATGTATTAATAAAAAAACACCTGGCAGGGAAAGAACATGCATTTTCTCCACCAAAATTGGAAAAGGAAGGCTGGATATCTCAGTCATTTCCACATTGCCCAGGACATCCAAGTCAGACCATGTTTTTTGTAATCTACAGATCTGCAATGACAGCCAGCTAGCATGCACAGCATCCCCAGAAAACTTCTACATCACAGCCGGAGATCAAAAGTTTGTCAAGGCAAGAATAATGCAGAATGCTGGGTGATGGTATCTGTCATCCCTTGTGCTTCACATCATTTTGACATGGTATCATAAGATGACCAGTCTGATGAATTTCCAGAAGAAGTAGATCCTCATGTGTCAGTAGATCCAATAAATCCATTTGCATCTGCAGATCCTGCTATAACTGAATAGAGAAACAAGAGGATTACACTTTTTGTGTCACTAAAGTGAGGAAAGACAGAGGGAATTTAACCAGTAAAACTTCAGACTTGTAATAAGAGTTACTGAACATACTGGAAACAGTTCATCTGATATGCCTTTGGTTCACATTCATCTTTCCTATGAGATGGACTGGTGAGTTCTGTCATACCATCAACTAATATTTTTCCAGGTGTTTCTCCTCTAACATTATTTCTAACACAAGCTTTCACTATTTCAAAAGAGCCATAAATATTGCAGAAAAACCTTATGCTGCATACTGGCCACACTTCACAAATCTGTCACTATCAGTGCACAGCAATTCTTATGTTACCATCATTAGCAGTCAAAGTAATTTGGAACCACAATCTGCAACTGCACCAACTGAGCCCAAAAATTGGTACTCAGCGCCATCTATTGATTCCTTCTGGTTAAGCAGAAGGCAACACAATCGGCGGGCTCACTCACTGTGTGATACAGGACCATGTTTTACTGAACAATCTACTTTTATAGCAACATTGTATTAGGCATTACAAAACATTTGATAAATGAATGTTAAATTCTGACTCGGGTTCTAACTAGCCCCATTCTGCTTTCCCATAGAAACAGTTATCAAGATGAAACACTGTATGAGACAAGTCATCCAGTTAATGGTTTAGCAATACTCATATCTCAGGTACACTGGAGCTCCCCCCATAGATCACACTACCTCTATGGATTTCTCTTGGCAGATGTGAAGAAGAAAAATATCAGCAATAAAAAAAATCATTTTAGTCAGGAAGGTTTCTTGATTGACTTCTTGGTCAATGTTGTGATAGCAGACTACGCATTTCCAGGGATTACCTATTTCAGAACACAGTATGTACTTACCTGTTTTAACCTACTGCTCCTACAGTTTGCATTTTGTGGTACTTTGTGACGTCCAGGACAACCAACCAACCAATCCTATTCTTGTCTGAATTCTGCCTCCATTAAAGCACTCCATAAACCTAATAGAGACGAAGTTGCATCAAAAAGCAGTTATTATTATTTTTTTGTAATATCACAAATTCAGATTAGGAGTAACTGTTTAGGGTGTCCCAACCTCCTGGTCCAGCAGGGCTAACTTTTGAGTTACATGAGGTTGCTTGGACCATTATCCAGGCCTCATCCTTGTCCATGGAGCATTTGCCTTCAGCACTTTATTCCTCGTGATTTCTAACATCCACAACCACAAACCTTGCATTCCTCAGCGACTCTTCTTTAACAGAGGAGTGGGGACAAAATGGTAGGTCAACGTGTTCAACTACTGAAAGAAGAACTAATCAGAAAAATTGTTGCATGGGTTTCTTCATCAGAAGCACAAGGTTTCAGTATCAACCCAGCTGTCAGCCTCACAGAGAAAGTCCCATAACATGCACTTGTTTTATGTTTAAAAATGTCAGGTGAAGCATTTGTTTGGAATGTGGTTTTTAGTGAGGCAGTAAACCAACTTACCGTTCAACTCCCATAAGCTACTTTGAGCAGTAAATGACTTGCTGCACAGCAAAGAATTCACAGCACGAAAATATGTCACATCAATGGGTAGGGGGAAAGTAGATGGAATGAGATTTCCTTTGTGCACGTAACGCTAGCATGTGATGCAGTGGGATAAAGGTCATTAGCAAGATCACACCAGAAAATTTCCTAGATCTCAAGCATAAAGACACTTACATTCACAGTTTGAAAATGCATATAAGGTAATCCCTGAGGAAAAAATCCCTCAAATTGTGATTTCTATGACATTACAAACAAAAACAAGGTGCACCCAATATTTAAGGATGCTAAAGTGGATACATTTTGAAAGTTGAAATTACAGGGAAGAAATAAAAAATTATGTGGAAGATTAAGAGATTCTCAAGGGATCCATTACTCATTGTCTTCTTAAGAATATCGTCAAGAACTGCCTCTCACTCCTCTGCACTCTCATTATCAAGGGTCCAAAACCACAACCATGAAACCAACAGCCACATTCGTCACTTCGTCACTCCCTTTATAAATGCAAAGAACTGTATGCACGTGGCACCCATCCAATTTCCAAGTCCAATCTGAAGATGTCTGGCATGGATACTGAAATTGCTCAAATTACCTGTCAAACAACAGGATAAGGTCAAGCATTACTACACTCATTAGTCCCCATAAAAAATGTACATAAGAGTGACTGGTCTCCAAAGTTTATTAAAAATCAAAGAATAGAAAACTTTACATAAAAATATGTCAATTTTAGCTTCCACATAGTTGTCCACACAAAAAATTTAAACATGATTTTTTTTTTTTTAAACCTGTAGCACATAACCACAGTGATAGCCAGGCCAATTTATTTGGTTCACCATGACTGAAGTGTTACATGATACCACTTGTAAATGAATTTCACTTTAAAATAGACGCTAGAATAAGACACCAACTAAAGCCTCTGAAGGCTCTTTAATGTAGTTATGCTCAATATTGCTAGTGTGTGAAGACTAAGCAGTACAGGCTCCTGTAACAGCCCTTAGATATTATTAATGAATCAGCTCACAATTTTTTTTTGTTTAAAATTGTGATGAATCTGGAGCATTAAGACAAATTTTGCAAACAGATATGCGCTACTCTTTGGAATGTTGCCCTCTCTCCAGTCAAAGACCTGTTTGACAGATTTAGTAATAACATGAACTACTTCTGCTTCAAAGGCATACAGCGTATTAAAAAGCTTCATGCTTGACACCTCATTTCAATAGTCGGATATCAGTTTTAAAACCTTCTCTATCTGTATACAGTATAGATGTCCCGTGAACAGGATTCTTCAGCTTTCTCTGCTAATGAATTTATGTAACTGATCCATAGGTTTCTGTATCGTTTAAGAACTCTCACTAAAAAAACAGGAAGTCAGAGGGCATGAGACGTAACCTACTCCCAGGACAACTGTGGTGCTTTAAAAACTCAGGGTTAGGCAGGATGTACATTTTTCAAAAAGTTAAAGACAGTGTTTGTCATGGCAATACACACTTGCATAGTATACCTGTATGCATCTGTAAATTAAGTGCCAGCCACTCAAACTGCGTACAACACTGGGCTGTGCTCTCCTGCAATACATTAAAAGATACTTCTCATAATGCTTAGAGCAGCTGAAGTACTTTTTATATATTTGCTCTTAACAGAACTAATGCATACTGCTATACAGATTCCTTAATGGAATCAACATATTTCCTTTCTCCACATTCCTTAAGCCGGGTACCTCCATTTAATAACATTGTTTGAACCCAAACATTAACAGGTTACATTACTAAAACGCATCAAAGCACGTAGTTCACCGCTTTTTAATTTCACATCGGGACTTCAACCAACCTTCCCCCCTCCCTCGAAAGTTTAACTTCTGGTACTAAGAATGCTGGATTTGTTGTCGTTTAAAAGGAGTAAATTAAAACTCATTGGTTAGAGCAAGAAGACTGATAGAGGCCAGACAATGAGCTAAAAAACATAGGGTCAAAATGCTTTGGAGCTTAATACCTTCTTAAAACCGTAAGCCAAATCGCTCTTCCACTGTGAATCAAGAAGCCTCAAATATTACCAAATGTCATGTTTGTAACACTGCTCAGACAACCTGCCAAAACTATGAACCCAACTTAGATAATGCAACCTGGGAAAGGATCTGTAAATTAAAAAACCTCTTCCCCTTAAATATAACTTATGTGACAATATGAAATTAAATTAAAATTCCAAGTTATTGCACAAATTATATCTCCAATATTTACAGAGCAAAAAATTCTGAACTTTGAAACAAACAGGAGCGCAGCAAATTTATTTTCATGAATTTCCAACTTGATTTGCTGCAAAGAAAAAAAAAAATCGAAGGGGCTGAAGTTTCCTTCACTTCCAAAATAAAAGAAAACAGAACCCACGTAGGAACGGACGTAGCCACAGCATTTGTAAATGTCCTTGCAGTTCCACCATCAGAGCTGCTTCGGCACTGTATGAACCATTGTGGGAAGGCAGAAAAACAAACTTCCACATTTAATAAGGCTTCACAGATAAGCACAACTACTTCTTGAAGATGGACTGAACCACCACACAAAGAAACATGCAAAGAAGTCAGCTGCAGATATTTGGCAACACCAATAAAACGATGTGCTGGACGCTGGTCTCCATCCCCTAAGTCGAGTGGCACTCGTTCAGTTTGTGTGAACAGGGAAGGTCATTTTGGCATCTGCCATTATCTGCTCAGACTAATAGGTAAACTGTCTCTGTGTTTTTTCCTTCTCCATATATTACGATTGTACTGGTGGTGTCCTCTGTTACCAACTGGTTGCCTCACGCCTCCGCTGTTGACAGGACTGTAGCTGTTGCCTTGGTTATGAGTTCCTTTCATGGAAAACTTCATTCCACTGTGCTGCTAAAAAACACAAGACATGCAGTCAGTTTAGGCATACAAACAACTGAAACAAAGGACGTATTACCAGTGGTATTTCCTCAACATACAAGTTATTCCCACAGAACACTGCTTGAAGCAACTGATCTTTCCATGCTTGTCTGATTTTAGCTGCACAAGTCCAAAGGCACTAACAGCTTGTTTTCTGAAGTAAATGTCCTGCAAATGAAATGGTGTAGATTTAAAAGCATCCTTAAAAACCTTCGATCTGAGTATTAAATATGCTCACTATGCATCACCATTATAAAAACAGACCTTGCACATTAAACACTAATTGTAACAGTCATAGTTCTGAAAGATGCTTGGAAAGAGTATGATCAAGTAAAATATCTAGTAAGAGTCTCAGACATTAAGACTTTCATCATTAAGGAAATGTAGGGGCATCACTACATGAGGCAATGCAAAGGACAAACCTGCTCTACCTAGAATCTTAACTAAAGGTGAATTAGCCATGACTTTGGAAGGAGCTGAGCTTAATCTGATAAAATGTATTTACCCACTACATACCACATATCCAGACCAAGGCAAAATAATCATGAGGAATATAATGTGACACTATTACTTTGTGAGAATCTCTAATAACTGTGATCAGGAACTGCTGAAAAGGCTTAATAACAGCCAAGTGTTTTCCCTAGCATTTAATACCACAGTGAGTTGGATTAGCATTTCCCTACATAAATAAGATTCTAAAAAAAAAAATACTTGCAAATTCAACACAAGCAACTTTTTTTTTCTGATGAGTGAAAGAAATAACAGTGAGAACAGACTGCTTTTTAAAAACAAAAAGCCAATACATTTTGTCTACCTTAAATGATTTAGCAGAAACACCAATGTTAACGTAAAATAACTGCTTAGAATAAGAAGTAACTGCAGCTACTTTTTTTAAACTGTATTTCCAAAGAAGTCTGGTGTTGAAAGAGATGTAAGAACACCAAACCATCATTAAAATAATTTAAGGAATAATACTGTACACAGCTTTTTACTGTTAAATTTTAATTACAAAAGACACTGACCATCTACAGAAAGACATGGTAAAGAACAGTATTGAAAAATAAAGTTAACTGCACAGCAGTTAAAAAAAAAAAGCCTCAGTTTTTTTATCTGTAAAAATGTCCTACAGTGACCTCATCAGCCTACAATATTCAATTTTTAAACTCCCAAGGCAGACACACAGTGTCAGACTAGCAATGGTAAAACAATCAAGGACAAAGACAAAAAAAGAATGAAAGGAGAATCCTTCATTTTTTAAGAGGCAAAACTTCTCAAAACTTACATACTGAAATATGTTGTCAAAACACCTATCAAGAGCTGTTTATTAAAATCAATAAAATCAAGCTAAAATAAAGCATTCTATTTTAACAACTGGTCCTTCAAACAAACACCATCTTGACACATCCTAGTAAGGCAAAGTGTTGTACTTCAGCACATACCTCTGACTCTCAATTACATAAGCAGACAAAGGTCTACAAACATGTACCATCTAATTTGGTTACTTAAGGCCAAAATATCTCAAGTGATCAATCACTCAATAGTCAAAACACTGAGAACAGATAGTATTATAAGTTACACTTGACTATGTAAAAAGAAGGAGATAACTAGTTTTGCTCTGTAAAACCAGAACAAAGTTCTGACCAAATAGCATAGAATCTAATTCAAGTCTATCATCTTCAGCTGAAAATATGAAGGATCTGGAAACTTTCACTCTTTGAGTGGTCGGAAAAAAAACTGATGGTATATTGTCAGGCAATGCTTCACTCCAATTAGGTCAACCAAACCCCATTTAAAATAGGGTAATTAAGACTATCATCAAAGTAGTTATACCACTCTTCTGTTCAAGATGTTTATCAAATGTTCAGAAAACTGTTACATACTTCTTTCACTGTTTATTTTTAAATCTTTGGTAAAGGAAGACTGCCTGACGACTTTCTGAAATCCTCAGAAGACTAACAATTCTATCTAGCCCACACCATTCTTGATGTCCACATGCTCAAGACCCCCACAGTCACTGAGAGATGACATGTCTACCCAGACAATGGCAAAAAATAAAGTCCTCTAACTGTAATATGACAGACACCTTCAGTTTAGGTGTTCTGATTTCTTTACATCTATTTCCTTTACCAAGGAATAATCTTTTCTACCAACATATGGCTGCTCATTGAACAAACTGAGTGACATTTTGGGGTGGGGGGGAGACACACAAGTCCTTTGAATTTGATCTGCAAGTAGAAGCTGCTATACATGTAGGGAAATCTAAGAAACTTGCAGCTAAAACAAGCTGGGGAAAAAGTTTGCAACACATACTAGGCTTAAAACATTCCCAGATTTTTGATAGACATTTAAGAAAAGGTTGTTCCCAGTTTTTGTCCCAAATGACAAATCTGGTAGAAATTGAAATATCAAGTAATGTGCTGAAGAAAAATTTTCCATCTTAAAGAGGCTCCCTAATCAGGAAAACTGAGTTGATGAGGCTCTCACAATAAACAGACAGGAGCAGCTTCACATTTACAAAACATGATCCACATGGGGGACTTGAACCACCCCAACATCTGTTGGATGGACAGCACAGCAGGGCACCAGCAACTGAAGAGGTTCCTGGAATGTGATAAATTCCTCTTCCAAACAGTGCAGCAAGCTTGCTCCTCCAGACTTCAGGAGAGAAGACTTTAAACTCTTCACAGAACTGTTTAGCAGGGTGGCATGGGAGAACACCCTAAAGGGAAGAGAAGCTCAAGAAAGCTGGTCAGCATTCAAGGACCATCTCCTCCAAGCCCAGAAGCAGTGCATCCTGAGAAAAAGGAAAGCAAGAAAGAGTGCTGGGAGGCCACCATGGATCACTAAGGAGCTCATCAACTGACTTAAGCTCAGAAAGAAAGTCTATAGGAAGTGGAAGCAGGAACATTTTACCTGGGAGGACTACAAAGTTGCCTGAGCAGCCAGGGATCGGTTTAGGAAAGCTATTTTTACACCCAGACAGAATTAAGTGCAGCCAGAGACAAAAAGGAGAACAAGTTTAAATTCTATAAGTATATCAGTGATAAAAAGAAGGTCAGTGAGGATGTGGGCCCTATCTGTAGAAGGAAAGTGGAGACCCGGTCACAAGCGATATGAAGAAGGTTGAGGTGTTGAATGACTTCTCTGTCTCAGCCTTCACTGGCAAGGGTTCAAGCCACACTGCTCAAGTTGCAGGAAGTAATGGTAAGAACTTGGAGAAGGTTGATCTGCCTGCTGTAAGGGAAGATCAGGGTTGAGATGATCTGAAGAACCTGAAGGTGCACAAGTCCATGGGACACAATGAGATCCACCCATTGGTTCTGAGGGAACCAGTGGATCAAGTTGCCAAGTATCCATCATATTTGAAAGGTCTGGTGAAGATCCCAATGATTGGAAAAGGGGAAACATAACTCCTATTTTAAAGAAAAGAAAAAAAGAAGATCCGGGGAACTACAGGCCAGTCAGTCTCACTTCTGTGCCTGTCAAGACCATGGAGCAGATCCTCCTGGAAGGCCCTACCTACTAAGGCACATGGAAAATAAAGATGAGGTAATAGGCAGTAACCAACACTGCTTCACCAAGGGCAAGTAATGCCTGACAAACTAGGTGGCCTTTTATGATGGAGGTACAGCACTGGTGGATAAAGGAAGAGCAAATGACATCATCTACCTGGACTCGTGCAAAGCATTTGACACTGTCCCACACGACATCTTGGTCACCAAACTGGTGAAGAATGGATTTGATGGATGGACCACTCACTGGCTAAGGAATTGGCTGGATAGCCACATGGCCAAAGGTTCAATGTCCAAGTGGAGACCAGTGAAAAGGAGCAGAATTCCACAGGAATTGGTGCTGGGACCAATGTTATTTAACATCTTTGTAGGCAACAAGAAAGCAGGATCAAGTGCACCCTCAGCAAGCTTGCAGATGACACCAAGTTGAGTGGTACAGTTGACACACAAGAGGGAAAGGATGCCATCCTGAGGGACCTACGCAGATGGGCCCGTGCCAACCTCATTAAATTCAACAAGGTCAAGTGCAAGTTCCTGCACCTGGGTAAGGGAATCCCAAGCACAAATACAGGTTGGGTGGAGAATGGCTTGAGAACAGCCCTGAAGAGAAGGATTTGAGGCTGTCAGTTGATGAAAGACCCAACATGAGCCACCAATGTGTGCCTGCATCTCCTAAGGCCAACCATATTCTGGGTTGCATCAAAGAGCAGGTTGAGGGAGGTGATTTTGCCCCTCTACTCGGCTCTCATAAGATCCCACCTGGAGTACTGCATCCAGTTCTGGATCCTCGAACACAAGGGCACTGAGCTGTTGGACAGGTCCAGAGAAGGGCCACAAAGATGATCAGAGGTGCTGGAGCATCTCCCCCGAGAAGACAAGCTGAGAGCTGGGGCACTTTCTTCAGCCTAGAGAAGAAAAGGCTCAAGAGGCCCTCCAGTACCCAAAAGGAACCTAAAGGAAAGCTAGAGAGGGACTTCTTTTGTAACAGCAGGTAGCAATTGGAAGAGGGTAGATTTAGACTAGATATTAGGAAGAAATTCTTTACTGTGAGGGTGGTGAGTCACTGGAACAGGTTGCTCAGAAGGATGTGGATGCACCCCCTTAGAAATATTCAAGACCAGACAAGATGGGACTTCAAGCAACCTGGACTAAAGAGGGACGCCCTTGCCTATAGCAGAGGGTTTGGAACTAGGTGACGTTAAAGGTCCCTTCCAACCCAAATCACTCTATGATTTTATAAGAAATAAAAGCAATTTTCGTACGCGAAACTGCTGACAAAGACAGTCAGTATTCAAACAACTTAAGCCAAAAAAAAATCACTTTAACATGAAAAATGACACAAACTACGTAAGTAACAGAGCTACATCCTGAATGGTTTCTGAATCTTTGACTGTTAGCTTCTCTGAAATAAGGAGAAAAAATGAGAGCTATGAAAATGAAGTATCAGTACCATTAAGTTTAAAATAATATCAGCTTATAAATACAGCACTCAATATGTCAATAAGGACCCACAAAGCTAAAGCCAGTTTAGTAAGCATATTATTATTACATTATTAACACTAAGGATTAATGGTAAGGACTGAACTCATTCTGCAACTGGCAGGAATTGTCATCACTGAAGCTTGTATATTTCAAACATTACACGTAAGTATTAGTGTAGTATTTTGCAGAACTTTACTGTACCGTTAGTATTTCAGGTATTCCCATCAATACCTTAACTCATCTCCTCAAAATCTTTCCAACTTCCTTTCAATTTTTCACCCTATTTCCAAATTTCTTATTTTGGGCCCATAACAAAACCCACAACCCCTGTTTTGAAGATTGATGCCCACTTTCCCACTTCCTGAACAGAACATCTGGAAATACACTAAAAATGCATCCTGTGTGCAGGTAATATTTAACTTGTTCTTTACAGAAAAAAAAACACTGTTTCACAGGGCAACAGCCTAACCAATATTTTGATCATTCAAATGTTACCAAAATGAATCAGATGGTTCACTAGCCTCATTATTTTTATGCTAACAGGATGATACAATATATTTCTATCGGCTTACAAATCATACTCAATCTGCTGAAACTTAGATGTGGTTTATATTTAGGATGAAATCTGTGAAAAATAAGGCCTAGACCACTACAAATGAAGCTGCAGATGTTCCCTCCCTGGTCAGGATGAATGGGGCTGTGAGCAACCTGGTCTAGAGGGAGGTGTCCCTGCCTATAGCAAAGTGGTTGGAACTAGATGATCTTAAAGGGCCCTTCCAACCCAAACCATTCTATGATTCTCCTCCCTTTTTGAGCCCTTTGTTTTACCTACTAGATAAAGTCAGCTAGTTTTCACTTGACAGCATCATGACAAGTTTGTATTTATACTTTTACAAACCAAATTTCATATCTTCTCCAATTGAAGAAGAAAACAGCCTTTATGCAACCAGTTCAAAGCAACAGAAAAATCTGGTACGGAGTCCAGAAAAAGCACAAACAGAAGTTCCAGCATTTCTTATCTGCTAACATTAGAGAATCAGAAGACTCAAAGTCACAAAGGAACAGCTGTGAGTCAAAACAAGCTACCAGAAGACAGATCTTACACTGCAACTTTGCTGCTATCATGAAATGGCCACTGTTCTTTTATCTGAACACTTTCCATTAATTATCTCAGGAGATAAATAGTCATTGTTGAGTCAAAAATTAAGAACTTAAGATTTCTTACTGAGATTTCTCAGCTTTTACTTGTAAAAAATATATATACATTTCACCATACAGACCCACAGCACTCTCCAAACAGTGAGTTCACATCGATATGGTCAATGTGAGAAAGCAGGTAGATAAAATGCATATGCAGGTATATAAACCAATCTAAGATAGGGAGGAGCAATCTGATTACAGTAACATCGGAAGACAAAGTTACGCTAAGCAAACTGATCAGGTAATACCTCAACATTTTCTTCACCTCTTTTTTATTACTTATGATGGACTCCTTTTCTTAGAAACTGCTCTTCAGAGTTTCAGCCAGCCTCTTCTTTAACTCAGAAAGTACTTCAAAAGCATCCACTTAGAAAATCTTGTTTCCAGTGCCACTAACTTTTAAGGAACTATCAGACACTAACAGCAGCTGAATGAATTGCCACTGGGACAAAGCAACACCTTCCAGAATTATTCTGGATAACAGCAAACTCTGAAGCAAGGTATTTTAGCTAGTGAAGCATAAAAGCTTATGTCATTAAAATTTCATTTTCCTAGTTGCTTTCTGTCCTTCAAAAGCAAGTACTGAATGCTGCTATGCTAATTCTGAATGATCATATTAGCAATCATATTCATTTAAAATGTCCTCAGTGGAGCTTTACTTGAACAGAATACACACATTGGAAGCTAGTCCAGCAGAAAGACTAGTGCTCACTATCTTCAAATCCTTTTGAATCACATAAGCACTCAACATGAAGAATGCAACTAATACTAAAAAAAAAAATAAAAAAATAAAAAAAACCAACCCAGACCTGAGCAACATACAGTGTCTTCTGTCTTCATCAGTGACTTATCAAATGGCCATCGATCCAAGAAATTGAACAGAACTTACCCCATTTGAAAATAACAAGAAAAATGGGTCTTTCTCCTACTGGGCAGTCACCATCTATTTTTTCTCCCTTTCGTTCACCTGGACATGCACACCAATATAGTTTTATAACTCACTCCAGTAGAGAGTGCTGGTTCATAAACTGCTCCATTCTCCCAAAAGAAATTTCAAACTGTTCTGTCAGCAAAGGAGAACAATTACCAAGGAAATTCACCAATGATACTGAAAAAAAAACACAGATCTTCATTAGGAGCTTAATTAGTCCCAGAACTATATGGAATTTCTCCAATTAATTATGCAGTGTATAAATAGAACTGTCAATCACTTCAATGCTTTTTCAAACAAGAAAGCATTAGGAAGATCTAACAGCAGAGAATTTGTCTAGAAGGCTGCTACTCATTCAAAGTTTTTTTCCATTGGCACTTCCTGCTTCTACTGGAGACCTAGGTAAAGCTTCCTGTGAATAATCTAGTTTTCAAAGACATCAAGCCAAACTGAGGGAAGAAAAGGTTGCCAGGGAACAGGCTTAAGACAAATTCCATTGTAGACAATGGAATCCCTTTCAGTTTTTGGATAGGAAGGACTATCTGCTACACATATTCAAGCCTATCAGAAAAGAAACCCTTTCAGCTAGTAAGATGTGCCTATTAAAACTTGTAAGTGAAGACCATGCTAGTTTGAGTAAATTTATCAATCTAATTCAGTTCATTCATTCTACATAATGTTGCAAAGGAAAAACATACATTTACAGCATTCTGAGTGGAGTGATTTCAGTTTCCACTTGGACTTGGTTGGTCACAATTTTATCTAAAAGAACACGTCTACTTCACAGTGCAAGCTCTCACTAAATTTGCCGTAAAAAAAAAAACCAAACAATTGCTTTTGTAGGTAGCAAGAAATTCTGATTTAACAGGATCCCTACGGATACGTCCTTGACTTTCAAAAGCCAGAGAAAAATTCCCAATTTTAAACATCTATGTACTGTACAAACTACTAATGAAAAGCCAATTAACTCAAAGCCAAGCAATGCTGCAAAACACTTTTCTTCTAAGACTCAAAATTCCAGCTAAGGTCCAAAATTCATTTGACACATTGCCTCTTCACAACCTAGTCAACTCCAAATCCTAACTTGTTTTGTATCAACAACTGTAACTTGATTCTTCTTTCACACAATTTTGATAAAATTTAAGCTACAGGACACCTCTTCATAGAAAAGAATTGCTAAGGGAAAGAACAAAACAGACTCAAGTTTATTTTAAGCTCCATGTCCAGTATAAAACTAGAGAATAATCATAATTAGAATAATCATTGAGGAGATCAAAACAGATCATAGTTTGAAACACAAGTGAGGGCTTGGCATATGATTGAGCACTGCAGAGGAAATAGCTGGGGAAAGTAAGTGGAACAATTTTCAAAGACTGTATTAAGCAGTCTACAAGCAAATAGTGGAATACCAGCAGTATGTAGAGCAACAGTAATCTGGTCTAAATGAGGAGAGGGGTGTTGAAAAACATTTATGTTAAGTGCTTAAAATAAATATTTATGTAGTAACTAGGAAGAATTGAGATTACTGAGGTACCTCAAACTCCAAATTTAACTCTGCCCATGGGAAGGAATAATCTCATGCACTGATACACATAAGGCATTGACCAGTTAGAAAATACCTTGGTATAACTCAACCAGGGATTGCTAATAAACAAGTTGAACCCGAGTGAGAAACACCCTCAATTCAAGAAAGGTCAGCAACATCCCAGGCTGCATTACATTAGGAAGAATATCACCACAAAGTGGAAGGAGGTGATCCTCCTCTACTCAACACTAGTGAGGCCCCATCTGAAGTGCTATGTAAAGGTCTGTGCTCTCCAGTACAAGAGACAAAGACATAGTGAAGACAGTCCAATAGAAGTCTGTGAGAATAAAACACGGAAACATTTGTCATACATGAAAAAGATATCAGAGTTGCATTGTTTACTCCCCAGAGAGGGAACTCTGAGGGACAGGGATCTTACTGATGGATCTAAGTACCTAAACAGAGGATTTAAAGTAGATGAAGACTTCTCTCAGTAAGAGATGAATGCTTAGTAAAAGAACAAGGAGCAATGGACATAAGTTGAAGTATTTTAAGACAGAATTTAAGACTAAATTTCTTAAATACAAGTGGGATCAAACACAGTGTTTGCCTTACCAGTCTGGAGGCCTTCTGTGATGGTATAATTGCATTACTGGGCAAGGTAAGAAATACTGATGTCATGTGAATTTCACTCATTTGATATGGTCAATCCCCCCCATAACATCCTTCCCAGAACTGGAAAGAAATGGATTTGACTGGTGGACTGTTGAACGTATGAGGAACTAGTAAAGAGATCATACCTAGAGTGGTGATAAACGGCCGGATGGTAAGTGGTGTCCCTCGGGGTCCACTGGTACAGGGACCAGTGCTCTTCAACGTCTTCATCAATAGTGCGATCAAGTTCACCAAGTTTGCAGATGACACCAAGCTGTTTGCTGCAGTCAGCACACCTGCAGTCAGCACACCTGAGGGACAGAATGCCATCCAGAGAGACCTAGGCTGGAGCAGTGGGCCCAGGAGAACATCATGGGGTTCAACAAACCAAGTGCAAGGAGAAGCACAGCCAGAATATCAACTCCCACTGTCAATACAAGCTAAAGAATGAAAGGATTGAGGCACATCTCTGTCAAGAAGTGGTTAAGAGTTTCCTGATGGATGACAAGCTAGACATTAAGAAGTAACACGCTCTTGTAGCCCAGAAAGCTGACTGAATCCTGGGCTGTATCAAAAGAAGCACAGCCAGCAGGGTGTGGGAGGTGATCCTGTCCCTCTACTCCATGCTGGTGTGACCTCTTCTGGAGGTACATTCAGGTATGGAGTCCTCGGTACAAAAGAGACACGGATCTGCTGGAGAACATCCAGAGAAGACCATAAAAATGATCAAAGGGATGAAAACCTTCCCCTCCAAGGACAGGCTGAGGAGAATAAGGTGTTCAGCCTAGAAAAAAAAACAAAAGGCTCTAGGGAGACCTGATAGCAGTCATTCAGTATCTAAAGGTGGACTTAAAGAAGAAGACAGACTCTTTAGCAGAGTCTGCTGTGACATGGGAAATTGGTTTCAAAATGAAAGGGGGAGACTGAGATTGGAGAAAGTTTTTTTATTTATTTGTTTTTTTAAATAAGGGCAGTGAAGCACAAAAACACACTGTTTGCCCAAATTGGTGGTGAAGAGAGACATTCAAGGTCAGGCTGGACAGGACTCTGAGCAACGTGATCTAGCTGTAGATGCCACTGTTCATTGCAGAGGAGTTGGGCTAGATTACCCTTAAAGGTCCCTTTCAACCCAAATAATTTTGTCATTCTAACATATCCCTCACAGTGGAGGTTTTTGAGAGGCAGGGAGTCTCATTCTTGGAGTTAAGAAAATCAAAGCAAGCTGCCCTTTGACCAGAAGGACTGGACTAAATGACTTCAAAGTCCCTTCCCACAAAATACTCAGTCCAAATAAATGCTCCACAAATCTCAAAGCGGAAACTGAAGCAAACATCTTGCCTCAATCCCTCCCTGGAAGTGTTCAGAGAGGGTTGGACTAGATGATCTCTCCAGAGGTACCTTGCAAACCCTGTAATTCTGTGTGTTTCAAGACCAGGTTGGCCTAGGCTTGAGCAATTTGGTCTAGCTGAATGTACTCCTGACATGGCAGAGGAGTTGAAGTAGATAGTCTTAAAGGTCCCTTTCAACTTCAGTCATTTTATGTGCAAAACATCAAGGAAGATCAGAATCAGATAAGAAATAAAGTCATGAAATTAAAGGTATCCTGGTCCTACAAATCCAAGAAATACAATAGGAGAACTGAGAGAACACTGAAAACATTGCAGAAATCTAACCAAAACTGGATGTCAAAGAAATTCCTGCTGTTTCCTTGTTATAGGTAACCCACTGTCCATAACTTGCACTCAAGCTCATGAGGCAGCTGTTTTGACTAACAGTTTCAATAACCAAAACTGAGGGAGTATTTTTCTAAAGACAGATGCACCAAGGCTGTAAAGGAAAAGCTGAAGATCTCTTTGTACATTAATGGACATCAGCTAAAATACTGCAGGCTAGTTAGGTAACGTAGCGTCTCCCTACACATTTAATAATTGGGTATATTTCTTAGCTCCATCTTTAAAATTATTACAGGAAGTTACAAGTTGATTGCTAGTTTTTGCTAGAAATCAAGGCCACTAAACACACTCAGACAGGGAGGTAGTATCTCTTCACATTCAAACACTAGCTTAATAGATATACCACTTGTGAGAAGTTTCTACTTTAAGAAAAGGAAATTAAACAGCCCAGAGATCTGCAAACATTCCACGAGCTGAAGTATTGGAATTCTCAAATACAGGTTAGAGTGAGATGTCTGGCACTTGCCTATCAGGTTATTCCTAGGGGTCAGTGAGCTGTGGAAGAGCTCCAAGTATCGCAAACAGTTCCCACCCACTCTTCTTCCTGCGCTTCTGACATGGCACTTAAGTACCTTAATGGCAATATGAAATTCAGCACATACTACATCAGGTATATCTCTAGAGTTTTTTTAGACTGACAGCACAGCGCAAATGATCTGTAATTCCAGTCAGATCACTTTCTCACAAAAAGGTAGCTCCATCCAGTTGGCTCATACCTGATTACTGGCGGCCATTATCAAGGTTCTCGTAGGCGCAGATTGGGGTTTACCACTTGGCATAGGCAATGCTGGTGGTAAACCGGCCATTAGTTGAGTCGGTGCTTGCAGACTGAACTGGTAAACACTAGGAGCTGTGCAAGGTGGTGTATCAGAATCCTTTTGGCAGAGAAAAAGGGGAAAAGAAAAGCAACTTTACAGAATATACAGCATATACAGACTACGAATGTGAAAACACATCCAATTATAAACTCACGTGAACACTGTAAAGATTCTTTCAGCCAAAATAAAAAATAAGCTAGTACTATCTTTATTTTACACATCTAGCAATTTAGACTGAGTTTAACTGAGCCTGCATCATGAAGACAATGTCAATAGGTCTACAGTGATAACAAATCAGTTCCAGTCAGCTCAATCTAAAGCCAAATCAAGCTCTCTTCCACCAAATTAGAATTAAAAGGTAGAAACTACAGTTGAAAAAACAGTGCAAGAACAGTGATAGTGAAATGAGGGCTACAATTTCAGGTGTCGTGATAGAATTAGACCTCAGAACAGTGTTATGGGTTATACTTAACTGTATGGAAAAATTACTCAAATTATTACAGTCCTCTCCCAGTCAACCCACCAAAGTTAGAGCTCCACCTACCAAGAAACAAGAAGATGGCCTGTCAGACAAGAGTAACACAAAAGCACTAGTTATCCACCTCACTACTAGTTAGGAGTTCTTTTCTCATCCTTTTTCATTGGAAGTATTCACAATTCTTCGGGGAAAAGAAAGATGGATGTAAGACCACAGAAACACCGTAATGGAGCTCATTACTAAATTTCTTATTCCTCCTCCTTCCAGCTTGACCAATCACTACCGCACACGCATCATAAGCAGAGTTAACGCTGCACATCTAGAGCACTCAAGCAAAGAGGCAAACACAGATCCAGAAGTTCACAGATACTCTTTACACTTCAGACCCACGTCTGGAAGACAAGAGCTCTGTCCCTCACCAGTACACAGGCTACAGAGATTACACTGTAAAAAGACAAATGTAAATAGGTGAATAAGATCCCCCTAATGCTTTTAGCTAATTATATAGGGATAAACCTACAATAATGGCAGTAAGCACCTAAGTAAGTTCCTGATCTCTTTATTGCTACTTTGAATGTCTACCACAGCCCTTAACAAACATACCTGAAGATACGTTTTTGGAAACAGATACAGGTTTATTCTATTGACAGCTTTCCATTTTAAAACCTATTCTTTAAATGAGTTTTAACTTCCTGAATACAGACTCAGTATTCAAAAGGAATATTTCTACTATTCTACCTAATCAGAGATATGAAGTGTTCAATTTACCTTGTTGTAGGTAAAGAAAAAGTATGGAGGAGAAACAACAAGCATTACTGAGGAAGCCAGATCAAACTGCAACACTTGCTTGAATAACAGGATCCCCAGCTTTCTGTGTAGACAATACATTTGTTGTTTCACTGTTTCCAAAGATGAAAAGCTGAAGTGTTCTTATGATGCAAATGTCTTTTCCTGACAGTAGGAGATAATATATTTGTTGTGATTATTGCACAGCATGCAGCTCCCATTATAACGCCCTGGAATTTCTTAGGCAAGAGAGTATTTACTAGGCAGAAGCCCCTTACTAAACTCTTATGGCCAGATCTAGTTATTTCAATTCCATTAATAACTCAAGGCTTAGATATAAGATAAGATGCAAGGTAAAGTTTATAGGCATACAAACACAGTACAATAGTTCATCTCCCACTAATATCATGTGATTTAATTATACTTACAAGTATCCTTTGCACAGATCTGACCACACTGAAAAAGTACTGTTTTCAACTGACAACAGCTATTATTTTAGGAAGTCAGTTTTCAATTTATTTTTTTTTTTAATATGCCTGGGCCAAACAAGATTCAGATTTTTAGAACTGTTACTCTGAGGAAAAAAGCTAACTATCCTAGAGGTCAATATTAAGAAATCAAAACCCCTAACAAAGGAATGAAAGTTTCATGGTAGCATAATATATATGGTTTGTCCCCTATACACATACAAGAATGAACTAGAGATCTTGGCAAAAATGTGCTCACTGGTTCTGATCTCCAACCTTCTTCCACCAGTTCAATTTCCTCATTTTCCCATAACGTTCAGGAGTTGGAAGCTGTGAGAACAAAGACTAGTTCCATAAAAATTGTGTTCTCTGAAAGCAGAGAACTAAGCACTGGTGTCTAGAGTTGGAACTTCATAGATTTCTTTTTCCCCACACGCTCCTCTCAATGTGCTATTACATTAGCATGAGCAAAGCTATCTAATAGATGGATGCTGAAGTTTCCACTGCTTCCATTATTCCTTTCTCCACTGTACTTGCTTTAGTATTGCCATCATGAACCAATTCAGAGGCAAGCCACAGAAACAACATTAATAGTTTAAACTCTGAATCAACTCACCACAAAGTTAGCTGAGTATCAGCGCAGAAAAGCCCAAGGAGCTGCTGAGCAGAGTCACCCCTAGAAAGAACAAGCAACTAGTGGTCTGACTTAGCAGCAGTATGAAACCACACTCAGAGCAAAAAAAAACCCACTAAAATCCAGACATTTCAAAGAAGTTCAGCCACAGCACTGAAGAATTTCAAAGCATAATCTTGCTTGAATGGCTTTAGCCCAGCACACTCAACTCTTGACTACAAATCCACATACCTCCAAGGTGATTTGACAGACTTTACATCTTTATCGTATTTATTTCACACCAGTTTGCGTCACTTCCCTTTTTGGTAGGTGGAGCCATAACTTTAATAAACCATGCTACAATAAAGTAGAATAAGATCAACATCTGTCCATGGCAGGTCATAGGATAGTGAATTCGCATCAATACAGTTGCACCTTTCCCATTTGTCAATCTATAAACAATACAGACAACCTCAAATGAATTGCAACTGATTTTTCTGCCTTTAGTTAAGCTGCGTTACAAAAGCAAAGTATGTCTGTCACACTAATAGGACTGGAAAAAAGTGTAAGAACATACATAACAAGCAAACTGAAAAAACACGTCCTCTAAAACTAGTAGTAGTTTTACAGGAAAAACTGAAGATGATCTAATTAGAATCTCTCAGGATTAAAAATACAAGCCAAGTGTCCCTTTAACCTCACTGTGTTACCTTCTCCAATCCCTGCAAATTTACTCCTTGTTTTATCAATATTAAACAAAAGCGTGTCATTTCAAACTTTCTTTATTACTCCTATCACTTTCATTTCATGGGCTTTGAGTTGGCCTGAATTGTTAAGAGTACAATAACATTTCAATTTTTGAAGATAAACGCTTTTCAAATTAAGAATTAAATTATAGCACTTATTAATGCAAGTTGAGCACATAAATGTTCAATTTAGGTTTTCTTCCATCCTAAAATGGCTTTGGCACCTCTTTTTCAGGTGAGGTAAAACTAATATACAGTGAAAACATAATTAGCTGGCAGTATCAAGAAGCAGACTAACTCACAAAATTGTGCTTCCTTCTTACCTCACAGACTTTGCAGCAGTAAAATCAAGTTTTATTTGTTGATACAAGTAATTTCTCTGCACCTTTTCTTGCTCAGAATGATTTACTAAATGACCTGTTTTTTCCAAACTGCCTGCTGCAGCACTGCACAAGTTTACTCTTACATCAAAGTAGACATACATAAAAAGCCTGCACAAGCAACTGAGAGAGAAGAACTGAAGGACGATAAAACAGTATAAAAACATAAGAGTATGGGTTAAGGAAACAAAAACAAATCGTAGGACTGGAAGGTGAATAAGGAAAATAATCAGGAAAGAACAGTACTGGCAAAATTTATGCCTCTCTGATCCACAGTAAACTGCCAGAAGCGTGCACAGTAAGGGTAAGGAAAAGTTTTAAGAGACCCAGGGAGGGAAGGTTTCAAGATAGCTGGCTGCCTTATTTGAAGACAGATTTAAGTGATGAATTAAGACAGTCTTTGTTGAGAGACTGAAGACTGAGTTGCTTTTTTTTTTTTTTTTTTTTTTTTTTTTTTAAACTTAGGGCACAAGAACACTCAGACAAGTAGAAAGGTAGACAACTAAAATTTCTGTGCAGCTTCATCTCAGACTGAGAACTCTGTTGGGCCACATTCTTCCTGTCCACTCCACTAACATAACTCAAAACTGGAACTCGAAATAAATCATACTCACTAAACGGATTTAACAAGAGTACAAGACAAGCTGTTACAGTAACTGTTTTGAAGTGTCAGTGTCTGTCCTAATGCAGATAGGCACATGCCTTACACCTGCAAACTTCATCCCTTTAAATGTAAAAGCAAAATTTATCAGGGCAGATCATGTCATTTTTACCACCTCTGCATTGTGAAGTTCAACAGTTTCTGTCAATAAGTTGAAGCGTGCAGCCCTCGAGACTAACAGGAATAAAAGGGAAACACTGATAACTTAAAGACATCTAGCCCAAGTACAAAAAGCCACAAATACTGCACAGCAAGTAACAGTTCTTAAGTCAGTGTCGATCTTGAATTCAGCAGAATGACAGCAATAATGAGGATCCATCTTGTCAGTCATTTATCTACTACTTTACTAACACCAATATCTGATCACAATAGCAAATATTTAATATTTGAAGACGGTGAAAAGACATTGCACAAAACATTTAAGGTACTGGTTGGCATATCCCCTGACAGTGGCAGAATGGTGGGCAGATCAAGCAGTGACATTCTGACAAAATGTTATCATGAAGCCTGAAGAGCAATGATTACGGCTAAAATTCAGCAACAGTGTGAAAGAACATATACAATGCTAAGAGAGTTAAACAGATTATACAGGTACCTTGTTCACTGGAACTTCCACTACCTTAACAAGGCTGTATAATCTTGAGAATTCAAAATGCTTCGTGAAATAATCTTGTCATACAAGCCCAAAGAAAGTTACCATTAGAGGCATTTTTGAGATAACGTGTATGAGATTTCTTAGATCCAAATTTCCAACAAACTTTTGAGATTGTGCTGGACTACATTTCAAAAGTTAAGCATCCATTAGATTTCAAAACCAGCTTTAGAATTTTCTTACAACCAATTATATTAGTTAATGATATGCAGGTACCACTGTCACATTAAACTCTAAACTTCGTTTGGCACAGGGTATCAAAACTACAGTCTATTTAGTAACAGGTTCTACTAGACCAAAGTTAGACTGAAAGAAACATTCCATAACTATTTCTATTTGGCAGATTTTATCAGGTAAATACTCTCCAGTACTACTCTAATAGTTTGTGAATAATGGAAGGCAGCTCTCCATAACACTTAAGAAACAAGAAATCCAGGTCAGCAGTTGCAAAGTACACATCCAGAACAGAAAATTAAAAAAATTACGACAAATTTAGTTATTTAGTTTCTCAGACTGGTATCTGCAGTTAGCCCCAGCCTGCAGAGAGGCAAAGGTGGACATCTGGTTCTAGATTGCTGTAGCAGTCACTAGTCAGCAGGAGGGTTAAAATGAAATTTCCTGATACTAGTCACTTATTTGCTACTGCGGAAAAATTTGATTCCTGCTCCCACAGAGAAAAAGGTCACAGACTTTGCACTGTCCTTGATGGCAAAGATATTTATAAAGCACCTTCAAAGGAAGAACTTTGTACAACCAGTAGCATTATTTATTTCAGCATTTGCTGGATCATGTGGGAGCGTGTAGTAGTTCACAACTTACCTGTGTGCAAGAAAAGAATACATGCTGCTTCTTATCAGAGAAGCACAGGGTATTTTAAACAACTGCATGGTTGAATACTTCATTGAGAAAAAAATACACTATATAGGCAAGTGATAATTAACAGAAGGCAAGAAATATACATCCAGTCATATGCTCTGATGACCACTTTCCCTGTTTTCATAGGTTCTTTTCTGACGTGTTTTAGAATATTTACACTGCCCGCAGAGCTGAGCTAACAGAATGGGAATGTTAGCACATTAATGAAGTGTCAGTATGAGTTAGAGGCCTCTGTTGACATGTACAGTATGACAAATCCACAAACAGAGCAACTCAGATAGCTGTAGAGATAACTATGAGTCAGATTTTGCTTCTAAGAGGACTGTTGTGAGATTCACTAGATCCTAGACAAGCTCCTCTTTTTTGTGATTGAGATTTCAGTTTGCTAGGACTCATGAAAGACAGCAAAACTAAAACTTCACCAGCCAGACGCTGTTAGCATTTTGTTAAGTATTTTTACCACCTTGGAAAGTCCGTACAAAGTTCCTTCTTGAACAAATTATGATCTTTATATTTGGTAAGAGGGCAAACTATAATAATCTAGAATCTTTTTGCCTCCTGCACTTTACAATTTGAATCTTCCTTTCAGTCTTCAGTAACAAACTTCAAGATCTAACTTGAAATGAATACAGAATCACCCTTCCACAAGATCAGAGCTAATACTATATAGACCTCTCTACACTGTTAACACCATATTCCCTTGTTCTGAAGCTGGTACTGAATGAAGTTCACTGCATCACAACTGTTTGTGCCAAGACTTCCAGTACGTGCTACAAATAAGTTCTCATACACGATGGAAGTTTCTTTGCTGGAGCCTGAGCATAACAGTACACCAGATCAAACAAGAGAACCTCCTTAACTTCAGCAGAATACACTTCTCTTCCTCTGTCCTAAAGTACAGCTTAGAACCACTCAAGAATTTTATCATCCTAACATATCCAAGTGGAAGTAGGATGGACTCTGCTGTCCAAAACCTGTTGTTTCACAGCAAATTAAGGTAATATGCTGGCAGTCTAAAGGGCCCTATACCAATAAATATTCAGGGCTTAGAAAAGAGACAAGTACATGGGCAGAAGGCTTCTAATTTTTCTAAGTAGCATCACCTGTGTTTACTTCTGGAACACACAAGCTAACTGCAAGTCTCTTGTTGAAAATTTTTCCACTTTACATTTACTAATTTAACTGATAATTAGGCAGTCAAGTTTCATCTTGCAATGTCAAGTAAAATGGGACTAAGGGGAAGTCATTACTACTCACGCCCCAATTAGGTTGAGAGTGCACAACATTAAGCAAATATTTTCAATTTCTCATAAAACATCTTACAGCACTATCTTCTTCACTGCTGTACTCAAATTAAGAACACAGTTAACAGTATCACTGGCAAACACCATGCTGCTCTTTTTCCATTTGCCAGATGGTGCAACTAAAGTATTTACCACATCTACTAGACAGAGAGAAGACAATTCAACATAAAAATTCAGTAGTGTTAAGGAATTACAGGTTACCAGAAGATATAATGGATGCATTTGTTCTTCAAAATGAAATCCCCCATCTTTAATTCCATGTTTGTCCAGTTCAAAAAAAGACAAGAAACGAGGGCTTGGACTTGGCACCACTCCCAGTTACTCACAGTTGTACTTAACTGGATTTTGCATCTTCTTCCAGTTAATACCAACACCTAACAATATGATTCAATAGATCTGAGTAATCCTTGCAAAGCATGTTTGTGCTTCATCATCTGTATCGCCCATCTCCACTGATTTAAAACAATACCCAAAGAAAAGACCTGACAATTTTAAGAGTCTGGGAACATACCTAAATAAACTACTGCCTCCTCTTCCATGAAGTTATGACCTCAAGCATTTTCAAACTGCACTATTCAACAAGGAAGCTGACAAAGTTACATGTGAGGGCCTCTCACCATTAAAACATGATTTGACTGTTTGGCTGAGAATACTACGTAGTATTATTCATCCTCACAGCAAAATATGATGGTCACATTCAATTTATGGTGCAAGAAAACAAAACTGGAAATTGAGAACGAGATTTTTCTTGATAGGAAGATTTAATGAGGAGATTTTTAACTATCCTGTTTAATTAGCTACTGTCAACTTGGCATATACATCTTATTACATCTAAATACTACCACAATGGGTACCAAAGATTTAGGATGGAACAAAGACCTATTTCATTTAACTAAGAAGTAATTCTCTGCGCAGGGGAAGATATTAATTTGCTGTAGTAGCTCAGGAACAGTAAGTATCACACATTTTGAAGGGTGTGATAAACTCATCTTATTAGTTTAACACATGAAAAGAAAAAAGCTTACAATGTCACTGCCAGAGAGTGATGATACAGATGACGCAGATGAGCCAGAGGATAATTGTTGTGTACTAGCCAATGACAAAGTCAAGCGTTGATTGTAAGATGATTCAGAGTCTCTGTTGTTGTTTTGTTCTCCATTGCATGGAGCTATCTGGTCTCTTATTTTCAACCTATTATCTGTTAACAGAAAACACAAGCATCAATTAAGAGCACAGAGTACAACATAAGGATCCTCAAATCTAAAAATTACTTCTGTTTAACAAGCCAACAAATTGACAAACAAGCTCAGAACAGTAGTTTTGGATTAAAAAGTTACAAATTCCTTTTATGTTTTCCCTTAAGTACCTGAAACAATTGATTTCAAAGCACAGTTACTTTGAACTGCACCAAATCCAAGAAAAAAATGTTCTTGTTGGTTTCAAAGATTTCTGCTATACCTACCAAGTTCAGGAGATAAATTAATTTTGCTCCCCCACTTCTTTTTAATCCAGGCCCTGTAGTCAATCACTTCTTGGGTCACTTTGATGATCCTACCTAATGTGCTAAAAAAAATTAAATTATTAAATTAAGACTCTTGGTTACATACATACTTGCAAGCATTTCCAAAAGCACTGAAATTATGTTCAGAGTCAGTTTAAGATGCCCCTAACTAAAAAATCTTTTTGAACCTTCTTCTTTTCCTTAAACCAGCATACGAGTAACTGAAAGATCACACTTTTTAAATTAGTTTATTACTTATCTCCTACCATGCTAACCTGAAAGCACTGACACAGGTACGATTTTTACTTTTAAATGGAACTCAACTGCCAAGAGCATGTGTACAAATTATACTGCGTTTGAAAAAGGCAAGTTACAGGTTCTTGCACTTCCTCAAACAAGAAGTATTTCTTCCACCCCATTAGAACATTTGCGTAATGCACTGAAGACTTAAAGTCCCAGACCCACAACATTATTTGCTTACAGATTTACAAGGCATCTCGAAAGACCCCCACAATTGTAAAGGAAGTGCCATGCATTGTAATGTAGTGGAAACAAGATAAAGACTGGCACAAAATTCCTTAAATTCTAACTTTATGCAGGAATTTTTAAGGGTAACTAGCTGTGAGAAGACGCCAACCTGATCATTTTATCCTGTTAACCTGCGACCGGTTATTGACAAGTACAGAGTAATCTTTCACCTCAAACCTTCCCAACGTTCACTCAGGTGAACTGTATGTTACCTTGAACAGTTGTCTCCTAGTTTAAGAAATAAATGTTAAAGTTTTCCTTCCATCAGTGGGTAGCAGCTGAAATACTAGCTATACTAATGCTTACTATACACGAAGGTAAAATTATTTTAATTCTGAAAATCTTCAAAAGTTGTAATAAAGCTCTTTTATTTATTTCACAACATAAAAGGCACACTGTACCTTTGTCAGTATTTTTAAGGCGTGTTAATAGGGAGGACATAAAGGCAGTGTAAATACACTTAGGCTATTAGGCTATTTCAGCTCCGCAGTAAGGAGCAGTAGTCATCATAATTTCACTGCACGACCAAGTAACACGTTTCATGTTTAGATTCACAACTTTAAAAACACAACACTGTGTTAGCATTGAAATAGGAATTTTAAGCAAACTTTAGATGAAATGACATCACCTAAGTTACAAGTCAAATGGGTGTAGAAAGATCTTGATCCACAGAATGAGTGCCATCTGCTATTCTATTATGTAATTACAAATACTGTAATGCATGCTAGAAAATACAACCTTGATTTTTACATATAGAACTGAGTGCTTTGACACTATTGTCACCACTATCATAATAAATTCCTTGTATTCATAGCTCAGCAACTGAGTAGAATACCTTAAAAAAAGGAGCAGAACACTT
Organism: Odontophorus gujanensis; assembly: GCA_013399175.1. Lineage (NCBI taxonomy): Eukaryota > Metazoa > Chordata > Aves > Galliformes > Odontophoridae > Odontophorus > Odontophorus gujanensis. The sequence continues at coordinate 29,441 of VXAB01005331.1, forward strand.
TCTAGCTCTCACTAGAGCACAACTATGACGCAAATAAATCCTAAGATCACTCTTAAAAAGCTCAGATTGCTGGCAAGATTCAATGAGATGATACCTAAAGCTCCAGCCAGTTTCCCACAGCACAAAAAACACTGCCTGTGAAAGACTGTTAAAGGGTACTGAACTTCAGAAATAACTCCCTGATAGTAAATGAGCATAGTAAATGAGCAACAATCTAAAGCAAGAAGGATCTGTTTGAGCACATGGATTAGGAAAAAAAAATGTGAAGCCTTTGATGAGATAAATACTGTGAAGGGAAAGCTGATATTGCTAAATACTTCTTGAGAGACAGAATGCATTCTAGTGATGGCCATCCAGCATAAGATGAGAAGCAAAGGAAAGACAGTTTCAGATAGTACTTCTGCCTTCTGTGTCAGCATATCTAGTAGATCAATTTAACATTCCCTTCGACAGACCTGGGAGCTCCCTTGGCCAATCAGGGGCAGTCCAAATCTAACACACAGGTCTATCAGCAGTGAGATCTACTGGGTTAAGAAAAGACCAAACAGCTTTCAAGCACAGAGGTAGAAAAAAAACATCACAAAAACTATTTATAAGATTCTGATCTGTAAATGACAACCCCAAACATGCAAAAACTTGCCAAGACTTCCTCCAACTTTTGTCTGCTGGTATGATAGTATCTTTCACTCATTCACCTCCACCACTCATTTACATACAGGTAAGGAGGGACCTGTCAGCAATCTACAACTTTACGAACCGAAAAAAGATTTCAGTCTTAGTTATAGTGAAGAGGCATCATAACAGAACCAGATTTCCATTCATTTTTTCATATGACCAGATGTGCTTCCCAAATATGGCTATGCTGCTGTTTAAGGATGCAGTCTGAGCACACACTGATACTCCAACAATATGACTAGTCAGTATTGTAGGCCAACATCCTGATTTACACATATATTATAACCCCAAGGATTAATTTATTTCATGTATATACATAAAGCAGTACAATACCACTCTCTCCATCTTATCCGAACAACTTCCTGCTACTTCTTCTGCTTCTGATCTGTCCTTCAAGAAGCCACAATGGAAACTGGATCAACTTTTTAAGGTGATGGCACTGCTGATGTAATTGCCTTCAGTCAGACCAAAGAGTTTAACTCAGCTTCTGACTATAGGCTCATTAGATCTAACCAAAGGTAGAGTCAGGTATACGTAGATCAAGAAGAAAATGAGCTGCTGATGGGGATAGTCTATGGACAGATAGGTTAGACAAGGTATAACGTATTTCCTACTACAGAAACCCTTCCAAGATGATGAGAAACTGTTTGGACTAGAAATTTCCTGAACAGTCTATTAACCTCTCATGAGGCATTCTAGAAAAACAATGTATGAGGAAGACCAGGAACAAGAGAAGAGTTAAGGTAATTCCTGAAACTTGGACTAACTACTTTCAAGACTCAACTGATTACTGTTTTTTCACAGCACAGAGGCAAAATATAATGAGAAGCCCAGACAAAAGATAGCCTTCTCTCCCAGTACACTTCCAATGTCCTCAGAATACTACTGGAATTCCAGGAAAGTCCCAGTGAAGATATGCCCCCTGATCTATCCCAGTTTGTATTGTAGGTCAGGATTAAACACCACACATTAGAGCACATAACATGAAAATATGACCTAGCTGAGATACATTCCTTTTTTCTCATAAAAAAAATATACAAAATCTGCAAAGGTGAAAGCTGAGAACACACTAAGCTGAACAGTGTTTCTATGAAAGACATCAAAATGTACCCCAAAAATGGCACATTTAGAAGTGTGCTAGCATTTAGCGTCTGTTCAAATATTACTGCCTAAGTGAATTGATTCTAATAGGTTAATTTCATATGAAGTCTTTTAGAACAGTTTTGGGGACCGCATATTAGAGAACAGGGCAAATTTCTAGCCTTTGTCTAGTTTTACATGTAAACTTTGTTCAAAACCTTTTCTCTGCTGTAATACAGACAAAAATTAAAACAAATGTTAAAATCAGCAGTAATTCCTTTGCAATACTTTAGGCAGAACATTTATGGAGAGGCTACTCTGTCATTCTTGCACAATAAGAGAACCTAACACTGGATTAAATCTGGCTTTTGTCATGCTATCTTGATTTCAATGCTGCACACAAACGTGTAATACTCTTATGGCACTGGGACAGCCTGAATTACTAGGCAGATTTCAATACAACTGCAGTTAAACAATAAAGAGCAATATTCCTTTTACTGATTAGACTCAACATTTCTAATAGATTACGGAAACAAACAATATTCAAAAAGCAGACTAATTACCTCTCAGAATCTCTATTTGGATATGATCTTGCAAGTGGTGATACTGCATGGCTAAGAACAATGTAGGCATAATCAAAAACTTGTTTCACTTGCATGGCACCGTAAGAACTTCTGCCAACGTCGTTTCCTGAAATAATGTGACAATCATCAGATCTTTTTTTAATATCAGTTACCAGAAAATCATGCATACTTAAAGCTCAGAACCCTTAATAATACAACTTCACTTTGTTTAAACTGGTCAGACCAATCTGTTCATATCAGGTACAACTAAGACTGCCCATCTCATTAAAGGACGCTAGCTTTAGGAATAACGTTCAACATTACACATTCAGTATAGCATGTGAAAAATACTTATACTTGAACCCAAAAGAAATGAAATGTAGCTATGAAAAAACTTTAAGCTGACCTCTAAGAAGGAACCTACCTCACTTACCAGTGGAGTTTTGGCAAGACAAACTCAGCTTAGAATTTCACTTTGCAACCACATTATCTTCACTGAACCAGTGGCCAAGCATACTTACATCAACCCTACTTGTCAAAACTACAGCTGAATAAGCCAACCCATATGGGTTATCTTCACAGGATAATCAATTTCCCCAAATCTTTTTTGTGTAGGATTCCACATGTCTGTACAGCACTGCTTTTGATCAAGTTAGCAATAGTTCTTGGCTGACCTTCTTCATGCATATTCTATTTAGAGCAGAACTCCTTCCAAACCCAGCACCACAAGAGGAATCACAGAAGTTAAGAAATAAGCTAAAGCTTCTATATCAGTAACCACATACAGGCATAAGTCTTCCATTTGACACCCAGGAAGATCTTGTCAGTACTAGCAAAAAACCATGTGGGGCTTCTGTAGATATATTTGGTATCAGACACTGAAGGTTCACTGTTACCATTCAATTTAAAGAGCACTTGAAAATAATTTCCCTGAAATTGCATGCCCAAAATACAGATTAGATGTTGAGTGGGCAGAAAGCTGCTTATAGAACAAGGTTCCCTCCTTCAGAATCATACTTAAACTGCTAGGAGAACACTGGAACTGTATGAACCACTAGAAGTATTTATTTTAAGACTGCAAATCAAATCAAGGCCCACAAACAAGTTACAGTGAAAAATCCTCTTTGAAAATTGATACACAAAGGATCAAGTCTATCATCTGAAATTGAATCTAAAGAGGCTGAATTTAACTTGAGAGGAAACTTTCACTCACTGAAGTATATTGATCCAGAAAGGCATTATAGATAAACAGGCCAAGATTTGCCATCCAGGAAAAGCAGCCTTGGCTTCACTACTTGACTATACGTTGTGGTCCTTCAAGACTCTTCAACAGTAATGCCATTTGAACAAGAAAGGATAATTAATGAAAAGAGATTGGGAATCAGAGCATTTTGGAAGCATAGGATTTCTTAAATAGTGTATATGATTAATTAGAACCTGATTAAGAAAGACTTCATGTTTACCGAACTAAATGCGCATATCGCACAATGTCCTGCTGGTATCTAGCAGTTACTAGATTTAATTACAAAAGCCTCTCTAAAGGAGATATTTACAATTGGACTCTACTCTGAAGTAGGAAGCAGGACCTGGAAAGAAGCACGCTGTAGTTCAGTGCTTCACTGCTAAGTGGTTAGCAGAGACTTTCCCAAAGGATTTAGTCCAAAAGGTAACTGCATTGAGACCAAGGGATGCCAACAGACAAGACGTCAGAACAAAGCCGTTACACTAGAAAAAACAGATTTAGTACACATTTTCTGGGGGCAGAAAAAACAATGTAGTTTCCACTTAATGACATACAAAAGAGAAATCAGATGAGAAGCGCTAAAGAAATGGAAACAGTATTTACAAATGGCTAAACACATGTGACTGCACCTACCACTACTACCACTAGATTTACATAACAGGAATTGAGTATATGCAGTCAATCAAATCACATTAGTGTAGCTAAACATGCTGTTAAGACAACTACATGTAATGTACATCTTGGAAGGAGCTATACCAAAACAAAAACACTACTGCTACTAACTATTGGTTACTCCTTCTGACAGTTATTCTCATCTCTGCTGTTCTGCCAACAAAAGAAACCACAAGCCTTCCCTAATCTACTTACAGCAAACTCAGGTAGTTTAGTTTAAACCACCAAAGCTGTGTATGAATCTTCATTAAAGCAGATCTGAGAAGAGGCAGGACAGCTCATGCCATAGCATGCCTAGGTTCCCAGACTGCCATACTCTGCACCTGTTCATAAAAATATCTGAATAAGCAATTTTATTCAATTATACAGTCCACAGGCCTTCTGACTGGCACTGCAGCTGAAAAGCAGGTATGGAAGCCAAAGCTTTGTGAGCTACAACAAATAGTACCCATATGTATAGAAGGTTACCCTACTAAATCTAGATGGCATCAAACCAAAGCAGCCAGAAGATTGCATATTTTTATTCGCTGTTTTGAATTCTAAAAAAAATATAAATATATTTAAGGAATAAGTTTGCTTCTGATAAATTATTCTTGTTAGCACATCACATCTTACATACTGGAGCATCCTTTCATCACAGTCTAAACTGAACAGTTAAAGCACAAATAGATGGTTTTATGCAGATTCACAGAACTCAATCTCAGACACTTTAGTAAATAACAATGGCGCGTAATTTCAAAACTAATTCCATTCTTATTCTTTTTCATTAAAGGATTCAACCCTGAAGAAGCATACCTAAAACTTCCATCAGCAGCTATCAGTACTATCAATCTGTTAAGCAGCCTTTCAGTACCTGAAGCAGTTTCAAAAACACGGCCTGGAAAGGCAGAGGTACAACCATTAGCTAAGACTGACGCAGACCTGGTTTTGTTAAGATATTACCTACTAGTTCGATCTTTTCACAACATTTGACATTACGAGGCTCTTTCAGCTGCTACCCTCAATATATTTGGATATTTTTTATAAATGCGTATATTTTATATACATACATACATATACACAACTTCTAACGACAAATAGCAGATATTGAAAGTTGTGATGAATACCTTTGGAAAGTTACTACGACTAGAACAGATAATCCTAATAGCTGTCAATGCTACTTGCTTCCCATGTTTGTGGCACATCAAGATGCAGAATAGCAAGTGAATAAGAAGGTTATTTGACTTATGATAGTACCTTTCCAAGGAAAGGATATGAAAACTAAAACAGAGTTTCTATGAGTGACTATACTAATCCAGTAACATAGAACAAAAACCACAACTTTTCTCACGAAGAGAACAACAGATATGAAACATCAAGTCTTAAATTGACTTGCTACATTTACTGCTGCCAATCTGAGCCAAGATCAAATCATTTCTACCCTGAGCATAAAAAACATGCTTGGTGAACCTTGATAATCTCTTAACTAGAAGCACAAGAAGTCTCTCTAACAATTTGCTGAATAAATTTGAAGTTTGTGTTAAAAAAAATCACAGATTAAAGATTTGTGACCTACAGTAAGAGTTCTGTCTTACAAAACAAGATAGTGAAAGGCAAATTGCACACCTACGAACCTCCCCTAGGACAATATAATTTACTCTGTTCCACTTCACCCCCATGAGCTGCAATTCTCCTCTACAGTTTCTGTTCTTCGTTTTAACAAAGAAAGGATTGTTTCTAGAAACTTATGCAGTAGTAGCTTCAAGAGATTTTACAAGAAATCCTTTCAGTGGTTAATAAGGGAAAGATACTCATCCCATTATCCTGTCCTAGAACATTATTCTACTTGTTGAACTAGTAGTAAGGCATTAATGAAGATCAGATAGAACTTATCACTTTAAGATGCACCACAGACAGATTAGTCTGATATCTCAAATGCATATTAACAGACTTCCCACTTCAAGTGTAGATTCTTAACATCTTTCTTAGAGTCTTTGATCTGAAACCACAGAAACCATAAGCCCCCAGTGCTCAATAAACAGCCCTGAAGACGCTTAGAGGAAGCCCTGCAGCACCCAGGAAAATATTATCCAAGCTAAAACCACTAAATTCGGAATGATGCCCATTCCTTCCCGATCTAGAAATTTATAATGCCCTAATCAGGAAGAACCAAAGTATCATATTGCTTTGATTACATCATTTATCTGCTAGCCAGACTTTATTTTACATTAAAAAGTGCCTAAGACTTCAAGTAAGTAAACCCACTGAATTTAACCCTGTCCCCTCTAAAGCTATGAGTTACCTTTCAGCATACTCCATCCATGACTTGCATGCATGCCCCTAAGAGGGGCTTTTTAAGCTACCTGGGTAACCTCAAGAAGTTGAAAGGACTTTGGCATCCCTTTGTTATTTTGTTTTTTTTCTGTCTGATTTCTGGATTAAGCAGTCATCTTCCAAGGTCTTCCTCAAAGGCTTAACCAGAACTTCACAAATCTATGACCAAGCTGCAGAACAATTCCTCTTAACAATTAAGAACATGTGCATACAGCGCATAAACAGGCTCTTGAGGGAAATTCCACAGCAACTCGTACTAACCTAAACTGAGCGAACTGTGTTCTCCCTTTACCAACACACTTCCTCCCACCACCCTCTTAGTACCAGCACTGTCATGGAGTTCTACACTAAACTGATATAACCACAAACTAACCAAGCACCAGGTAAGGAACTGAACACCTGGTAAAGTGTTATGTAAGTAATAAGACTAAATTAACCAATCTAAACATTATCTACATATGTTTGATAGGTACTTTTAGATATTATAGGACTATGTGACTAAGTTTAGCTCTAAAGGGACTGTATTCATGCAATCTGATTCAATGAACTATTTTGATATTCTAGGAAATCTTACTCCCTGTTCCTTTTACTCCTAGTCCCAACAAATAGGTTCTGCAGCTTTACAGTAGCTACCAGGAATTATCACTAGAGCCCAAAGGAATAACATATAGCAAGTTGTGAGCTTTTATTTGCCTTGTCAAAATATTTTCTCCTACCAAAAAAAAAATTATCTCAGTCTATAGAATCTCACTTAACACATAGTTCTTACCAGCTATTTGAGACTGTGTAACTATAGAACTTCCTTCCAAATTACAGATGTTTGCTACAGCAAGATTTATACTACAAGGAACAGCTGAAAGCCCCTACTGGACATCTACTGTTCTCCTCTCTTTCAAGGAGAAAACGGAGAAAAAAATTACAAGGCTTAACTGTAAGTCACGATTAAAATATTGCAGTGTAAGAAATTAAGCCCGCAGTAGACAGGGAGACCAGATAAAGGTTTCTGATTATAAAGAAATGTAGTCATGCTGCCACTGAAATGGATTTTCAGTCAAATGATGCACAGCTACTGAATGAAAGCTAAACATGATAGAAGTTACACAAAACCACACTAAGGCCTGGCCAAGTGCAGGACTAATGGTGGACACAACCTTAGAACTATATAGAAGCGATTAGACAAAACCATCTTAGCACGCAACCTGTTGTTTAGAAGTATCAACACTCAGTACATTGAGTATTTAGAAAGCAGCTAAATCTCACTTCTTGAATTATTGTTTATAATGTGCTATTCATAAGCAGTCTACTCACAAGTGGAGATAGCATAAAGGTTAACTGCCAGTTAAATTCTAGAAATACTAATGCTTGAGTCCAAATTAACCAAAATTTCATCTTGCAAAAACGTTGGTTTTGAATTCCAGCTACATACAACAATCTAAATAGAATCCAAACCAAGTATTAGTAATTGACAACTTTAAGGCTCTTAATAAAAATTACTCATTACTCTGAACGTAACTGAATCAGAAGTCTTCAAGAAACCAAGTATTTTAACTTACTTTCAGATGGACACGTAATTAAAACTGACATTTGCTGAAGGCCCTCATACAACACAGAAGCTATTTACACACACCAGATCATCCCTACCAACACTATAATCTAGTCATTCCCTTGATATACATTCATGGCCATACACTTCTGTGCAGTCTCCTTATTTATGCAGTTCATTTAATTCCTATATAGTATAACTTATACCACAGAATCATAGAATAGCCTGGGTTGAAAAGGACCTCAAAGATCATCTAGTTTCAACCCCCCTGCCATGGGCAGCGTCGCTAACCACTAGACCAGGCTGCCCAGAGCCACATGCAGCCTTGCCTTGAATGCATGCAGGGATGGGGCATCTACAACCTCCCTGGGAAACCTGTTCCAGTGCATCGCCACCCTCTGAATAAAAAACTTCCTCCTGACATTTAACCTAAATCTCCCCTGTCTTAGTTTAAAACCATTCCCCCACTTGTTTATAAGCTCCCTTCAAATATTGGAAGGCCACAATGAGGTCTCACCAGGGCCTGCTCTTCTCCAAGTTAAACAAGCCCAGTTCCCTCAACTTTTCATCATAGGAGATGCTCCAGTCCTCTGATCATTTTAGTGGACCTGCTCTGGACCTGTTCCAAGAGCTCTGTGTCATTCTTGTGCTGGGGGCTCCAGGCCTGGACACAGTACTCCAGATGGGGACTATCAAGAGCTGAGTAGATGGGAACAATCTGCTCTCTCTCCCTGCTGGCCACTCCTTTTGTAACGCAGCCCAGAATACAGTTGCTCCTCCTGGCTGCAGGTGCTCACTGCTGACTCACACTCAGCTTCTCATCCACCAGGACCCCCAAGTCCTTCCCCACAGGGCTGCTCTCCAGGAGTTCTTCCCCCAGTCTGAATGAATACCTGGAATTGTCCCGGCCCATGTGCAACACCTTGCACTTGCCCTTGTTGAACCTCATTAGGTTGAGACAGGCCCACTTCTCCCGTGTGTGCAGGTCCCTCTGGATGGCTTCCCTTCCCTCCAATGTATCAACTGCACCTCTCAGCTTGGTGTCATCCACAAACGTGCTGATGGTGCACTTGATTCCATCATCTATGTCATTGATGAAGATGTTGAAGAACAATGGTCCTAAGACCAACCCTTGGGAGACACTACTCACAACCAGCCTCCACCCAGACACAGAACCAGCCAATCAGTTCTTAACCCATCAGGCAGTCCATCTTTCAAATCCATACCTCTCCAATTAAGAGAGAAGGATGTGGTTACATGTAGAATAGCACCACAGACAGTGGCAGGAAAAGCTACACCTTTCTTATTTTCTCTCATAAAAAAAAAAATAGTTGTCCCTACTAGTAGCTCTTCCAGGATTTCCTGGATCTCTTTCATTATTTTCACCACTGTTAGAGAACCTTAAGCATACATCTCTGAATTTCCAGTGCATTACTTATCTGCACTGTTTGTATACAATCTAGTTTACTCAGGCTAAGAATCCTCGCAAATTTCAGTTCCTTATCCCTTAGTTCATCTCAGTTGCTGTATTTCACCACCAAGAAACCTTTCCTCTGAGCTGCTTATCAACACATTTAACAGACTCTAAAGTAAGTTCGAGAGTAAAAGTTGAGTTAGAGCCCCAGAGTACTGGAAAAAGTGTACAGTCTTACCAGGCAGAAGAGGATCTTCAATACACAACATGGATGGTCTGTATCCATTAGTCATGACTTTCATGATTTCTTCTTTGGCAACATAGGCACCTCCATTTTTTATTCTAATACCAGTTTTCAAGTAGTTAAAATTCCTTCCATAGAGTTCAAAGAACTCTATCAAGAGCATTCCAAGGTTTTCATCTGCTCTTCTGGCATCAATTCTTGGATGCAGCTGGGACAGAACAGTTAATTTTTAATAATTAGTAACATCTGTCAGACTACAACAGTACAACAAAGAACTCTCATTTAAACAGCTGAGTATAGGTTCTACAAAAGTCTGAATTGAGTCATTAATCCATGTACTTAAAATGATCTTTATGTAACCAAGAGGGGGCAGCACTTCAGCAGCATATGGAAAAAGAATTCAATCTTGCCACCTCTAAACTTCTTCAGCCAAGGGTAATAAAGTACATACCACATTAAGTTTCAGCAACAGAGTAACAGTTGTTTTTACTCTTTTTTTTTAAAAAAAAAAAAAAAGAAAGCATCAGGTTTAATGTTTTCTGAAGCAGAAAAACTATTTACTCCACCTGAAACAACTCTTTACCTTCTATTATGTATTTCATATTAATAGAAATACTACTGTAACAAAATATTGATAGTAACTACATATTTTAGGTGACTTGTGAAATTGTTAATATCTGTCAGCTTTAAGTATGTTAAAGCCTAACCAATAAATATACAATTAAAGCAACTTGACTGCTTAATTTCTGAAACACAGAAATAAACTACTCTCCACATTCAGTACCAGTAGTCTACAATGTAGCAGAACAATTGCATCCTATCAGATTTAACACTGGTAAGATCATTCAGGTACTGTGTCATGGTTTTATGATTTTTGGTACTGGTATTCCACACCATAACATCATGTAGTGCATTTAGAGTTAAAGAGTTAATGCTCCAGCTCCACGGATCATCGATAGTTCCAGGTATACCTGTCTCAGAAGAGAAGAACTACATTCCCCAGAGGACTTTGCGATGCTTTGCATTTTTACGTATTTACGCTCAGAGGGAAAGATAAAAACTGTCTGCGGTCACGGGACACTCTCTTTCCTTTGGGATGGACTCAGCAGTGGGTGCTCGCTGCCGTCTCGCCTTCAGCGTTAGCGTAAGGCCTTCGGTTTATCGGACACTCTCTTGCTCATTTTATTTGATTTATTAGCTTCAATTCCAATTATATTGTATTATATTGTGTTATTTTGCTTTCTGATATCTATTTAGTAAATTAGTTTTCCTCCTCAGATCGTTGCCGCTGTTTTGTTTCTAGGCCCATCTCCCTGTTCCCTTTTCCCATTCCCCCTTTCCCTTTCCTGGGGCGTGAGTCCGTGCATCCCCCACACCAATCATCACGGAACCGGGCCGAACCTGCCCGTAAACCGTTGGCATACTGGAACAGGCATCGGAAAGTGGTGCAACCCTCATCACAGAAACTGTTATAGAAAGCAGTGTACTACCTGTATGCTGTTCATAAGTCTCCTGCAGCTATTCTAACACACAGATCTTAGATGTTTTAGACATAGTCTAATGGAGTCACCAATGATCAAACATCTAGAGCTATAGCAGAATAAAACTATGCATTGCTAGGGGATTATAAAGAAACAGCACCTTCCTAAGAAGGCACAGTGACAGAAACCAAAATACTTTAAAGAACACAGAAGCAAATAAACAAGGGACACACTTACCTGCAGGAAACTAATTGCCATTAAAATTAGGCTATAAGAGCTAATTCCACCAGTAAAAACTTCATTCAAGTCCCTCTGAAGTAGGAACTGTTTTAATACTAAAATCAAGTAAGGCAGCAAAGAATATTTCTGCAAAGCAAAATAAGTCTTATCAAAGATACTGTCAACATTCCAAAACATAAGCAAATACTAAATCTCAACATAGATAGATCTAATACAAAAAAGCTGTTCAGTAGTCCACCATTAAGTGTTTCCTGAAGAAGAACTAAAACATACATATACCCAAAACTCATGCAAATCAAACATGCAAATACATGAACTCATACTTTATCAAGTAGCTTGCAAAAATTTAACACTCCCCCCTTCTCCTTCCCAACAGGATTATCTCTATATCCATCATTGATTAGCAGCCTAGTTCAGACAGTGCTTTTCATCTAAACAGTACTTTTACTGCACAGGGTAAAAATGAACTTGATCCTAAGTACTTACATACAGAATAACTGTTGTTAGACATTGTTTAACAAGCTGTATTCATATTCAAACATCATTAGAATTTCAAGTAAGCGAAACTTGTACAGCCCTGCTTTAGAAGGGTAGCTTATTATCTGCCTGCAGATCTAGGTGATTGTACAAGTCCACTCAAAATACACAAGCACTAGCATTCAACTGTAAGAAAATTATGTAACAACACAGCTTCCATGCTTACAGTTTCTAGCTTTCAAAAAAAAAATCTGCCCTTCTACAAAGGCAACATTCAGTAAATAACAATAGAAAATAAATTAAAATACCCGTGTTTAATTAGCATTAATAAAAGAAAACAGTCTTCAACAGTAAGTTTTCAAAAGTCTTAAGCCATACCAAAAAAGGTTAGCTAAGCATCTAGTGTATCCTTGATAAGTAGTATAACATTCATTGTACAGCTGATACCTTCATGTATTCCTTGATAAATCGAGCTGCCTTCACACCAGTTTCTACATTAAAACTGATGTCAACTTTCACTTCTGTCTCCTGGTCAGTAAGTTTTATTATTGGTACCTGAGAAGATGAACATAAGGTTTTATGAATCACCAGAAATGCAACACTGGTGCTCTTCTCCAGCCATTCAACATACATGGATACTATTAGTCCAAAGAAACACATTTACCAAGACAAGGAAATGCATTCTTGAGAAAGGGCAGCAATCCTAACTTGCCTTACAGTGAACAATTTTTAGTGAGATGATTAAAATCCTGGCACGTATGACCACATTAACTTATTGCTCATGTACACCCAAAGACCTGTTAGGGATCTGTCTCTACTTGCAGTACCCGAGGTGTTTTACAAGACAAATTAAATTCACTTAATTTAATGACTATGAGAGTCATTAATAGGAGATACTCTACTCCCATAACCTGTAAGAGTTTCTGACCCAGAAGCGTGCCTTTCAGCTTGCTAAACCATCAGATGAAAAAGTAAAGCAGAAAAAACAAAGGGCTGCCTATTATCAAACTGAACTGGTTCACTACAATCAAATGAAAACCAGAATGGACAAAAGCAAAGCAGGAACAAGAGTATTTCTCCTAGCAGCAATACATCACAACAGAATTACTGAATACTCAGTTTAGTCTCACACCACTGCCTTGAGGACAGTAGCCCACAAAATGGCATTATAAGTATGTTATCTCAAACATAACCTAAACTTCAGCTCATGCATTTAATTTAAAGTTGATCTTCTTAGCATTTATTTTTCATCTCGTTTATAGCTCCATTTTATACCAACAGCAGAGGGAATAAAAATAAAATTAATAAGCCTAACCGGTACAGCTAATAGCGGAAATCTCACTCTCAGATAAATCAAAGACTACCATAGATATCACTATGTGCTGCTACTCCTAAAAAAAGCTGTAGGAGCTTTCTGAACCTTAAAGGGTCTCTATTTCAGAGACCCCAGAAGGGAGCAGCTTACTACTAATATGAGTTTTCAATATTCCGCTTATTCTCCTGGAGAAAACAACAATTGCTTAGTAATGTAATATTCCCACAGTACATTTTTACCACATTCAATGTTTGATCCACTAGAGTCATAAGATAGATGCAAGAAATACTACACAGCAAGTGCAGTTAAGCTTAGAACACTTCAATATACTATTTAAACAAGATTACAAATAGTTTTTCTCAAACTAAGTCGCCCTAGTTGCTGGTCCCTGACTAAAATGCAAGTCCTCTTAAAAGTCCATGGAAAAACATGATACAGTTAACCTATTTTACACTTTGCAAATACAAACTTTGAGGAGATATTTACTGACAGTAAGAGCATAAAATATGACTTTACAACCAACAGAGCACACCATATCATAATTCCTGTATACCATTACTAAGCATACACATCTAAAATCTTGCCCCAATAGAGCAAAACATTATGGCTAAGTCAACATCAGATGCTTAACAAATGGCTTAATTTTTAGATAAATCAAGTGTTACAATAAGGAGTCTGAAAACTTTACTGTTCAGTATTCCAAAGATTGTTACTTACTGTAGCTTTATCAAGTACTTTGATGGAATATGGCTCAGCCACATTGTGTTTTCTTAGCGCTTGCTCCAGCAACTGTAGAGGGGGGCGTTCCCATTTCCCAAAAACAACTAAATCAATATCACTAAACAAAAAGAACACATACAAGACATTATGTGAAAGGCACAGTAGTCCTCTGAAGAAAAAGGTATAACTGCCATCCTACATGCTTCAAGTCCTGCAGGATAAACACTTTTCAACTTCCAACAGCCTAGATTTCAAAGTTAGCTTTAGTAACATTAAGAGGTCAGCATGCTTTCTGATCCTAGCTTCTTGTTTCCAATCCTCTGATAAGTTCTTGGGGCAGTGCCTACCTGTTTTCTTCCTTGCCCCTTACAATTGATTTCCAAAGCCCCAGATTGATCCTGTCCCTCATCTAGTCATGCTGTATCAGTAATGCTTCATAGAAATTAAATTTCCACTGCTTATCAAAAACATTATTTGAAGACAAAACAGTCTTTAAGATAGTTACACAGATTTCCCACTACCTTTATGACCATCAATATGTACTGAACCATTAAGTGATAAAAAAAAAAACACTTGCACTCAAAACTCTCTACTCTTCAAAGAGTTGGGAAAAGTCAGCTGTGATGACTCTAACTTTGCAATTACCGTGCTACACTCAATAACTCACTTTATTTAAAAAACAGTCTTCAGATGGTAAGTACTAAACTTGTCAGTTTCACTGCAACTTGCAAACAAAATGCCAAAGACCAATCCCAAAGAAAGAAAACTTATTTCACCAAAGTATCACCAAGCACCTGGTGCTGACACTGGTATATCAAATATTTATCAAATCTAAGTTGAATGGCTCTTCCCTTGATCAGGACACTAATCAAATGTTTTATTGACAAGTTTACATATTTCAGCTTGAATTCCTCTCAAAATTTTACCAGTACTCTAAAAGAAATCAAGCTTTCGATATAAGTAAATCTTTACATACCTAGTTGGAAGATAAAGCCCTGTACTAAAGCTGCCAAATATCTGGACCTGAGGAAAAAATAAAATAAAATCACATCAGTGAAACCACTCATGAATTCTCACTTAGCTCCCTCAAGATTTGTTCCGGACCTGCTACAGATATAATCCAGTAAATACAAGTTTAAACTTAATACTGTTTCACTTGTAAAAATGCATTTTCTCTTATAGATGCGACTATACAGGAAATTGTATTTTTGACACATAAAGCAACTACAAAGCCTGCAAGCCACAAAACACAAACTTTTGAGAAGTCCTTTCACTTGTTTATTTCCAGTTCTACAATAGTAGAAGCTGCTATAAGTTTCCTTCCTTCCCATGCCCTCTTCTCTCATAAGACAGCTTTACTGATCGTTTCTGGAAGCATTTTTTTAATTTGTTATGTTTAAAAGCAAGTACATCAAATTATTCAGTTCCTAAGAAACAAACTCCGAATTTTACTGTAAGGATGACAAATTACAGTAGAGCTTGGGAATGAAGGTGGGAAGAAGGGAGTATGCTGAAGAAGCATCCACAGTCCAGATCAGATGCTTTCACCATGCTTCACCACCCTAGAGAATTAAAATCCTCCTTCTCTGCTGCAACACAATTTCCAAGTTTATTTCTTTGAAGTAACCCATGAAAAGGCTGGGTCACTTCCACACTTACAACTTTTACCATGATCTAGAAAAATCTCACTGCTAAGGAAAACTGCAGGTCAAGATGAAGGTAGGATTTACAGTATCTTGAGCTCAACACTCCTCAGTCTATCTCTTTGAAGGCTACGAAACCAACAGTCTGAAATGTTTTTACACCTGTTAATAACATCAATCTTCCAATTACAGGTAGTAGAGTCATCAATATAGTCTGTATTAAGTTCCTTCTGGGCAGTTTTCATTTGGAAGGGGTTTGCTCTTTGGATAAAGGGTTTGAAAATGAAAGAACTTTGTCTGGAAGATAACTTCAGTCAAATTTTCCCACTAACACAGAAATGAAGTAATTCCCTCAATGCCAGATTTATGAACGCAAAAAAAGGAAGTTTATTTTCAGAACTGCCCTGTTACATAATATTTGCATTTAAAAATATTCAGATAGGATTTCTTGTGAATACATAATATTTAAGCATTTGATAAGCTTTCACTCTAGGA
This sequence comes from Odontophorus gujanensis, assembly GCA_013399175.1. Classification (NCBI taxonomy): domain Eukaryota; kingdom Metazoa; phylum Chordata; class Aves; order Galliformes; family Odontophoridae; genus Odontophorus; species Odontophorus gujanensis. The sequence goes on from VXAB01005331.1 coordinate 45,559, forward strand.
AGCATTTCCTAAGTGGGCAACTCTTCACATCCACAGTTCTGAAAATGAATAAATTGTCAGTAGTCTCCATTAACCTGCTATCTAGGTTTTAAGTTTTCCTCCGCTTTTTAAAATAAATATCACAGCTCTAGCAGTATTTTAAGTCAGCCACACTAAGTCTTATCTGTTCACTTCTAAAAAACCAGAAAAATAAAAGTGAGTTAAGTGACTTGAGCTCTACAACATAACAGGAAACCAGTGCTTAAGCTATACTCACATCAGCTGTAGGCCAAAGATCTTTAATGACCGTTTCTATTCTTTTCACCACTTCTCTTCTCATAGCTGCTTCTTCCGGACGAGGGGACATGAAGTCATAGAAGTCAATTATTTCTTCATGTAGTCTAAAGGAGAACGTAGTATAATTACTGTTATAATTCAACTATTGGAATAAATTTCTCCCCTAAAAAAAAAAAAAAAAGGGCCATAGGTTTTCTCTAATATCACCATCCAAGCAACACCAGCAGTACTTCCACAAAAAATGAGTGTCACAAATTACATTTTGGAACAGGAAGCTGGACAGTTTGAAGTCTACGACTGGTGGGGACAGGGAGCTGATACACTTAATTTTCACAGCAGCACATCAGAGTAATCTCAGCAGTACCTACACAGTTCTCACCGTGTTACCTAACTGCTAAAAACATAAAATAGCAGGTCAAAAACACTAGTATATATTTGCTATCCTTCTTACTTGTTCAGCAGTGAAGTGGGAATTCAATTTCTGATTTTGTTGCTGCTTGCTTTAAAGAAAAAAAAAAGAAATCTACAAAACAAACAAAACAATCTAACAGAAATAATGAACATCTTCAAATAGGTTTGCTCTTGAGGGGCCCTTACTTCTGTGCATCCACAGAAGGCTATATAAAAGGGACATTTGACTATTCCTTGATACAAAAATTATACACTTTGATAAATGGGGATTTCTTTGACAATCCAAGCCATTTACAAGCCATTCATTCATACAGGAAACTACTTCTCAACTGATCTTATTTAACAGTCCTTACTTCATATATTCTCAAGTGTAAAGTACATTAATACCAGTGTTACATGAGATCTCATGATCTTTATATACCCGTTAAATGCTTCCATTTTACACTTTCCTGATAATATAGCAAGCATTTACATTTGTCTTGAAATTTAAATTCATCTTAATTCTCACTGACAACTGAGAATTAAGATGAATTTAAATTTCAAGACAAATGTAAATGCTTGCTTTCAATGAAGAGGCACAAAGACATGCCAAACTAAATAACAACTTGTTGAAATGGGACATTACCAACATCTTCAGCAAAAATTTGATGCATTTATAAAATTTCTCTAATCCAAGAAACAAGTTCGCAATCCTGCATACTGAAATCTGAACAATGCCCTAAAAGAAACACAAATTCAACCCATCAGTTAATAGATTTAGCTTTCCAGAATGAAATGTTTACACGCCTAATAGAACTCCAGTTTTGTATTTCTATGACCATTTAGTAATTCGTTTTCCTACAGAATTCCTATCCTATTGGATATCCTACAACAGACCACATTTGGAAGTCACTGCTCACACTTACGTATCAAATTCTTGTGTTTGGAAAGGAATTCTAACAGTAAAGCATGAAGACACTTTTTTAAAAAGTACTAATTTAGAATTATCATTTGCCTTTCCTCTTTAATCGCTAAGTTGGCTAAACATTTAACTACATTCGACAAACTAAATTTTTCTACTTCTTGATGAATTAATGCTTTCCAAAATTTCAGAGCCAGATAGGAGGTTCAAACTAACATATTCGTTTTATTTCTAGGAGGGTTGATATTCCCTAACACCCCAAAGAGAAGGAAGTAACTGAGCACACTTAACAGCAGTGAAGCCCAACTAAATGCTTCCTCTTGTCCTGTTCATAAAAATCAGTGGTAGGCAGATACAAAGTGAAAGCAAGAGAAAACAAAGCAGTTATTCAACTGCCTTGCCACAATTCTTTTATGCCTCCACTGAGTTTGACACACTTTCACAGTGGATGCCAAACGTGCATCAGCTCAAAAGACTTCAGGATTTCTCCATGTCTTTTTGGTCCATTTGTGGCTTTTTTCCACTTGCAATATTCTAATAACAAGTTAAATATGCACCATAGTAAACAAGTGCTTTACTTTGACACACTGTCTGTGAATTATTTTATTTGGTGCTCTTTTTCTTGAGGAAAAATGTGACTACTGGCAGCGGATCTGCAAACAATATTTTGCAGACACAAAATTCACATTCACTTATCCCTATCCACAAGCTTTTTTTCCCAAGCTAACAATCCTCATTGTTCTTCTGTCCTTTCACAGGAGTAGGTTCTAAGTTTGATTGCTGCTGACTTTCTTCAGCTCATTTTCAGTTGCACCTGTTTTTGGCAGGTGACCAGTTACACACCACTTACTCCACGGCACACTTATTTTATTGTCCATTACAAGCTTATTTTATTGTCCATTACTCCTAACTGCTATTTCAGGATCTCTGAGCACAGAACTACTCTTTAGAAACTGTTCTGAAGGAGCTTTGAGATTTTTTCTGAACGATTAACACAAATTGTCCACTCACTTGGCACATGCCTTTTATTTACTTTTCTTCATATTTGCGTCTCATTATTTACCAGCATTTAATTTCATCTGCAATTCGGTAGTCTAATGAATAATAAACTCCCACTGCAACTGTCTGCAGTCAGCTCTGGCTTTCTACTTAGTGCCCTGCTCTTTTCTCATTAATTTCTTCCCTCCAGGTATTTATGAATATATCAAGCAACCAAGTCTTAAGTAATTCTACCAATACTCTTCCTTCATTATTATTATGTGAATAATTTATTCTTTGCTTACTTCTAAGCAGTTAGCCTGTAAGTTCAGCAAACCTATGACTTTTTTTAAAGCTCTCAAAAGTAAACCTCAAATGTTCTTCCAAAAAATAATCCAATATCCCCATTATCACCCTGACCACACAGGTAAGGATTAATACATATCCTTCAAGGAACTGAAGGTAACTGTCACACACATCTTCATTAAGGTTTGCACTAGTTCCTTAGTGTTTACTCACACAAATCAGTTGTGTTACAATATCAGCCAGACTCAGCCACTCCCAGACACTGTGGAAAAAAGTGTGTCCATTGGAGCCACTCTGCAGTAGTGAAGAATGGGACTCTCAATCCTAAACACATTGCTCTATACTGTCAGCTTTCAGCAACAGCGAGTTTGTTAGTGAGGTCAAGAGAAATACGAAGCACACATAGACTGCGATGCCCCAGTGAGTCTGTGTTCAAATGACCAACAGCTACAGTCCTTCACCATACCATGAAACACTCAAAATAATGCTAGCCTGCATTCCCTCTGCTGATCTACATTTTTAATAGCCAGCTACACATTATCTCTTGCACTGCCAAGAAGGCACTTCAGTCTGCATGAAAGCTAGTGGTGTCAAAGATGTCTTCAAACTACACACCGGAATTCCGGTCCCCTAGAATTCCTCAGAATATACATTAGGCATAGCTATGGAATAGTTGTCATGCTGCAGAGGGTTTAAGCATTCCCCACTGAAATTTCAAGTTGCAGTTTTTATTACATGATCTGACTCCCTCTGGGTACTTTAATACCTCTAATTCTATAGGCCCCAGTGAACCTGCAAATTTTTTGCTCTTAAAGTGTAAGATTTCCAGTTTTTAACATACTTCACAAATCAATTCTCAAATCTTCCACATAAACAGACTTTCCTACTTTCCATTTTACTGATTTCAACTGTTTCTATTTCTCAGAGTAGGTCACCAACACAGTCTAATTCTTTTTGGATATGTATCAATGCCACCTTTAGAGTCAGTGTATGACAACACTTCACCTTAAAACAGCATTTTCAAACATTTCAACCTTAGTCACTTCTTTTGGCTTCTTCATAGAGATGTTTCTCAAAACTGAAATGTTTTTTTAAACCTGAGTATTACTGTAGTTGATTGATATTTTCTAAACCTCTCTGCTCAATATTACTGGAATACCAGCTACATAAAAAGTAGCTCCGCTATACATAGAGCCAGATGTTGCATGCTACTCAGGACCAATCCCAGAGAAAGCTCTGCACTAGCTGAGGGAATTATCTGGTGTATAAAAACAAACCACAACATGATATTCATGTAGTCAATATATGGATAGACTCCAGGTAAGTATTTTGCCCATGCAGCCCCTCTGACCTTCGTAACAATATGAGTTTCAACAGGGCCAAGAGTCAGGTCCTGCATTTTGGTCACAACAACCCCAGGCAACCCCCTACAAGGTTGGGGAGGAGTGGTTGGCAAGCTGCCTGATGGAAAGGGACCATGGTGTGCTGATGGACAGTCAGCTGAATATGAGCCAGCAGTGTGCCTAGGTGGCCAAGAAGGCCAACGGCATCCTGGCCTGTATCAGGAATGGTGTAATGAGCAGGATTAGGGAAGTAATCCTGCCTCTGTACTCAGCACTGGTGAGGTCACACCTCAAGTACTGCATACAGTTTTGTGAACTAAGAAGAAAATTTCCATTTGCAGCACCCTGAGGTACCTACAAAGTTATAACATGTGCTATATGTTAAAGGGAGTCAGAAAAGAAAAAAAAAAAAGAGTCAGTGTTCTTCATCTCCTGGCTTCTTAAAGTTTAGGCTCCAAAAGCATCCCACCCTGTAACTACCACTCTTGTTGATTATGATTCTTGCAATACAGCTTTCTTAAAGCTATGTCTATGAATTGATTTTCCAAAAAAAAAAAACAAACCAATTTCACCATAATTATACAAATATTGAAACTTAACTTCGCTGGTGAAATGTAGCAGCTGTGCTAGTGAAGAGTGAAAGAGATTAAAATACAGGGATGCAGAAGAGTGGCTACTTGCACCTGCTACACTATCTCCATTATGGTATCAAGGAGGAACCTCACCACTCAATGTTGCCATTACTGCACAGTAAGCATCTGCGGCTTACAGTTGAACATACAACAGAACATACACCTTGATCGCCAAAAATTTATCCCTTTTACCATTACAGGACAGGCAAAGATACACTTCTGATCTTCAGGTGAAAATAAGACTGAGAAGACACATCCTCAGATTTTTGTAATGCCTCTCTTTAAAGGGAGGTCTCTAAGAGAGATCATTTACCTTACCATCATTTGCTGTACCTGCAAACAGTATTATACATGCAACATTCATTAACTCAAGGTAATGAAACAAAAATCATAAACTGCATCAACAAACTAGAAACTGAATGAAAAGCTACAGACATCCTCCCTCAGGTAAGCATATTCTTCTCATGCCTGAGCTATTAAGCACACAAAAATACTCTCAGACCTAAACATGACCGCACCACTAACATTTAACTTGTTATTTAAAATATATTCTTCACTTATTTAAAAGAGTATTTTTCTAAATGAGTAGTGTAAGGAAACAACCAAGAATCCTTATGGAAGAATAGATGCCAGTTACAGCATGTGAGCAATATTAGCACTGCATAGGAAAGAAAACATTTCAAGAGAAGCTTTATTGAAAGAACGTTTGCAAACAACAAAGTAGGTTTCCAGTGAAGTAACGACCAATAAGTGTGCCTAAAGAATTGGCCACTTTGAGCTTAAATGGTGAACGTCACAGCAACCACACTGTGCATTTCAGTAGTCTGCTGAAATACTCTATCTTCAACAACTACAGCAGCACACAGCTGTACTGTAATGGAAATACAGGTGAAACCAAACTAAGGCAACTAAATGCACTCATTTGTTAAAACAGCCCTACAGTCGAGATAGCTTAATGAAATATATACACAATTGAAACAATAGCATATTCTCAGATGTAGGGTTTTTTTTTATCAATATAATCTAGGTTGAAGATACTTAGTATCAGAACTAGCTCTATAACTAAACAGAGGATATTTGCTTACAATTCATCTCTTCACGTACCACTCTATACCTGTCAGGTGCCCACACTTTCATCTACCAGCCTTTCTCACTACCATCAGTGCTCAAGTAACAGTACTTTATGCTTACAGATTAGATAAGCTACAAAAACATAGTACTACATTCACACAGTATTGCTGCAAGCTGGTGTCACATTACTTCTCGCACTGTAATTGCATGGAAGGCAGCAAACTCAGAAGAGCAAAAGAAAATTCTCAGCTATACAGAATTTCAGAGGAATGGAAAAAAAGCACATTTGTCCTCATCCATACAATAAAGAGTACACTTAAAGATCTACTGCACCTTTCCCACAAGAGATCTCATTTCCTCTCTAAGCTTCTTTTGTCACAGATTCTTGGGAGTCAGACCCTGTCCTAGTTTTAGACAGTTTCTGGTTGATTATATTTTACTCCTTAAGAGCATCTGGTAGTTCAAGCACTCAAGAAACTAAGCTTGCTTTACACTTCAAACCAAATGATTTATGCTGCACACTTCCAGACTTAAGAAAATGTGACTGCATTTTGTTAGAGAAAAAGAATCAAAACCTGATCTGTTTTTCAAAGCATATCAATTCAGTAAGACTCAATCTATTTGCTTCTTAATGGTTGGATATACCTTGAGAAAGCTACATTGCACTAAGAGCTACGTTATACTAAGAACGAGAAAAGAAACTGATATACTAGCAGCTCCAAGTTGATGCATGACAAAATAGATCTGCTATGCAAGCTTCCGAACAGCTGTACACTACTCCTGACAGGCTGCTGGTCTTCACCACAACACCAAGCAAACACCACATTATTTTGTTGTATCAACTAAGGAGCTTACCATATGTTAAACCTTGGAACTGCATCAGCAAGCACACTATGCCAATAAATCGAACCGCTAAACACTGCAATCCCTGCCTTCATACTGTTCTTTTCCAAATGCCCAAACATGGCAAGTGATTAATATCCCACACAAGCCAGAAAGGTTGCAACAGCAGAAACATTAGTGATGAGAAACTAATTATGCCCATAGCAGGTATTTATTGCACAGTGCTAGCCACTGTAACATTTCAGCAAAGCAATGCAACCTAAGTCTTGAGCAGCACACAGAATAATTCAAAACACATCTATGTGTCACAGTACCACTAGTAGCAAATCCTACACATTGAATACCTCCACAGGCCAACAAAGCCCTTTCTGAGTGCTACTGCAGTTTACTATAAAAATAAGGAAGTTTCTTAACTGAAGAATCTTAACCAAAAGAACAAGGTATGGAAAAGCATACTGAAGAGAAACTGGCTGTTTAGCAGAAGCATGCATTGCTCATCAGATTCCAGGGAAAAAAAGACCTTGTCACAGTATTGCAAAATCTGGAAATCTGAAGCCATGTAAAGCAGAAAAAGAAGACTTGAAGATCAAGGAAATATTAAGAATGATCATGAGGAAAAACATAATGAAATAAACTGCACTTAGGAAAAGATAAATTAACTAAGGAGAAGCATTTGTATGTGGAGAACATTAAAGATTTCCTTTTTTTTTCTTATTTTAAATAATTTGTTCTGACATTCATAACAGCCTAACTAGTAAAATGCAGAATCAGCGCAATGCATAAATAGTTGTAAGTACATCAAGAAGTCAACACAGTTTTCTTAAAAGGAAGTAGTGTCTCAGAGAAAACCACTAGGAATTACTTGCAAGAATCAGTAAACCACAAAGGAAATTCTATTACCTACTTAGTAGCATTTGAAGTCCACACCCTAATGAAAACTTGCAGGAAGGTAGCTGATACGAGACTGAAGGGAAGACCTTCATGTACAGAAACATTTAGAATGGACAAGTTGCTGAAACCTAGGTTTTGTATAAAAGTCAACAGTGAAGTGCTGAAGAGCCCTGTACTATTCAATATCCTCATCTGTGAGCTGGAAAAGGAACACAGTAAAACAGAAAAATCTGATGCAGCATTTACCTTCAAATAAGCTGCTGCAGAACTGCAGGACACAAAGTCTGCACAATGAGTTCAAATTCAAAATTTGAGACAATCTTCTCATATTCCTGTGTTGTGCTTTATATTTATCTTACCTCTAAACATAGATGTAATGGAGGATTCAATACTGAAAATCAAATTCTACTAGCAACAATTCCACAAAAGCATCTGTTCAATGCTCAGTACACAAACATACAAAGTCCACTGTCAGAAAACAAAGAAACAGGATAAAAAGCAACAAGGTACAGGAAAACTGAAACCATTATTACATGAAAGTCTAGTTTGTCTGAGTTCCAAAAATGCAGCAGGACTGTGCAGAGGTGGCAGATGTCTGGAGGCAAGGAACAACTTCAACAGAAGTTATTATAGACTAGAATGTGGACATTAGTCAGGTGGAAGAGGGAAGGAAAAGGCTGGATTGCGTCAGATGCAAAGTGCCCCTGAACTGCCCAGTTAACACAGACATGACCAGCAGCAACTAACAACTCAAGTGACAAGACAAAGAAAATGATTTTTAATCACAACTTGCCTGAGAAGCATCATGCCACAAAACACTGTTGATCCCAAAATCTCACACTCATTCAAGATGAATCAAATTCATACATAAAATCCACTATGAACTTAATGCAGCCACTGATCACTAAAATATGCAGTTACTCCAGAAAGTATCAACACAGGCTTACACTGACATAATAATCTTCTCCAAACATTTGGCACTGGCCTCTATTGGTCCCACCTGGTACAGCTGTTTGTTCTCAGTGCCAATTACCATGACTGACAAAAACCTGCAAACCTGGAAAGTAAAATGAAGCTGACACTAGGGTTTAACTGCTCCAAACACATCCTATTCTCCTTTACATGCATGTGAGCACCTCTTCAGTAAGCCCTTCTCACATCATACCATTGCAGCTCAGCCTCTAAACTCCACTATGTCCCATCTGCTGCTGCTTCCTTTCATTCCTCTACTGAAAACCTCAGTCTAACTATGCTTGGCATCCACTCTGCAAGGAAAGCTTTTGAGGTTCACCTTAGTCAGCTCAGTTGTCTGCAAAAACAGTATTAGGTGCTCTATTCATGTGACAACTCATGCAGTAGCCTTGAACTCTGCTGCATACCAACCTCTAGGCATGAAAACAATAATCCATTCAACCACTTCCTGATGCTTTCTCAAGTCTCCCTCCAGACATTTACTGTGACTAACTCCTGCCCTTATCCTTGCATTTTACAGTATATACTGCCTACTTCTGCCCTAATCCTAAAGCCAGATGAAACAGAAATCTATCCTGAATTGCCAGCAATGCCTGCCTCTTCTATCAAAACTTTCACTACAGGTATACATGGAAAGTTATCTGTAACAGACACCAATGATTTAACAGTGCAGACAAAGCACAGAACACTGTGCCGATTACTAGATGGCATTATAGCAAGACATCACTGACTTGAAGTGAGAAAAACACCCATGGGACCCCCACAAATCCTTTATCAGTGCTGAATACTCCCAAGTGCAGACAGAAAAGGCGTCACAGTTTCTCAAGTTTGCATTTCTTCAGCTCAGCTAAAGCACAAGAGAACATGAATTTGCAGAACAGGCTGTTCATATGGCATTCCTACATATTCAGTGTCCAGCCCTGACAGCAATAGAGGCAAGAGTTTAGAAACACAGAATTGGAGCTGTGTTACATTCCAAACATAAAGCATTTTTAACAGTGGAGTTGCATTGCACAAAATTCAGTTACATTCCTCCATCGAAGTTCAGCAGTATATCATAAAAGCGAAAAAAAAAAAAACGGAAGAAAATTAGCACAAGTGAAAAAGCAAAACCTAAGACAGGGTTGATATACAGTAAGAACCTCCACAGCCAGCAGCTACAGAAATGAATTTCAGAACATGACTTTCAGCAGGCAGTGTCCTTCAGCTGCTGAAACTGTGTGGAAACAAGTGGTCTGGGAAAGCATCATCATAACCTTACTTCACTCATAAGAACACCTCCTGGGCATCAGCTACCACAGCCAGACAGTGCCAGCATGAATCCTCCTTCAGCTTCATCAAATGTGGAGGTGTTTATACCTCTGCATTCTAGACAGAACTTAACAAGAGACAATTAAAGACAACTGCTGTGGGGGTGAAATGGATGCAGCTTTGCAAGGCACCAGATGCTATGCGAAGCTATTAGTACAGGCCTAGCAACATTTCAGTGCATCCTAACTCAGACCAGCCCTCGATAAGCCACTTTGTTGTTTCTGCACAGCACTGTAACAAACCAACTGGTATGTCAGGTATTCAGCACTAATACAGTGAATCTGAACACTTTGCACTAAGTTTTAAGCAGTATAGGCTCCTAACAGCTAAAAAATCAATTCTTTATTCACTTGGCTACATTCACATTAAAAAGCAAAGCATTAAAACAGACATGACTTTTTACTACTCAAACTATTAACTATACCTTAACAGAAACTACTATATTGTTGTTCACACAAGCATTGCAAACTTTGCAACAGTCACTCACGAGAAGTTCAGAACAGCTCTGTAAATGTTGCAGATACTCATGTTCCAAATACAGATTCTATAGAAAAAGGTATTAATTTGATACACAAAGGATATCTAATACAATTCAACGTCTAATGTAAAACCACTTGATGTACTTCAGCTACCAAAAAATCACTTGTAGTTCTGAACAGTCACAGTAGTTTGAGCTAACCCAATAATACTACGGCACACTTATCTTCATCACATCTGAAATCAATCCATTTGTCCTCTGTTCTGAGCTGCACTCCCAGTCTAACTCCAGGCATTTAATTGCTAAATTAATCACTCCTCTGATGCACTAGAACAAATAAGGCTTTTCTTCATACTCCTCACTATCTTCCAAACATCTGGAGAAAGACAACATAAAGGTCAATCTGGGGCTAGCTAAAGCACAACTTTCAGATAAACTCTAATCGAGCATGGCTTTTCTCACACTGTTTTATGAGAGGCTTCATTTCCTTTACAACACAAAGATTGGCATGCTGCTGTCAGAAGGTGGTGAGAGCAACAGATGTGAGTGCACTGGTGAAGAAAGAATGCCATAGGACAGGGCAAAGTACAGTCTTTATAGCATACAGCGTTCCTGAATATCATCACACTTACCATCACAGAGACGCTGAAAATGGTCCATGTGAAAAAATGGCAATGACATGCATTGCTATAGATCATGTCCAGCTGTGAATGAGAAATTGACAATAGCACAGTACTATTTCAAAGCATGCCGGCACTTCACCAAAAGTACCACTGCATCCTAGAAGAGAACAAGCAAGGCCTACCATTTCTGTGCCTCTTCAAAAAAGAGGCTATGTAACCCTGAGTTACTGCTTATCAGTTGTTTTTTCTACATCATTTAAATTACATTTTGCAAAGGACTATACACACAGCAAAGTAAGCCCTACATCATTACCAGGTTACATTCATGCATAGTAGGAGCACAAGAGAATCTACAATCAAGCCCTACCTGCTGTCATTTATGTCCAAATCAGCCTGTAACTGAGGATTGTGAGGATCACATTTTTTGACTAGACAGCAACATACAACACTTCACCATACTGAAGATACTCTGCCTGCCAAGAGACCACCACAGTTACGAAAGCGATGCTTCAGGACTAGGCTTACAGTTCCAAGTGATGCTAGAAAGCACGTAATGAATGTAAATGCTCCAGAAGAAACCTTTTTAAGAATATGCTCCTACTCCAATATTTTTTGCACTGATACCATTAATTTAGCAGCCAAATAATAATCCTGGTTTCAGGAAAATAAAGCTCAACTATGGGGACTACTGCAGAAAACATGCACCTAAAGCCCCTCCATTAGCTAAAGGTCTGTGATACAAATAACACAAAGAACTTCATGAAAAAATTTAAGCTTAAGGCACGAACTGCTTCTTACATAAGCCTACAGTTTCAACTTCCACGCTCTCCTGTAGCACTAGTTCCCTGCTATTCCATGCAAATCTATTGCACTCACGCAGTACCCACAAGCTTCTGTGAAGCTTAATGATTTCACAAACTGATCAAGGGACAATCTAGAACTACGTGGCCACATGTTGTAGTTACTTGTCCTGACGACCCTCTACTATCATCAGGTCTCACCGTACTAAAACAGATCCTTGACTAGAACAGGAAGCAACCCAGCTCCCACTGTCAATGATATGTAGCCAATATGTTTGCACTGACTCCTCAGCAAAAGACCACTTGTGTTATGTAACTGAACAGATCAAATGAAGCTTAGCTAAACAATATAAGTCCAGAAGACAAAAGATAAAGAGTTTCATTAGCATAAATGGTGCCACCCTAATAGCTAGAGAACAGAATTTGTAGTGCCTGGATTTGCAAGTCTGCTATAACTCTGCTCATCTGCTCTCATGAGAAGTTCCATCATAGATGCTAACTTGCCTCACACATACAAATTAAGATGTTGACTAAGCATTACACTGCATATCTGTGGAAATAGAAAAAAAATCTTGGACTACTTTAGATACAATACTAGAATTTTATACATACATCTTCACTTCCTGCCAGGAACTCTCCTTTTCAGCATCTTTTCTGGATTAGAAGGAACAGTCAGACCTTGACTTCTGTCAGGACAGGCTATGGCTTGCAAAAACCCATCTCTAAACACATCTTTTAACACTTCAGAACAACTTCAGAGCACCCAATGTCTGATAGCACCACATCATCCTTCAAGTAAAGCTCTCACTGAAATTTCTCCAGCACACCGTTACCTATTTCCTTCTACAGTTATGCAGTGCCTTCACTCACACATGTCCAAGAGCTTTGGATTTTCTAAGTTCAAAGAAAATATTTTCAAAATGCCATGAGAAATCTCCTCCAGTCACTCAATGTAGCAAGCACTTTCTCTCTATGATAACCTTAAATTTAGAAAGCAACGTTATCCTTTGGCTGAGTGAAGTCTGACAGCTGGAAGACATCTCACAGTGTGCCCCAGAGGTGCCTCACTAAAACTCCAGTCAAACTCCAATAAAACCATCTGAATAAACTCTGCCTTTCCAACTAGCCATTTCTATGAGAAAGTAATGGCCACAGAAGAGGATAACTTTTATACAAAGTGTTCTCGCTGTTTTGGGAGCCAAGGTTTCAGTTTAGAGAGAGAATATCCCTCAAAAATGTATCAAGTACATGCTGACTTTGACACTTATTTCAGCCAGAGCTGTGCACTTCCCTCCAGATCTGTGTTCCTAACACATTCCCGAGCATCAGCCTTTTCCAGCCTAAGAACAGACGTTTGAAAATTACCGCAAGGTTTTCCTTTGATCTCCGAACTGAACAAAACCCTTCCAGGCCGAGCACAGGACTTCCGGAACATCACCCCTACACTTCCACACTTTTGATTTCTGCAGGAGCCCTTAGATACTTCTCAGCTCAGAACGGCAGGAGGCCCATCCTGCTGTGCCTGCACCTCCCCTCGGCGCAACCACGGGGTGCTCCAA
>VXAB01005331.1:59406-134924 GCA_013399175.1 Odontophorus gujanensis
GGCGAGCACCGTACCGGCCCGGCGCTGCCCGGAGCGCTCCCCGCGCCGATCCAATGTGGCGTCCCCCTCGCCAGAGCCAAAACCGGCGCTGCGCATGCCCCGCCGATTTTAAACCTTCACCGCAGCCGGCCGCCCTGGCAACCGCACATGCGCGCTGGAGGCCCCGGGAGGGGGCGCGGGATCCGCGGGGAGCCGAAGGGGGGGGAATAGAAGGACGTCGGGAAGAATGCCCGCTGCTCGGCGCGCATGCGTGCCCCGATGGGGGCTTCGGAACGGTTCGGAAGCTCTCGGGCGGGAGGAGGGGTTCGGCGGCTACTGCGCATGCGGGGAGCGGCCCTCCCGCAGCTGGGGCTGTGTAGCCCCGGGGTAGGGGAGGTTGGTTTAGGGTTGCTGAGCTTCAGTCGGGGACTGAAAGCGATAGTTCTCCGGGGTTCATCGTGAATGAACTTTGTGGAGTAAGGGAGGAGGGATTGAGATTCGTTTGTTAGCGGAGAACGTTGTTAAAGTGATGCTGTTATCACGGTGCTCGATGCATACAGCTGCGTTCTCTAACTGTGCCGTTAAGCTTCAGGGAAAGCTGGCTGCAGGAAAGAGAGCCTCGAGTTTGTTTTTGGAAGTCAAACAGACGGTGGTTTGGGTCTTAAGAAACAGATCTGTTTTCAGAAATAACATGCAAGCTATGCTTTAGAAGTACACAGTCAACTAACCAAAACCAAACCACATGAAAGAAACGTTGATCTTGTCTCTTGTAAAAGCGCATTCACCACAGCTCCCACCTAGTGAAACCACATCGCTCTTCTGACTTGATGGACCAACCAGGTGTACAGTTAGACAAGAGCTGCTTGGAGTCCTTGCCTTTACAGTTGATCTTCCCAAAGGATTTTGGATTGCTTTGTTTTGCTTTTAGTTTAACTTGGGAACATAGGAACAGGGCCCTCAACTTCATTCTTCTTATATGTGTACCGTAAGAAAGAAACCACAGAATTACACAGTCTCCTTTTTTCCTCAAGTACCTTGCATTCTTGCCTCCGTGATGACCCAGATTTAGTAAGAGGGTTTTAGGATCAACAGTATTTCCCCACACTAGTTCTTGTGCTGATAATCAGTACGGGTGCTTTGTGGATCCACTTGAAGACCCAGGAGCCCACAGAGCCCAGGTCTTAACCCTTATAGCTCCATGTAGGTAAAGATCACTACTTCAAGCTCCCATGTCCGTGCTAAAAATTTCCAGTCCCGGTACAGTCTTGGAAGGGCCAGGCTGTTTCCCAAAGTAGCTACAATCTCCTCAGAAGGTTTTGCTTCTCACTAGTTTTAACTTTTCAAAATATTCATTATTTCTGATGCTATAGTCATGTTTTGTCGATGGAATCAAGCCAGCAAATACCATGTTAGTGTAATAGTGGGCATAGGGTGGAAGTCTGGGGTCACAGCCTACTCAGAGTTTATAACTTACTCCACATTTTAAGAATATGAAGAAAAAATAAGTCTCCTCTGAGAAATTGGCCAGTTTGTTAATATGCCAGTTTACTCATGTAACTCACAATGATTCTTTGAAGTCTGCAGCAAGTTAGTGAAGTATCTCTGCAGAAGAGGAGACATTACACACTTTCCTTTCAAAGTGTTCAAACTTGTGAAGCAATAAGAGCCAATGGCTTCTCGTGGCACAAGGACGAAGGAAATTATAATTGTTTACTGTCAAGTCTTGCTTTCCTCTGTTTCTAATATATCCATTAAGAAATCTAAATACATCATTTTTACTTCAGTTGTTTAAAACTATCTTGTATCTATAATGTAATCTTACATATAACAGACAAAACTCACATAAATGCTGTAACCTGTTGTTAAGGCAGTAGGAAAAAATGAATGTGTGTCCTGCTATTTGTGTTTCTTCTGATCAAGAAAGGGTTGGCCATCCCATTCTTTCCCCATTTTGGGACACTGAGAATGATTTTGGAACCAAATGCAAGTGAACATAACTGAGCTAGATTTTTAATTAATATAATTAATTATGTTGTTAATATCTAAATTTACAAGGCAATTGCACTCTGAAAAATAACCTCACTTGGTATTATGGCCCGTAATACATATTAGCCTTCCATCTTTGCATAACAATTTGTCACTTTTCATCCAAAGTAATTGTTCTTGCAGAAATTCTGCTTGGAGAGATTCAATTAAAATCAGAGCTTGGAAGATCACTTGGTTGTGAATCCAGTGCTAAACATTACAATTCAGGGTCCTCTTTTGGAAGTTTAGAAGTATAGTCACTATAAAAGAATTTATGGAATCTACTAACTTAGAAAATACTTGGAACTCCATGGCAAATGATTAGGGAGAAGGGTAGGAAAGGAAAGGTGGGAAGGAAATGAGGGAAGAAAACAGACTAGGTTACTGGGTCGACTGAAAGGTTTTGGAGACTATATGAAAAACAGGTAATCAAGGAAAGCGTGTTTCTCCTTAAAATAAGGCATTCCCTGTAAACATAGTGAGAATTTCATTTGCAAGGACTGATTTTTAAGAACACTAGTTGGTTTTAATTCAGTTGTCCTTTCCTGAATTGAACTACTCACTGAAGTTATGTGTCAGAAAGTGTGAATGTAAGATACTGTGATTATGAGAAAAAGCTTTTTCTTTTTTCTTTTTTAAGAGTTTCCTTCCCACTGGTGAACTTGTGAGGACCTGGATAATGACAGGATCCTAATCTCAGAAGGCAGAATGCCTTGCTTGCTGTGGGGAAGTTCAAATAGTCAATTCAGATTATTAACACTGTAATAAAATGCTTCATACTAGCATTGCCTGTCTTATGCCAGTAACACAATGTTCTAGATCTGCTTTAGTTTCTTTAAGGTAATATTTAAAAGGAATAGTCAAAGTCATATGATTAATGACTAAAAATATAGTTTCATTACTTCAGAGGCCATTTAATTAATCTGTTATAAATTGTTCTAATTTGGCTGCTTTTCACAGGAATCGCAACCACAGCTCTCTCTTGGATGAAGCTTGTATTTCAGTTTTAGCTTCAGCCAAATACATCTTTGATTTGGCAACACTGACAGTGCTGGAGTATTTGGTAACTTTGTGGTTGATGACTTTGATGTCGTGATGACCACAATTCCAATTCTGTGAATAGTTCTTATGATTTGGTAAATAATGGCAATCTAGTTGAATACCTCCATGGAACATGCTAGGCAGTGTTGCCCAATGCTTGCTATTAAGCTATTTTTAAACAAACACTGAACACTCTGAACTCATTAACACATATAAAGGCAGGTAGTGTCTCATACCTCTAATATGCCTCAGTTTACACCCCTGGAAATGGTAAGATGCTAATACATCGTACACTTGTGATGCAACCTTAATTCCCTTCTCTGAAGTTGGCAATTGCCACAGATGTGATTCCAACAGGCCAATGTAGGGGTTGACCAACACACTCTCCAATAATTCATACTCTTCAGCACCACTCCAGGACTTTGCCCTATATGACCTTAATTCTGTCCATTCACAGCCTTGCTGCAAGGCTCTGACACATGGCATCCTTCACACTCACCAGCTCTACTCTCCTTCTTAGCCTTTGCAGACCACAGTGAGGATGAAGAAGAGCCAGGAACAGCTTTCAGCAGTATTTCTGACCTGATGCATCTGCTGAAGGGATGCACAGTAGAGAAAAGGGCAATCCACAGTTTCTAGCTAGATGGGAGCATGAGAGAAAGGCTGTCCAGACAAGGAGATACATCCTTACCTTAGCTGTGACCTTCAGAGTGCTCTAATGCTCTAGTCACCAGGAGAAAGTGTTGGTGATGAGGTAAAGGGGAGATGGTTTCCTTAGCTATATTCTTGCCACTTATTTATTTATTTTTTTTTCCAGTAAATACATTTCTGTACATGAGAGCAGATGTACAGTTTTCACTTCTTAGACCAAGCTAATCAAAGTTCATGGTCAAGAAGGCAAGAGTTGGGGTATTATTGCATTCTATTCTGTCCTCTGGAAACACAGCTTTTTACCTTCTTCAGAATGGCTTCTACTTCTCATTAAAGAATGCCTGGCACAAGTAACCCTGAACAGGCTAAAATAATGTCATCTTTTCCCTTTAAATCTTCCAGTTTGTTCAGCCCTTCCTCTCTTGGCTGAGTGTCCTTTTCTGATGAATGCTGAGCTTCAGCCAGATTTAGGGTGTTGAGGAGCAGTCAGCAGCAAATTAAGCTGCAGAGGCTGAAGCAGCTGTCAACCATGAGCCGTCTCTTCCTCCTCCTCTGTCTTTCCCCAGTCTTACAAAGGAAGCCAGCCCTGTGTCAGATAATCTGAACAGATGATAAATCAACTAGTGAACAGCTGCAGCTTCTAGTTAGGCATGTTCATACACAAGAAAACCCTTTTCAAGCTGCCTACATTAAATAGCTGGGTGGCAAATGGAGAAAGCATGGGAGGCAGTTCACAAGCAGTTCAATTACACTTGCAATCAGGGTGGCAGTTTGAGGAAGAGAGGTTGCATGAACAGACAGGTGTGATTCTTGCCTCACCACTGGTGTTTAATGCTGGATGTGCATCAACACATCTTGCTGGAACTCTGTCTTTCATAGATTCATAGATACGTTAGGTTGGAAAGGACCTACAAGATCATCTAGTCCAACCATCCTCCTATCACCATACCTACCCACTAAACTACTAAATCAAATCCCTTAGCAAGAGAGCTTTTGTCATATGCACATCGTATAGATTTGCAATACTACTACAGAAGTGAGATAAATGTGTAACTAATATTCCCACTTTATATTACTCACTTAATGTTGCATATCAATATATATTTGCGGCTTTAACAGGATTACTTTCAAAATACTGGTTTATTATAAAATTTCATCTCGATTTATTACATGGCAGTTACATAGTTAACATGAAGTTTTTTTATAGTTTTCTGTGACAAAAATATTTATTTGTTCTGCTCTAAGGATGGTGTATCCAATTTTTTAAACCGTTCTTATACTCTGATTAATCTCTTTTCCTTGTCTAAAGAAAGTTTGGAGGGATACAGATTATGCAGGGTTTGTTTTTAAACTCAGATTAAGAATTCCCGTCTTTAAGATTTGTCAAAGTTCTTAAGAGAGAATATGCTTCCAATGCTGACTGCTAATTGAAGAGACTTACATCTTGCAGGCTTTCTTTATTTGAGTGTGGAAATTAAATTGTGATAACAAGCACTTAAAGAATGATTTTCTGTGTAGAAAATTCTCTTGTGAGAAAGATAATAAACGAAGGGAGTTAATGCTAGATATATATAAAGCTCTTGGTAATATTTTTCTAAGTGGAATCTGAAGAGATGCTCTGCCTTCATGTCTTGATTATTGGAGAACCCTGCAGAGAGTTACTTTTGTAAGAATAATCTGCCATTGAATGACAGATTGAAAGAACTCCTTAAGGAGACACTACTGCAAGTTTATGGCAGTGATTCTTGGAACTAGTCAGGGTTCCTCTCTTATTCCTATTTGCATTCTATGAGGACCCAAGATCATCTTTACATTGTCATTGTCTAGGTTTTTACTTAGAGACAGTGAAGAGCTGTGTGAATCCTGGCAAGAGCAAGAGATCACACTTCAGGGTGGATGTGCATGCTTTAAAATGAAAGAAAAGAGTAGATCTGTCTAGAACTTACGCTAGGAAAAGAATCTAAAAGTAATGCTTTCCTCCTAGGAACAGTATTACAACGAAAAAGCTTTCCTTCAGATGAGTTGATTTTAAATTTCTGCTGAGAAAAATAATGCTTAAAAAAAAAAAGGAAGAAAATGCAAAGTTGTACCAGACAATCTATGAGAGAACTGATTTAAAATTTTTTAGTGAGGATATGTCCTTGAGCCTTTATCTGCCATGTTAACATGACACCAAAGAGGGTACTGGCTGCTTCAGTACTAACCCCAGAGGATTCAATTAGGTATAGGAGAATGGCTGCAGACAGAGTTAAAAAAAAATTACGTGAAAGATGCAGCTCAGTTTTATTAGCTCTCAAGCTAAATCAAAGCCATATTTGATCTTGTAAAGATTTCAAGAAACTAATTGATTTTGTGCAGGCAGCTGCCTATTTTTCATTTGTTAATCCTGCCCACCAGTCTTCATCTACAGGTAGCACGTGTACATACCTATACGCTTTTACTCTTAAAATAGAAACTGCAGTCTTGCAGTGCACTTCCATCTCTCTAAGTACATCAATGTCCTGTATTTCCACCTTCAAAGCTATAATGTTCAACTGTTCTTGGGTCACTGTTAAATCACTATGACATCTCAGGAAGATTTCCAGAAGAGAAACAGCTTGATGCCAGTATAAAAGCGCCGACATGAGCCATATTAACATTGGCCTACGGATAAGTGAGCAGAGAAGTACAGAAGATCAAAGGAGAGCAAAAATTTTTGGCAGGGTTTTTAAATGACAATAATGTGGAGCAGCTGGAGGATAGATTAGATAGGGACTGATGAGAATGAGGAGAACAAAGGAGGTGGCATGTGCAGATGGAGGTGTTGGCCAGGCGGCCATGCAAGTTAACTCATCTGTCTGCACACACCTTTGCCATTTGCTCTTTGAAGGAGCTGAAGTCAAGTCCAGGGATCAGCAGCACAGTACTCTGACACATCTCCTCCAAACTTTATAACAGCACTCCAGCTTTCTTGCACCAAGTCCTTCTAGCTCAGTAGTGGAACCAGATATTTTCCTGCACAGCTTCCTCTGCCTCATTTGAGTCACGGTAAACAGACTTACCATCATTCTTTTCAGTGCATGGACAGACTGCGGTCAGAGATCACCTAGGAATTTACCAAGGCTCCTCCAGTTTGTCTCCATACACACATACAGTGGAGCAGATGTGCCTTTGGGATCCTGAAGGCTGCAGCTGAACAAAATAAACCACAGCATCCCAATGCCTTCTTGTGACGGCAGTGCCTGTATCTTGTCTGTGGGTATCATCAGTGAGCATCATAGTTACTTGCAATGGCAGTCGTCCCTCCACAGCCACGTGAACTAGATTAAGGAGTCTGCTCATAGTGTGTGTCTAATCTCAGAAAGCATCAGCTCCACAACAAATCTGTGACTGAATTGAGCAGTATTCAATGGACAGGTAGTCATTTACTGTGATGAGAGCAGAAAAATCGTGAGGTTGGAGGAATAAAATGTCAGCTGAGGGTTGCTGGTAGCCTGTGTTGATGGTGCTTAGCCCTAGCAAAGGAACAGCTCCTGTCACTCCATACAGTTCATGGGCCCTGGGCAAGGAAAGAGTGACATCCCTGCTGCCATGCGCCACAGTAAAGAACTCTGTGAATTCATAAAGGGGCAGCTTCATTTTTTTCCGTACTTGTAAAGGACCATAGGTTAAAGGATCCAAAAGGACATAAGTAGCCTCAGATTGTAAGGCCATGGGGAGGGCTCAGAGGCCAGTGATAAGCTCTGATAGTGACTGCTGTTCTTCCTGGCTGGGTGAAATGTCTTACTGCCCTGCAGCCCTAAGTCTGCCTTCAAACAATCTGGCCTCCAGTACGACCCTTAGTTTGTTTCTCACAGTTGCTGCCAATGAAGTACCCTTTTCTTGCAGAAAATGGTGTGATACTGACTGAAACCATGGATCAGGCAGTCGTTCTCCTCACAGAAAAAGAATGTGCTCAGCATTCTTTTTCTTTTCATCGAGTGGCAAAGGTATGTTGAGCTCCTCAGATCTGGAAGCAGCAGGTCCAGCTGAAGACAAGACAGCTGTGCTTGGAACTTGGAGAGGCAGGCTTTCTTCATCAGCAAGCTTCCTCCATGTTTTGTCAGAGTTGACTGGTGATAGCTGTGAAGTGGATCCCAGGTGATTTCTCCTAAGGTTGTGACAGACAGGGTTCCTGGCAAATATTTTTATTAGTCAGCAGCCAGGTGGATCTGCTCTCTCGACCATGTAGTCATGTGACAGCCATTAACACAGTGTAAATCTTCAGCTTTGGAGGATTGTGCAAAATTCTCAGAACTCAGCCAAGTTGTGGCTACCACTGCTATGATTTGTGCTGCCTATGGGTCCTGTGTGATGGGAGAAAACACTGAAACAAAATGCATGGAATGAATAACTCTTGTACAGTCTTTGACTCTTACTTGCTCAGTTCATCAGGCATGAGGTTGGACTATGAAGACAACTCCACAGAAATGACTCTGAGCATAAAGCCATTCTGCTGTCTTTTCCAGCTGCACACGTATTTTACTTATTGTTTGAAAAGTGTTTCTCTAACAACTGCGTTGACTTTTTAAAACTTAAAAAAAAAAAAAAAAACCTCTTTAAAACATTCCTTTTAATTCCGTCTCTTTTTGATGGTCTAGGTGTAGCTGTCCTGTGGCCATCCTTTCTGATAGTAGCGTTCTCATGAGATGTTTTGTCAAAGACTCGGCCAATTCCCATCCAATTTATGGTCATCCTCCTCTAGCTCCTTGCTTGTACAGATAGACGAGTCCCTCTTCACTTCTAATAGGGGTTGTCTCTTGATTGTTCTGATCCTTAACTGTGAGAACAATACACAGTACCAACCTGTACTCTATACTACCTGTTGGGATGTCTCAAGAGGGCCATTGGAGAAATCCACAGCTGACTTGGCTGTGAAGTGCAGGCCACTTTGCAATCATTCCTTGCATTGCTTCTTTTAGGAGCAGAGAGAGCAACAGTGATGAGATACAACTTCGTACAACTGCTGTCCTGAGGATGTGGAAGCTGCTTTTTTAATCTTTAGTTCTGTATTTCTTACTGCTGCACTCTATTTTCTGCATCTCTGTGACAAGAAAAATCTTTCCTTTGTCCTGAGTACAAATGTGTTACATTTATTTTATATAAGAACACACCTAGCCTGGCCTTTGAAGTTCAATTGCTTGGTGCTTAGCTGGAGATGATCTGCCAGGGGTGGCTCAGGCACAGGGCTAGAAGACAGGGTGCAAGTGCTTTTCTAGGTACTTCAGCCTAGTTTGTGTCATCTACAGGATAGGCAGCGCTGCCTCAGCTTTCCACACAGCTGCTAAGAATAATTTATCGTAGTTTGCACTACATGACGTTATTGTTTGCTGGGCCTGATTCAAACTACCACGTTCATTTTGGCCACAAGAAACCCAGCAAGAATTATGGTCGAAATGTTTGAGTCTCACAGAAATTACCTCTGTAGTTACCCACAAAAATGAAGAAATATGGCCTGTGATGACTCAAGGCAGATCTCATCGATCACCCAGGAAAGTGTGAAATCAGATCCGCTATCACAAAATATTTACAGTATACACTAGGAAAGATGAAATCTCTTCTAGATAAAGGAGGGCTCTGGCTGAGTTCCCAGCCTTGCTGCCAAGCAGCTGGCCTTGCTGTTGGATCAGAAAGTAGAAAAAGGAAGTACGCTTCTCTGGAGGAATGTATATGAAGGTTAATGGAGGTAAAAGAACTTATTCCTACAGACCAAAATTACCCAGAGACCTCACTAACATCCATTCCAAATTCTTGTTGGAGAGCCCTTAACAAAATCAGTTTATTTAAAATGAAGGCTCATTCAAAGGTTACCATTCAAAATGACCATGGAGGCACAAATCCTTGTATGCCCACAGACTGAAAAATACGGTATTACAGAAATCTTTCTCTATGAACAATGAGAGCTATGATATGTGTTTTTTATTTTTTCCTTTTCCAACCCAAGCCATTCCGTGAATGATTACTTCTAATACTGAGAAAGCATTTGGGTGGTTTACAGAAGTTTGTTTTTACCAGCTGGCCTCTCTCATTTGCATTTCTGACTGAACTGGGAGGCGAGATTGCTCAGCTTGCACATGCATTTGCCAGTCGGCATCACTTACTTTTGAGCATGACTACTTCACTTCCAATAATTATGTCTGTGCAAACATTATTAAGTATAGATTGTGTTCACATCATTGTTTAAGATCACTAAGAAAAATATATTTTGCTAAAAGGAAACCAACTTGAAGCAAAATATACTATTAGATTTGTCAAGAAATGGAACATTCAAGATGACCAAGCACAATGAGTGATTTTCAGTAGCTGGTATCCAGCGACCCCTCTTGTGATTGGTTCATTAGCTTGTCCATAAATTGACTATTTCTTAAGTAGCAACACAATCTCATATATGAGCAAAACACTAGTTTTTAAAAATGAAGCTGTTGAGAGAACTTGTGAGCAGAGAATAGGTTCAGTATCCCAGCAGCTAGGGTAGAACTACAGGCCTGTTTTGCATGCTCAGTTATCAGCTGCTGGGGAGAGCATGGATCTATGGTAGAGCTGTTGTGCTTAATGCCACTTAAGTCTAAGCACAGTTTATAGGGATTTCATAGTGTGTCTGCGTGTGCGTGGCTACGGGCAAGAGACATGAACTCAGGTATTGGTACATAGGTGCCAGTAGCTAGGGAGAGTGGAATCCAAGGGCAGCTGCTGGGCAGGTTGACCTCTTGCATCCAGCTGCTGAGGGGACCCATATTGTACATAAAAATGTATCTATTACCTACTAACAGACCTTCATCCTGATCAGCCAAAATAGGAGAACACTGTGCTATCTGTCTTTGCAGGTGAGCTGAGCATGCCCATTTATGATGTCTGACTCAGCCAGCTGTGCATACATGTGTTGCAGTGTACATGCTTACCAGGATCATGAGCTTAGTGCTGCTACTGGTTAGACCTGAGGCCATGGAGCTGTGGCTGGATTACTGGATTTGGCAACTCCTGGCGTGTAAAAGTCTGTTATGCTCGCTCTTCATCATAAATTTATAGCTGTTTATCTACAACAGTGCTGATGCATGCAGTTATCCTGTATCCCATGCAGAACTGTGCATTTCATCTTACTGGATTGCACAAAGTTTCCGTTTCCCAGTTCTCAACCTTCTCAAGATCTCTCTCAATTGGAACTCTGCTCTTTGTCATTTTGGCCACTCTCTCATAGTTTGGGTCATCAGCAGATTTGCTGGGAGTTGCACTGCTCTTCACCATTCAAGTCATTATTGACAACATTGAAGAATATGGAAACCATCCAGCAGTTGAATATTCATCTGGCCACTGTCCTTTGGGCCTGGCCAACCAGCCAGTTCCGTACAACTGACAGAATTTACTGATTTAGTAAATACTTCTAAACAGGAAAAGGTAGGGAGGGTAGCTGCCTCCCCAAGATTGGTGTGGCATCACTTGATGCCAGCAGGCTAGGAGGCTTACCTGAGTAGTATTTAAAGCCTCTTTTGTTCCCTGTTCAACTCCAGCACCATGGAGAAAGAGGTACCACTTCTGTTAGGCTCTTTGCAGTTAGACACATTAGACAAAAAAAGGAACACACAAAGATGTAGGACTTGCTGAGACGCTGGTAAAATGCTGTGAATGGCAAAGCCAAGTTAGGGATAGCTTCTGTCTCTGGCTTTCATCATTGTTATTCATCATCAGGTCTGAAAATGAAGGTCCACAAAACAGCCTCACCTTCCAGTCACTCCAATTCAATCAACAAAGCAGACAGAGCAGGAACATCACAGACTTTGCTTTCTTCGTTGACACTTATCTTTTTGTAAAATGAAAAACTGGTTATCATTCAGTAGAACTGAACAACTGACAGAGCCCTGTACTGCTGATATGCTGGGGATTGCTCTGAGGTACGTCCTTGTCTGCTTCTGTAGTCCACACGTAGCAGAAATTCTGAACTAGAGAACAGCACCATCCTCATAGGTGCTGCTGTATTTGTTCTAGGCTTTGCTTACTGGGAACTGGGAGTTGTGGTGCAGTAGGTTAATCCAAAAATGCAGTAGCCTGATAAAGCAACTCAGAACAGTATTTGACTGGATTTCCCATCTAACAGAAGTTAAATAATGCAGCTTACATTTCTAGTTAGCATTGTATTAACACAAGCACCGCATGTTAGAAAATGACATCATTGCTTGATGGAAAATAAAGCAGTTTGTAATCTGCATTGCTACTTGTATCGTTTTTTAAAGACTCTTCCAATATGTATAAAACATTCAAGAAAATCAGCAGGATTAACACGATAATACACAGACTCCATGTATTACCTATGGACTATCAGCAGTTCTTCATGCTCTGAGGTTCAGCTACAGGAGCAAATAGGACTACATTTGCAAACATATGTCTACATTGACCACAAAGTGAAAGCTGTCATGGTGGTAACCCACCTAACGTGAAGAATTAGGAAAGAAAGAACAATTACTTCACTTTTATGAACTTCTGCTAGTAACACTTTGAAACCTAGTAATTATCAGTCAAGATTTGAAATGCCTACCTTCTAAAATATTGTGCAACACTTTCAGTTTAAGAAAACTGCTTAATGCAATCAATAAGACTCTTGCCCACAGTGCAATGCAGTTGTTTCATTGCACAATTTTATTTTTCAGAACTTGCATAAACATTTGTCTCATCAGGAGCAAATACCTCTGAGAAAAACTGAGAGCAACAGGAATTTGGGCTTCTTTTCAATAGGTTTCCTTCCACTTTCATACCAGTGTAAGTCCTGGCTCCACATGGCATCCAGTTCTCACTAACCTGCAGAAAACAAGAATTTGGTGGCGGGAGCACTGTTATATGAAAGTACAGAGCATCAGTTACATTTATTTTATATAAGAATGCATCATGAAACAAATTTGTCTTGTGATTTCTATGTTCAAGGAAAATATGTGGCAATCCCTTTTACATTTCATGTAGTGGTTATTCCAACACAACTTTACTACTACAGTCCTCAAGACCTAATTTGAGATACGTAACTCACAAATACAAAAGTATTGGCCAACCTCCACAAGTTAGAACAAGGATTGCTAACAGTAAAGTCTTCAAGCCAGTTTTTATTACCAGGGAGTCTTTGGGAAAGATGTAGGTGATCTCAGTAGAGATGTCTGTTAGAAGCTGTGATAGCCATTAATACCCAATAGAGAGCACACACATTTCCTCCTTCTAGAAATAGCAAAACAGAATTCATTTCCACACTGTGTTTTCTTTCAAGAAAGACCTCTCAATATCATAATCTCTCACAGACCAATTCTGTCAAAGATCCTGAAAGGGGAGAAGAGTAAAAATGAATTATTACAAATAAAAAAGAAACAGCATTCAAATAAGAGTTCCAGAATTTGTCCAGAATGATTGCATAATTTTCACCAGTGGTGTTCACCTTGCTGTATTGTATGGTATGGAGAACAAACCGCCTCAAATACAATTCTGTACTTCAGTTGTGTCAGATTACAGCAATGTAATAAGAACATTAAAAAAAACAACAAAGAACAATCTTCTGTATATATTTTATTTTTAATATTCCAGTTAACCAGAACACCAGTAAGGTCCTTGGAGGACTATGTGTTTCAGATCTCCATTCTGCTACAAGCAAACCATAAATTAACACTGAGCAAAACAAGTTGAACTTTTAGTCAGTATAAGTATCTAGCAGCAAAGAACCGGAGCAAAATTGACACACCAGTAGAAATTCCCTGTGAACTATAATGAAAGACTATCACCTGCACATAGTTACGCATCTCTTGAACCTTCACCTTCTCATTAGGGGGAGTAAAAAAGGAGGGATTACAGATTAAGTTGCTGCAGCCAAGTCATTTTTTAGTGGCTGTTTGTCCCCTTAGTGCTGTTTTAACTAAACCTAAAAACAAAACTATTAGTTCACTGTAAACCATGCAAGTACTTAAACACTTAGATTAGAGGTTGATGCATTTTGCTCTTCTAAAAGAAATACTGACAGCTGGAATGTTTAGATATCAATATTTAAGAGCTGCCACAAGGATGTGATAGGGCTTACAAATAAATGGTTATATAAGATAAATATCCTGGATATATAATTCTCTTCAGACTATGCATGAAGTGATCAAAACAGTTAGGATCAAGTGTGATATTACAGTGTGATTAAAAAAAATCAAGGAAAATATGTAAACAACAAAAAAGATCAAAACATTTGAGAATCAAACCGTGCACAAGTGACACTGGCATCAAAGGAATACATATTCCTAGATTCTCCCTCAACTGAGCTTCCTGGATGATGGAAGAGAGCATTATTGGTCATCATCACTATGAGGAGTGACTGACAGCGCGATGGCTTAGCTGTTGGACAAATTATCACTGTGGCATGACTGACAGTTCTGCACCCCTCCTTCCTCCGACTATTTCAGTCAATAATAATCAAATGTATTATACTTCATATCCCTGATTAAATCCATAATGGTAGCAAGGCTTCAGTGCACTAAGTACTGTATAAGCCGTGCCAAGGAGAACAGGAAGAAACTACTGTTAACCAGAAGTTTGGGTAGCAAAGCAATTTTTTCACTGCCTATTTCTTGGATATATTTTAAAAATATATATCTAATCTGAAAAGTTTTCTGCAGAAAAACTGACTTTTCTGCAATTCTGAAAAGTTATTTAGTATCACAAATATGCAGAGGACAGAAATATGTGCAAATCTCAAGAGTCAGTCTGCCTGAGATCTCACTGTCTCTTTGAAATACCACTGGAGTCCTTTAGAATAAAATACATATATATCAGAGCAAGAATTAGTATTGATATTAAAACAGGAAACAAACCCTGTAAGTTTCCAATTATTTTTTATATAAAATTATCTAGTTCACTATCAATAGGAAAAGGCTTTTTTTTTTTAAACTACATAGTAAGCAAAATCTGTAAAAACCTCTACAGAACATTACAAAGAACTGTTAACCATGTCAGACTGTATTAAGAATCCCTAATACATAATGCCCTCAACAATAATAATGAACAGAAAACACACGTTGAGTATTATTTGAGACTGTTATGAAATTTGAGAGGTAGAGGTTTAATATCAATCTGTTACTTGAGAAAAGTACTGCTATTGCTATCAGTGTAAACAGTGTTAAGTTTAATCTTTTTAGTGGTCATATCTGCACAGGAGTGCAGAGAGGATGAAGAACATCTCTCATCTCACAGTAACTATATTCATTTAGCATCTTTGGTCTGCAGCAGATCTCCTGGAAACGGAGGGCAAAGGGAAGAAAGAATAGAAAGGCAATCAAATCAACCCCATTGGTATATATAGACAAGTAGAAAGTTGAACACAGCAGCCAAATCATACACTGAGGATGACTGGGTCATAGCCCAATCCTCAGATGAGAACACCAGAAAACATTAGGCTGAAACTGAACCATCAGAAATCCTGTTCAGTAGTTTCCATGATATGAATTCAGATGTCTTGTCTTACAGACTCATGATGGTGATGTGCCACTGCAAAAGCATTTCTGTTCCTGTTGATCGTGCCCATTGAGTTTGGGGTTTTCATTACAAGGAAAAGCACTGATAGCTCTGATACAATGACCTGGTCATGGTGACAGGAGTACACCAGCTGGGTAACACTCATGAAGCATTACTTGTTCCGAGAAGAAACCATTTAAGAATGGTGTTACCATCAGAATCCAATGGTATTTAAATAATAGGCTAATACACAAACGGAATCACAATTTTTCTGTTCTTTGGGTAGTCTTCAAATTTCTCAAGGTACCATCTGAAAAAAAAGGAAAAGTATCAATCTGTTGAGTATTGCATCTTCAAAATATTGTCAAGGTAATGCATCGTACAGTTAATAACAATTTTGAATACAAGCCAGAAGAATTGTCTTTAGAACCTGCTCTGGATAGAAAACTGCTGTTTACCACACTCGCCCTAAGGAAATCTGACTGCGAGCTACAACAAAACAAAGCTACCACTGCCATCAACGAGAAATCAAACTAGTAGGCGCGATCAGAGCGGTGAGGGAAGAAATGGCCTACTGTCATAAGACATTTATTGTAATACTCCTATTTGTATTTTAGAAGCAGATGAAAAAATATCCAAGGGAATAAAATAAGTCAAATTTTATAAGGACTACATAACTAAAGAGGATATATTTTACACATTGGATCAACACCTGGTTCTGGATAGAAAAACCCTCAATTCCAGTCAGAGGTCACATAGTTAAACATCACAGTAGCTCTACTAGTTTCCTTCAACAACTGTCACTATTTTTCACATATAGTGAATTTTTTCTTTCCAGAAAAGAAAACAGAATAAATGCTATTATATCACTTTATGACAAACCCATTTACTCCCATTTTCAAGTACTTCTGCTTCTAATATAGAAAAAAAGTTTATCTGAGCTCCTCAAAATTGCTAGCAATTAACTGAAAGACTGAAGCTGGAAGAGAATAAAACTCATAATAATGCACAATAGATTTTGATGTTGTTGCAGGCTTACAGTTTCAACATCAAATAAGTGCATGTTGCCTGTTTGCCTGGTGACACTCGAGAGGAAGTTCTGTGACTTCTACAGAAAGCATGTATTGCATGATTACCTGCAGTTGTGAGACACCAACATTACACTATTTGTCCTTCTCAGTCATTTATTCCAAGTTTGTCAAATTCAAACTTGCACATATTTGCTATTTTGGGGTTTGCTCCCCCCCCCTTTTATTAAAAGAAATATATATATACTCCCTTAATGCAAATTAAATCCTTTAACAATCTTAAGTGTTTTTCATAACGCTCTAATTACAGAAATATGAAAGAGTTTTACCAAGGCTCATGATACACAGAAATGAACCATGGAAATTGAGACCAAAGAACATAATACATGAGGAAAAACTGAGGAACCTGAGTGGTTCCTTCCTCGCTACTTAGGCTGCTGAAGAAGAGGATAAAGGGCCCTGTTATTTCCACATACAAGTACTGGAAGGGGAGACTTACGATAATGGAGCAAAAACTACTGCGAAAATGCAGTTCCTTGCAGCTGAGATGCAACGGCTTCATGCCAGGTTGCAGACTATAGACTAACTAGTTAGGTACCAGCTCTGCACAAAAGAGCAAGGACATTCTGGTGGACAGGTTGAACACTGAGTTCAACATGATGGATCCCTGCAGTGACAACAGCTAGCTGCATACTGAAGTGCATGTGTAGAGTCCCAAGTTAAGGCAAGCACTTATTCACCACTATTCAGCAGTCGGTATACTTTATATAGATTACTACATCCAACTTTGGGCTTCCAGTGATTCCCACAAACTCAGAAAGAGTTTAGCAGATAGTTATTAAGACAGCTGTGTAGCTGGAACATACAGTATACAAGGAAGCATTGAATGAACTAGATTTGCTCAAGTTGGAGAAAATAAGTTTAAGAGGAGTGTTTAATTGCAGTCACCCACTACCCACAGAAATACTAGAGAGAAGACAGAGTCATATCCCTCTTGGAGGTGTGAAGAAATTAGACAAGCAGCAGGGATAAAAGCTGTGCCACAAAATTCCAGACTGACATAAGGAAAAAGGACTATTCCCTATGAGAACAGCAAAACACTTGAACAAGATACCTTTCCTCAGAGGTTCTGGAGTCTTTGCCCTTGGAGACACTCTGAACTCAAAACATATAAAGCTCTGGGCAACCTGGTACAGCAGTGAGGTTACGAGCAGGTCAGACTAGGTAAACTGGATTGGATGACCTTAAGACACCCCTCCCATCCCAAACTATCCTATGACTCTGCTCAGTAGTGGTAGATAGCAAAGCAAGGAGAAATAGTCACAAGTGATACTGAGAAGGTTCTGGTTGAATAGCAAGGACAGCTTGTTCACTGTGAGGGTAAAACTAAACTGGAACACCTCACAAATAATGTACAGGAAAACATCAGATGATAGAGGTTTTCAAGATTCTGCTACACAAAGCCACAGCCAACTTAACACCTTGATAGCACTGGCTTCCTCCGTCCAATCTATCTCCTTCCTAAATGTATTTTCTCTTGTGCCACAAAGTTCCAGAAGAATAGCCAAAGCAGAAAGCTATCATAACTAAAGTGTACAAATCCTTTTAATTGTGCTCTTCCTTGAAGAGAATTCTTTCAAGAAGGAAGTCATCTCAAACTGATTCTTCTGTTAACAGGTGTTAAGAGAGCCAAAATGTGAATACAATTCATTATCAGCCTGACAGTTTATTTACAGAGATACTATTAAATATCTATTAGATATAAAGAATTGGATAGTTTCGTATACATGCTTGACTTAGATTGATTACAGATTATGCCTGTAGTTGAAGCCTTTACAGTTTCAATAATTTATTATTGTAGAAAGAAGATTCAGCTGCAGACTAGGGAATACGATCAAGTAAAGGCAGTTCTCTCAATTACATCTATAGTCTTCACAGGTACAGAATGAACTATGTTCATTTAATGAAAAGCCACTACATTGACCAATTCATTGTATGTTTTATGCTTATGCTTAACTACCCTGCTGAAATCTTGTGTTTAATACTGCTCAGAGTGTTCTCTCCTTCTCCACTGCAGTAACAGCTTCTCACTAGACTTGTTCTGCAACATCTCTGTGGTACAATCTATGAAATGGAAATGAAGCGTGGTACAGAGACAGCAGAAATTATGAGCCACAAACACTTACTGGTGGTGCTGCTTTGCCCTTGAACCCAAAATGAAAAGTGTACACAGTGCAAATGCAAAGCTTTCCATGCTGCAGCAGGCAAGGGCAAATCCAAACCATTCCAGGATCTCTCCAAAGAAGTTGGCTCCACTGACATACTCAAACATTCCTCCTAAATGCAGAAAGGATTATTTGAAAAGAACCTTAGTCAAGGAGATAGTGTATTTATTGCAAGTCTAAGGCCACCTATATCACCAGTATTGTTTTGTATATTTTTTAAAGCAGCTGAAACAGTGTTTTGCAGTTTGAGCTGTAGGATTGCTTCAGGCTTTGCTCTTATCCAGCTCCATTTATCCTTCAAAATTCACAGAAAAAAAAAACCAATATACTTAGTAACAATAGTGATTTCATGCCTATGTAAATAGTTACTTTACAGTGAACCAAGCTGGTACTGACCATGAACTGTAAACCAAAATTAACAAAAAAAAAGCAATCCCTTTTAAATAGTCTCATAAAATATTCCTATGGCTCACTGACATATAATACTTCAATAAATTGGAGAAATTATGTATCTCCAGTTAACGATGAAAAATACTATTCAAAGTTCAAATTGCAAATTAATCCTTTAGCTTAAGATGTGTTGCTCTTTTTATCTTGTGTCCTGTTAGGTCTGTCTAGAGA
Organism: Odontophorus gujanensis; assembly: GCA_013399175.1. Lineage (NCBI taxonomy): Eukaryota > Metazoa > Chordata > Aves > Galliformes > Odontophoridae > Odontophorus > Odontophorus gujanensis. The sequence continues at coordinate 78,449 of VXAB01005331.1, forward strand.
AAGATCTTAACCACAAGTGCTTCAACACTGATCCTCTTAAAATAAATAATTACCAGTTTGTGTTAAACATTTTACAGCCAATTAGGAGTACTCACCTGACGGGAGCGTACTAGAGTAAGAACTTTCACCTTAATTCCAAAGTTAGCGTACAAACTGACATCACAGTAAGCACTGTGCCAATGGGACCAAGCAAGGAGATATTTACCAACTGTAATAAAGGGCAAGTTTTGACCTTGCTTTAATTACTTCGCTTTCACGACAAAACATATGCAGGATTCTGGCACTTAATTTGGATAAATAGTATCAAAAAAACTTCACTAGATCATGCAGCAAAAAAAAAAATCTTATTTCCTTCTGAACATTTCACAGCACAGTTATACTCATTTGCAGCAGATGCAAATCCAAGTGCCCATGTAAAGATAACTTTATCTTCTTGGTGGAAAAAATAACATGAACTCTAAGAAACAATTTCCTAAGGTAGACAAACTGCTATTACAAGTTTCTCCTCATATCATAAATTATTACCTCTAAAAAAATAATACCAAGCTTTAGAAGGTCACATTTACAGATTGGACCATCATTTATTATAGAAGACATTTCTTGAGGTCGTCTAGTGCAACTTCACCCTGTTCAAGCAGGGTCAGCCAGAGCTGGAATCCCAGAAAAATGTCCAGTCAGGTGTTCATCATCTCCAGAGATGGAAACTGCACAGTATCTCTGGGCAGTCTGCTCTATAGTTTCTGATCACCCTCACATTTATAAATAAATAAAATCCTATGTGGACACAATTCTATATGTTTTAATCTGTGTCTATTGCATTTTAGCCTGTTAGTAGGCACCACTATAAAAGAATCTGGCTCCTTTATCTTCACTGTCTCTCAACAGGTATTTATGTACATTGATAAGATCCTCATATTTTCTTGTCCAGGTTGAACAAGCTCCCTTCCAAAAGATGTTTCTTTCACTATATAGATTATTTTTTACCTCTTGGTATCTTGTAACCAGTTTCTCCAGGTTTTCTCAGATTTCTAAGGATATGATCAGACTGAATATTGATTGCCATGCCAATCAGCCATCCCATAAAACCTGAAGAGAAATATTCAAAATGTTAGTCCATAGTATACTGAGTGAAAATAATCATTCAGAAAACAAAGTAATAGATAACATTTTAAGCATATTACCTCAAAGCAGTAAAAATATAGTAATGTAAAGCACGGTAAGCAGTTCTAGTGACTCTGCGGACAACACAAGCCCACAGTGAGCTCTTGGGTAAATAAGGCTCATAGTAATCAACCAATCTTTTGACAGAAATTCTATTTTAAGTATAAAGTTATATTCTCATATTGCTAGACAAATATAAGCACATATTTATGTGCATACACATATGCATTATGCATACCCTCTAACTTCAGTGTAGAAAATCAAACACACCAAAATTTTTAAACAATGTGGAAAACTGGTTCTTCTCAATACTAGTAAAATTACACATCTCACAGATTTTTTTTCTAATAAATGACAATATGCCAGTGTTCCTACAGCATATGGTAGCATAATTAATAGGAATGAAATCATACAATGGACACTGATGCAAGAGGAACGAAGTTAACATTGTCATGCCCCCAGAAGTTTAGGGCAGAGACTTGCTAAACCTAGTCTTGCTTAGCATTAACAAATACTAAGTGATAAGATGTGAAAATGATAACCGTATAATTTAAGATTAGGGAAGAACTTCTGCCACACTTTCTCAAATTCAGTTCCAGGTTGTAATAGATTTCTTTCTGCAATCTAAACCAATAATTTAAGATAACTGCAACAAATAACATATGCTAAGACCCTATTTCCATAATAATGTGGGCAGTTTCAGGCATCACAATATAGGAAAAGCAAAGCTATTAGAGGGAGCATCCAAAGGAGGGCTACAAATATGGGGAGGGAGAGGTAAGGAAAGGTGTGTGAGGATCAGACCTTTGTGTTTTTTTCTTAACAGCCCAGAGAATAGAAGGCTGAGGGAAGGCCTCACAGAAGCCTACGGCTTCCTCAAATTCTTCACTAGAATGAGGTTGGGCACTGGAACAAGCTCCCCAGGGCACTAGTCATAGCCTCACGCTGCCAGAGTTCAAGAACCATTCATTATACAATGCTCTCAGACAGAGGGTTTGGCTTCTGGATATTCCCACATGGAGCAAGGATTTGGAGTCGATGATCCTTGTGGGTCCCTTCCAACTCAGGATATTCTGTGACTTACTGTGAATTTGAAATAAAGAGCTGCAGGAGGCATACCAAAGGAGCAAAAGTGTCTGCAGATTTGAAAATTCTATAGCTCTATCTACCTGACAAATAGGGAATTAACCTGAATAATGTTCATGTTCAGTGATCCACAGAACAAAGATAACTGATCTCAGAGTTGCTTGTTGCAACTCTGTGATCCGGCTTCTACTATATACAGGACAGAAAAACAGGAAAAAACATGCTCAGGTTAGCATTTAACTGGGATTTTTTTCCCCCCATATTTGACTTGCTTTGAATATGTGTGTGGCAATACTAGCAAAAAGGATAAAGAAGATGGTTGGTATACAGTAAAAAAAAAAGTATTAACCTAATACGAGGTTATATTAAACAGCTCTAATGGGAGTTCAACCATCTGAATAGAAACTAACTGATGAGTAACACATAAGTATGCTCTCATGAACTCCTCAACTATAAAAATAGCTGTAAATTAGAACAATGAAAGAGAAAACTGGAAAAAACAACAGCTCTCTCACATGCAGCCTGTGGAGTTCTCTTCACCAGTTTCTTCACCAGATATGCTTGTCATTAAGCAAAAAGATAACCAGACACACTGACAGCTTGCACTAGACAGCATATAATTGTGGGAAAAGAAAGAAAATATCTTAAATAAATAAATCAATAGGTAAGTTGTTAGTGCATTAATCCTATCAACGTCTGGTCTGATAAGTTAATCCCCACAAACGCCTCCATGAGGACAAACGCTTGCCTTCAGATGCTTCACACAACTGTTGGAATCCATACTGAAAGATCAAAGACCATTTGTTTGTGCTTGCTTTATGCACACGCCACTCATCAAAAGAGTAATGAACATTTTAATTCAATAACAACAATCATTAAAAGGCTGATATCACTGAAGCTACTGGGGAACAGAAGCTGTTAGCAGCTTTCTCAGGAATATATTGTTTCTATGAAGTTTCATTTGTGACCACAAATTAAGCTGTAAACTTTTTGAAAGCCAGCATCCCATAACTTTGTTTGAAGTATTTGCCAAGTGAGACGTATCCTACCCTTGTTTTAACTCATCAGCAGGCCTACCAAGTCCAGTAAGAAAAACTCTGAGGAGCTATCAATTTGTATCTTGCAACATGCTGCTTAGATGGGGAAGGGAAAGGAAAAACCTACAGTCAGACCAGACATTTCCATACAGTGTGAAAACAAAGTACTGGGAAAGTTTCATTCTAATCATCTTAGTGATGGGATAATGGGCATTGTATTAATGACTACAAGACATTGCTTCTCTTCCAGCCTCATCTGCAGCTAGGCACCTATCAACTTGGAAATATAGAACCATTCCTCATTATTTGGACCAAGTACATGAGCTGCTCTGAAAGGAATGCCTTTTACTATTTTGGTCCACGACATCAGAGGTAGATGGTGGCATGGCAGTAACAGCTGAACCTGTGCACCAATACCCCATTACATTTTGCTGTCATACAACAGATGGCAGCAGAGGAGCAGTCTGACAGAACGACATCTGACATGGGAGTTATGTATGGAGCAAAGGTGTCTCACTGAATTACTCCAAGCAGAAAAAATTGCACCCACTGACATTCATTGGCACTTGCTGAATATTTCTGAAGACCAAACAGTGAGGGATAGGTGGTACATTTCAGCAAGGGTGACAGCAGGTCACCTCCGCAGGGGTACTGGTATGCAGACTCTTGTTCATTGCTGGCAAAAATGCACAGCTAATGGTGGTGACTGCAAAACAGTATTCTGTAGCTGAGAATTTGCTCTATGAAGTAGTAGCGTTGTCTCTTTGTACCTACTGTAGTGTCCATAAAAATAAGTAGGAGGCATTTTGGAGCAACCTATGTAGAATACCAGCAACATGCTTCTAAGCCAAGTCACTTCCCACTTGAGGTATAATTTCTGAGGGTAAAGGCAATGCATTAAGTCCTTCAGATGATTCTCTTTCAATACACAGAAAAACAGTAGAACCTCTGTTAGCTGTTAGATTGCCTTGTTGTCTGTGTTCACCTAAGGGACCAAGCTGCCTGCTCCCACATAGATTAAGAAGAAGGATGTAACTGTTCTACAGAGAAAATGAAGTTGCTGTGTGGAAGTTCTTTCCATATTCACCTTGTTAAGTTTAAAATGTTGCTTGATTAGCTTGTTACAGGCTGCTTACACTACAAGCAGAACATAGACCTGTAAACAAGCCCATCTCTTACACATAGCACAGAGCAGAAAGTTTCCATTAGCAATCAAGCTATGCAGGTGCCATACTTACACTAAAATTTATCATAACCCTTTTGACTATAATTTCAACATAATTAGACAAAATAGACTAGATGCTGATATATTAGATCAACATGAGGAATTCACAGCTGAACTCAAATACTGAGATTCAAAAATACACAGAACAACTCAAATGCTATTCAAATGTTTTCAGCGAAGTGTATCATTTGAATTTCTTTTCTTTTAAAATAAGCTAAACAGAGGGTATTGAACTCCTACTATATCTAACCACAAAAACTGTTTGCTTCTCTTGCACTAGTGACTATGTACTAACTTGATAATTGCCAAAAAATAAAATGGAAACACAGCTTAAAAAATAAGGGATGTTACTTATACTACTAGATAAACATATCATTATTTCTATCCATACACTAATTTGAAATTGACTTTCTTGAATAGCACACAAACTTATTTACTCAAGCATAAACAATATTTCTACTAACACATTCCAGTATTAACAAAAACAACACCTCTGTACTGTAAGTTATGATTAGTTCTAGAAAGAGAAAACTGGAGATTCTAGAATTTTTTTCTGAAATGCAACTATAATTCTGAGAATGCTGCCTTCTGGGAGCACTGTACTTCACTGTCCACATTCTCACATCCTCATCATGGAACCACTCTACAAAATTAAGAGCTGGACATTCACTATGATCAGCATGTCTTGGCTCCTGCCCAAGGTAAATATTGATATGTAAACAGGAAGGAGTTGGTGTACTTCAGTAGGCTCTTGGATCCACAGGATGCACCATGCAATACAGATGACCTCTCAAGACACGTGATGTAGGAGTTGGACTTAATGATCCTCATGGGTTCCTTCTGACTCAGAATATTCTATGATTCAAGAGGATTTTCTCATCCATCAGTATTAAACCTGGAAATTAAGGCCTCGCGTAAAACATTTGCGTAAGGACAGTAACTAGGTGTACATTTGTAAAGTTTCCTGTTTACTGTGTGTACATTGCTCTTGTTTTCTCAATCACTCTTGCACACATAGGATCAGCCTTCCAAAAAATTTACTCTGCTCTGCAGGCTATTTCAGAGTGACAGCACGGTGAGTGCCATCTGACTCACCTCCCATCCCAGGTATCATGAATACATAACACAAGCTGCATAGACAACAGCTAAGCCAGCTTCCACAGACCCAGATAATGATACTGCTCACGCTCTTTCCACGGCTCCTCTGTGTACAGGGAAGAGTAGGAACACACCGCATGACAGACAGGGTTAGCCATCAACATTAGAAAGCAAATGAATGGGGGTTTAAAGGAATTAGAAGAGACATAAGGTATACTGAAAGAGTTTGATGAATGTAAAGCAAGCCAAGAAAAAAGAAGGACTTACTAACTGGAAGCATACACAAATTAGGAAAGCACACTGATGTGAAAGGGTTAACTGTCTGCATTGATTACATGCACAGGACCCTGTTAATGCATCAACCACTTCATGGTACCATGAGTACTCCTGCTTTTGACAGGTTCTTTATTGGCAAAAGATGTATGCTGAAGGATCACAATGCTGTTCCCACATTGCTTTGCATCCTAATGGTTTTATCAAGTGTTGTACTGCATTTGAAGCAGAATATTGTTTTCTTTCAGGACAGACCAGTTCACTGCTCTTGAACAAAGCCCAACACAATTCATAGAAATCACATGCAAACTACATTAAAGACTATGCAACTGCTTCAAATCAATTGCCTGTCTACGTAGATAGAAACTATTGCTTTCTCATGATGAACTCTTAATAAACAACTGCAAGCAGACACTCAGAATGTATCCTAAGGATGCACAGATAGAAAACACATCACTTCCTACAGTGTCCCACTACTGTGGTTAATTAGCCTCACCTTTCCTAATTTGAGTCTTCAATGCAAATTTATCTCATTTCACTTTTCAGTTATTGATCTTAGTTGGTCTTACTGCATACTGACACACTGCCATTTTCATTCCTCATATAACTTCATATAAGATCAAAGAAATAGCTTATTAGCCCTTATTTTTTCAATTGTTATTTTCCAGACTTCTGTTCCTTCCTTTTTTTTTTTCCCCTTTTGGTCATTTTAACCAGAGGCTGAAACATACTGCCAGATGGTTTTGAAAAATTCTAGTAGTCAAATTGTACACTGGATACTCTGAACAACAAAGCACTTCACTGACCAAAACTACAAGAATAAACTGCAGATATCTGAAGGCTGCTATTTCGTGTTCATCCCACCTAGCTATTTGAAACATCAACTAAGTCCCAATTAAAAAAAAACACACGTAATTATAACCTATAATCCTAGTTATGCAAGTAAGAGAAATGAAATCTTAAACTCTGCTGTTTCAGATCCATACCAAATTTCATCCAAAGATTTGTTGCAGTAAGTCCTAAAAAAGCTACTGAGTGATAGTACTACAATGAAATGTGATATATACCTAGAACATCCATTTTCCCCCCCACCCTTAACCTTTTCGAGCCAACCTTCTAAAACAGTATTTAAAACAACAGGCAAGGAGGATCGAACAAGGCTTATCACATAGTGTTTAAAAAGATCTTACAGTAAGGAAGCATTAATTTATGCCTCATGACTCGTTCTGACAGCTCTGCACTGAGATCACCTTTTGATTAAGGTCTTAAATTAGAATACCAGAAGCTGTACCAGTTTGGATGAGCTGATCTTTTGATCATTTTTTTTTGTTTGAAATCAAACATAAGGAGACCAGAGTTTCAGAAGTACTTAGAGAGTTTCAAATACACCCCTCCAGCTGCCTGCCTCTCACTGAAGTTTTTCCCTCGTACCTCATATCCTCCATTTTTAGAGCACATAGAGTACTTCCTCCTAATCTTCACAAGATGAAGAAATTTAAATATAAATAGATTAACCTCACTCATAACAGCATTTAGCATGGTGGTCTTCTATTGTCACAGAACACTGCAGTAAGGGCCAAACTTCCTTATTCCTGCTCTACAAAGCATGAGAAATCTCTGATAAACACTAACTTGCTCTGACTCTAGAAAAGGCAAAATATTCCAGCTTATCTTCAGTCCATAGGGACCATTATTTAGAGGCTACCTTGGAGAACTGTATTATTCTTGACAGTAGGTAAAAGCAGATGCTTAGGAAACAAGAAATAAGGCAAGGAATACTGCAAACAAATATCTTACTCTTTTAATCACATGATTAACTCCAAGAGTAACTATAACCCCACCTCCCCTTAGGGCTGAATGACCAACCCCATCAACTTATCCCTGTAGGGCAGTTTTGCTCTTCGACAAAGCACATTTGTGTAAGGACGAGGACTTCTGACATTACAAATGAAACAACATACTCTTACTCACTTTGGTGTTAAAGAACAAAGTACACTCACCTAGTGCTGACATTGGAGAAAAAATTATCACAGCTATAAAATAAAACATTAAAAAGCTTCCAGCTATACTACCACAAACAAGATAACTATACTTACTCAGAATGCTAAGTGAGAAAAACTCTAAAATGTGATTGAGGATGCTGTAGCATTTAAATAAAAAAAAAAAGCTGTGAAGATAAAGGGATTTTTCTACTCCTAATGTTCTCATAGGATACTGTAACTCACCTGCAATGAAACAAGGATGTTTTAACCAGTCTGAAGGGTACACTGCATAGCTGCTTAAGCTTCGGCCTTGCAAGTATCCATTGGATATACAGAAGAGAAGTGCCAGCAGGAACGTGAAAAAAGGCGTCGGCTTTCCTTGCCGGATCAGAAAAGGAAATATGAGTGCCCTATATTGAACAAGGAAAAAAAATCTGTTGCATAAATAAAAATAAAGAGTGCTTTCAGGTCCAGACCTGCAATGCATAAATCATATACTGCTTGCCAAATTCTCAGCAGAGTCTTTGATCCCAGTTCAGATGGGAAGTTACACTTGCATTAGCACCTAAATATTGAATCTGTTGTGTAACAAAAATTAAGAGACTGGTCCTCCGCTGACTGTTCACAGCAGAAATTTTGTGCTTTATATCCAAGGCAATTACTCCAAAAGAAGTAATAAAGAGAACTGACATTAAGCACAACATAATGTGCAGCAAACAGCTCTGTCATCCTTACCCCTATGGAATAAGGCACTACACAGTGAATGGGATACTAAGAAGATGGCCAACGCATTAAAAACTGCTGAGCTGCAACACCAGAACAAATCAAAACAACAATTACAGCTAGACTAGACAACACATCAACAAGCACGGGGCACACCTGTGTAGTTTCGCACATCCTAGGCACTTCTGCAGGGAGGCTGGAACACAGGACAACTGGTGAATCACTTGCTTACCTTCTCAGGTTGTGCTATTGCTTCATCGTAGAACTTGATAATCTAGCACAGGTTTTGATAGCTTCTCTATCTATGTAGCCTGTGCTACTTGGCTTTTTTAGTGTGAAATATTCATGGTTTTGAAGGAAAAGAGAATCCCCTTGAAAATAACTTGATAGAGCTCTGTTGCCTCCTTGCCCTAAAAGATACTTGCCCTAAATAAGACCATCCATAATTGCTTCACTTTGACAGTCTTTCTCTGCCCCAAGAAAACTGTTGAGGAAATAACAAATCCACGGCTGCCATTCCATTTGGGCAGAAAATCCCAATGGCTTTTCCTGAGAGATTAAATGGGAAAACAAACAAGCTCCAGACAAGAAGAGTAAATTAATGTTTACATGCTGTGCCCTGTACAAGCAGCCAACTCCCGATCAGCTATTGATTTAATTGGGATCTATAATGATAGAGAACTGAGATTACAGAGGTATGAACGTGCTCCAACTGTCTGCCAGCCACTTGAGGGCTACTGCCTCAAAGCAGCAGCAGAATCACGGTCACTAGGGCTGGAAAAGACCACTAAGACCATCCACCCCACTGTGCCCACTGACCATATCACTCAGTGCCGTATCCACACGGTTCCTGGAACACCTCCATCCATCCCCCGGGCAGCCTGTGCCAGCGCTTCGCCACTCGGATAACTCTTTCCTAACGACCCACCTGAACCTCTGAGGCCATTCGCTCTCCCCCTACGGATGGTTACTTACAGAAGAGACACGCTACGCCCCCAGAGCCACAGCTCAGCCCCGCTGCATGCCCAGTGCTGGCAACAGCCGTCCCACCGCCGCAGCCACGGCTCAAAGCAGCAAAGCCGCCCCGTTCCGCAGCGCCGAGACCCGACAGCACGCGGCACCGCACCTGTGCACGTAGTGAAGGACGAAGCAGCTCAGCAGCACGGCGTTGGGCAGCCTCCAGGCGGGGACGCAAGCCGCCAGAGCGAGAGGAATGAGGAGCGCGGGCAGCTCCTGCAGCAGCCACGCGGGCCGGGCGGGCAGCAGCCAGCCGAAGCGCCGCGACGAGTAGCGGCCGTAGGGCATGGGGATGAACCGCAGCAGCAGCGCCGAGCCGGCGCCCAGAGCCACCAGTCCATAGGAGAGCAGCTCCAGCACACGCTGCTCCCGCGGGCCCGCCACCCGCTGCCACAGCGCGCACCAAGCACTGGCGCCTGCCATGCCGTCCTATGCACAACGCGGTACTGCCGTCTCGCGGCGCCTCCATCTATCGGGCAGCCCGCGGCACGCCCACCGACGCCGCGGACCAATCGGCGCCGGGGGGCGGAGCCTCCCGCCGGTTGGAGGAGGAGCCGGGAGCGGAAGTGGGCTGCGGAAGAAGGGGTAGGGGTGGGCTCGCGCATGCGTGCGGCTCTAAGGGCGCGCGTGGACGTGGGGCGTGCGGTGCGGTCGGCGCCCCGCAGTCTCGGCGTAGGGAGTGAGCGGATCGGCCGCTTCGACGGCGGGGGTCGGCAGGCGCCTGCTCGCCATGGGCCGCCGGGCGCGGGACCGCCGGCGGCAGCCGCAACAGCAGCGCCGGGAGCGGAGCGGCGGCGACCGAGAGGTGAGAGGCGCGGCGGGAGGGGAGCGGGCCGCGGCGGGGCCGGCGTGCTGAGCGGAGCCGCGCGTTGCAGGGCTGGGCCGGCGGTTACCCCGAGATCGTGAAGGAGAACGAGCTGTTCGAGCGCTACTACCGGGAGCAGCGCATCGTGCCCGACGGCGAGTGGGACGCCTTCATGGCGGCGCTACGGGAGCCGCTGCCCGCCACGCTGCGCATCACCGGCTACAAGAGGTGAGTGGGGCTAGGGGCGGGGCGGGGCTGGGCCGGGCCGGGCCGGGAGCGGCCGCTGAGGCAGTGCCTTGCAGCCACGCCAGGGAGATCCTGCACTGCCTGAAGGAGAAGTACTTCCGAGAGCTGCAGCACCTGGAGGTGGACGGGCAGAAGGTGGAAATGCCGCAGGCGCTGAGCTGGTAAGCCGGCTGCCGGGGGCAAGGTGATCTGTGGGCCCTCTGCACCCACTGTGCCAGGCTGGTCTGTGTCCTTTTGCCTCTTGCTTGCCCATCTCTCCCGCAGGTATCCAGAGGAGTTAGCATGGCACACCAACCTGAGTAGGAAAATCTTACGTAAGTCGCCACAGCTGGAGAGGTTTCATCAGTTTCTGGTTAGCGAGACAGAGTGTGTAAGTTCACATCTCGGTACTTCTTTTGTGCTCTGGGGAGAATTGTATTTCAGTACGGTACCAGAAATGGTGACGGTACCCACCAGAATCTGACTAGCTCAGGGCAAGTGGTGTTTTGTGTTGCTATTGACAGTGACTGATTCTGTAGCTCCACTACATAGCTGCAGTTATGAATGTTTCTCCTGAGCTAGCAACTGCTTAGTTGCTGGTGCAGCTGCACCTCAAGTACTGTGTTCAGTTTTGGGNAGGTCCTTTCCAACCTAATGTATTTATGAATCTTTGGAAACTTGAGAACTAGTGCTTGTAAAGTAATACAATTGTTTGAGTAGGAAGAGGCCCTAAAATGTCATTTGGTCCGACTCCCTGTATGGGAACTGCTGAATCACGCCCTGAACCACTGATTGGTCACCTGAGGGGAGCACCGAGTCAGCCATGGGGGCACAGGTGGAGGTGATATACCTGTGTGATTGGAAGGGGTGGAGCCTGGCTCCACCTCTCCCCAAACCCCATTTAAGGGCTGACCACCACCAGGAAAGGATCTCTTTTTGGAGATCCCTCCTATGTGGAGTTTACTGCAAGCCTTTGTCATCTTAATGGTGAGCTATCTTCTTTTTTGTGTTATTTGTATATCATCTATGTAGACCTATTTGGATATATCGTTATTTTTATCTTATCGCCATCTTTGAGATTACTCACATTATACTCCCCTGCAGTAAACAGGGATGCTTGTAACTACATAAGGTTGTTCAAGGCCCTGTCCAGCCTGGCTTTAAATGTTTTCAGGAACAGGGCTTCCATCTGCTTACTGGGGAAACACTTCTGGTGTCTCACTGGGAAGCTTTTTCTTTATATCTAATTTAGATCTTCTCTCTTTTACTTTGAAATAATTTTCTCTTGTTATATTACAACAGGCAGTGTTAAAGAGTCTGTTCCCTTTATTTTTGTGGTTACCCCGTAGATACAGAGAGACTTTCCTGGAGCTTTTTCTAAGTGAACAGCCCCAGGTTATGATCAGTACTTGTGAAAAAATAGCTGTTTGAGTATGATAAAAGCTGTGTGTATGTATATTATGGAGACTTTCTTTTAGTAATTGACGTTTCTCACTTTCACTTGGTTGAAGTTAATTTCTGATTTCATCTGAGCAGAAATTAGATCTGTAGAAACAATGAAGGTGGAGTAAATCTGAAAATCTCAGAAACCCAATCTTGATGAGACATTATTTATATGTTAGTAAAATTTAACCCTAGGTTTGTAACTGTGTTTTGTACTGTTTCATTACTTCCATTTGCAGAGTTTTAAAAAATCTTTAGCAAAAGAAATGCTTTCTCTTGTCAGTTAACTTTATTTTTTTTCTCCTTTTAAGGGAAACATCAGTCGTCAGGAGGCTGTTAGTATGATCCCACCTCTGCTGCTTAATGTTAATCCTGATCACAAGGTAACTAAAAAACACAGTGTGGTGTCTTCATATAAGATTACTTCATCAGCTGGAAACTGCAGTGGCGTTGCTGGTGTTTTGTGCTGGCATATTTTGTCTTTCTCTATGGAGTCTTTAACAGTAAAGGTCGTCTAGTTCTAACCTCACTGCTTTGGTCAGGGGTCCCAATCCTGAGATATCAGGGTCCTGTCTAGCCTGGACTTGAATGCCTCTGTGGATGGGAGCATCTGCATCCTTTCAGGGCAACTTATGTGCCAGTGTCTCACCACCCTCTGAGTAAAGCATTTCCTCTTAACACCTAACCTAAATCTCTCTTCTCTTAGAAGCCATTTTTCCCCTTGTCCTTTCACTATTAGATCATGTAGTAAGTCAGTCCACCTCCTGCTTATAAGCTCCCTCCAGGTACCAGAAGGCCTCTGTGAGGTCTCTCCACAGCCTTCTCTTCTCCAAGCTGAACAAGCCCAACTCCCTCAACCTTTCTTCATAGAAGAGGTGCTCCAGCCCATTGATCATCTTTGTGGCCCTCCTTGGGACCCGCTTTAACAGCTATGAATGTGTTTATGTATGTGTTAGCCACTGGAGGTACAACTGCATCCCTTGGTGGAGTTAAAGAACGGAACTGTACTTTCTGTTGCTTATTTTTTTTTGTTTTTGGCAGTCGGCATTCTCAGTAATTGTAATTATTCTGCTTAAACAATAACACAGTAAATTTCTCAAGTGCATAGCATGTAGGGCTTTTCGTTTTGGTTGATTTATTTATTCATTTATTTGTAACCATTTGTGTTTGTAGATTCTAGATATGTGTGCTGCACCTGGATCCAAGACTGCACAACTCATTGAAATGTTGCATGCGGACATGAATGTTCCTTTTCCCAGTAAGTTTGGACAAGCTATCAGAAACCTTTGGGAGTTTATATTTCCATCTTTTTTTGTAGATTACTTCTGATATCCCAAAAAGCAACTGCGTTTATCTACCTACTGAATTCTGTAGTTTGTTGAATTATATGAGATGGGAAGTACCTCTGTCTTTTCCCTGAAACTTTTGTGGGCTTCATTGGCTTGAAGGAGAGAGATGGATTATGTATCTTCACAGTTCAGACTATAGTAGATGCAATCACAGCTTAATTTTTGTATAGAAAAGGTGTATTTAGTAGGTGGTATCCTGTTATTTTCTGTGTTTTAGTGGTGTCCTGCAAACACTTGGCTTAAGTTGTTTCAGGCTTAAGCTTCTACATACTTACGTGTAGTTAGATACTCACAGAAAATACTGTCCATAGAAATTGTGAAGTTGGCAGTGGGTTCTTAATGCATTATAGTTCTGATGTACAGAGACTGTCTTAGTGGCATTGAGGGTTTTACCTCTGTTTAAAGGGTTTTACTCAGAGAATGAAAGGTAGGAAGATCTTTATCTATTATTTAGCTGTTAAATAGTAAAATTTTTTCCCCGCTGTTCTTGTATTCTCAGAGGGTTTTGTAATTGCTAACGATGTTGACAACAAGCGCTGCTACTTGCTGGTTCATCAGGCTAAAAGATTAAACAGTCCATGTATCATGGTGGTAAATCACGATGCCTCCAGTATTCCTAATCTACAAATAGATGTGGATGGAAGAAAAGAGATTCTCTTCTATGACAGGATTTTGTGTGACGTCCCCTGCAGGTATCTTATGTGCCTCCATGTAGTAGAATTTTTGTTACTGACTGTTATCCTTCATACTGACTTCCAGAAGAGTTGAGTCTCTTTAACTGTCTCAGGTAATGGAATACCAGATCAAGGAGACTTTTTTGATTCCAAGTGATACTTAAACGTGGCTAGTTTAAATGTTAAAAATTTTCAACTTTCATTTGGAATAATGAAGAGCATAGGTAGTGTAAAAAGTGAAAGTACAGCATAAGGGAATTAGTTACCATGGAGAGGAGCCTTAACTTTTTCAACTGTAAATCCTTTGGATATGGAATGAATTTTACCCACAAATAATAAATACCTGTTCAACCTCATTTCTAGTGGAGATGGAACCATGAGGAAGAACATTGACGTGTGGAAGAAGTGGACAACACAGAACAGTTTGCAGCTCCATGGGTAAAAATGCTTATTATGCATCTTTCATTTCTACTCCTCCATTATTCTGGGGCAGTTCTAGTATATCATAGGTGAGGCTGATCTCCAGTGAAGTGTGTGAATCTAAATCTCTTGTATTTTTATGGATATATCACATTTATATTAATTGGATTAATTTCTGTGGGGTAGATAACAAAATAGGGAACAGATCAGTAGAATGGGATTCATAATGTTTAGGCAGTTGAAATACTGTTAGAAAATAATTGATAAAATCACATAAGCTCGTAAAGTGTAATAGTAATGCTTTAAAGTCTTTTAAAATTTCAGAGATGTTACATGGTTTCAGTTACCTGAGACTGACTTAAGTTAATTGAAGGTGAGTACAGGTGCATGGTAAAAAGCATTAATTAAAAGACAGCTGAGAGTTTTAGGATATTTTATTTGTATTTATTCCAGGCTGGGAGTGCAGTCAGTTAGAATGATTCAGCTGCTCTGTGATGGCATGCAATGTTTTGTAATTCGTTTGTAGTTACAGAGTTTGTTCTAGTTGTATGTATGCAGAGAGGGCATAAGCTGGTTACCCAACTCAGATACTTTCCACTGAAGGCCAGTATTACTTAAACTCTGTTGTCTGTCATACTTCCAACAATCAGATTATGCTTCATTTTAATTCCAGATTTCTGAGAAGTTAAGAGCTTGGGTGGTTATTTTTCTAGTGTTGCGTAGTTCATCATTAACTTGATGGAGCAGTAGGTGGAACTGATAACCGTGTCATGCTAAAGCTTACCATGCAGTAGTGCTAATGTTTGACCTAATTGCTCTTTTAACAGGTGTAATTGTGAGTGTGGTTGCAGTACAGAGATTGCTGACAGTTTAAAACTGATTTTAATTTGTGTACTGGTGACAGCTGTTCAGCTGTGTATGTGCTGACTTTGTAGTCCACGGAGATCTGTATGTCTGTAGTGTATCTTCACCTGTGGCAGAGTTACTGATAAATGTTCCTGAATGCTACCTGGTTAGAGCAAGGTTGTTCTTTTAGATTGCAGTTAAGGATTGCAACCCGTGGTGTTGAACAGCTGGCAGAAGGTGGGAGAATGGTATATTCTACGTGTTCACTGAATCCTATTGAAAATGAAGCTGTGATTGGATCTCTGCTGGAAAAGAGTCAAGGTGAGATGAACAGTAGGGAAAATGTTATTTTTTTCCAACTGGAATAAAGTGGATGAGGGTGCTAGTAATAAGCTTTGTGTAGATAATTTGCTCCTAGGATGTGAAATGGTGGCATTTTTTTGGTGTTAGATTTCATGGGGTTTGATATGAGCAGCCTTCTTAGAAGAAGGTGAATCAGCTGCCAGTATAAAACCTGAAGAAGTTTTGTAGTGATTTAATTAAAAAAAAAAAGACTGCAGTGGTATTCAGGCTGTTACCTGTCTTCTGCTGACTGATTCCAGTGGCTGGAGTCTGTTTTCATGTTCTTATTTCCTTGAGAAAGCACAGTGTGGGACTGTAGCCCATAGGAGTAAAAACCCCAGGCTATCCTTAAGCAGTTTGAGGAAAGCTTTTATGCGCTGAGGGTGTGAGTCCCAGATACCTTTAGCATCCTTTCCCCCATATTTTAACGTGGTGACTTTAGGGTGATGTTTCTGTGCAGTTTTTGCTTACAGATGAAGGCTTGTTTACATTGCTGTCGGTCTCCATCATTTGAAGTAATGAGTGTGGGGAAAAGCTGAGCTGCACTGCATGGGTTTGTTGTTATGTTAGCATGCATGTCTGATCATGAGCTGAAAGGCACTTTTTTTTCTTTTTTTGGAGTCCATAACTTTAAGTTTGAAAAAATCAAACTGAATTTTGCATTAGTTTGTCAACAATGCATTAAGTTGAACCACGTGCAGTGGAGAAGCAACTGTAGTGTAACTGGAGTTGAAATAGTTCTGGAGGTAGAATAGCTTGTGCTGTGTTATGTTTTATTTGTGCTAATCCCTGTACTGTCCTCAAAATATGTATGGAATTTCATTCTCTGAAACAGCTGTTAGCTGAAATACATGGGAGATAACTCGGAATTGTCTTTTGAGTAGAAGCTAGCCATTTTTATGTAATTTCCTTGGATCTGTTTTTCCATGTGGCTTTTGAAGGACTGTGTCAGACAAGAGCGAAATGTTTAATAACGACAAGATTGGAAAGTAGTAAGGACTGTTTTGGCTAGGAACATAAACCAGTATGGAAATGGACAGATGCCATCCATTGCAGTATTTGAGGCAAATGCAGTACTTGGAACTAAGGGTCTTAACTATGGTATTGGATGTTGACATACGGATTTTGTGTCTGTTCACTACATGTATTTTGAGGCTTATTTGGGTGTCCCAGTGAATAGATGTTATCCTTGTTGGCTTTGAGCATACAGCTGAAGAAGGGCGTAGTGCAGTGCCCTTCTGGGAGCATTGGACCTTGAAGATTTGCTTAGGTCAGTCCAAGAGGTTTGTTGGCTCTTGTCTTAACTGAGTACCTAGCACTTTGCAGTATTGCAGCTTAAGTAACAAATTAGTGATTCCTTTCTCCTTAGGAAAAAAGGAAAATGCACTTTTGTACCCTGTTTCTGTGCCGGGAATTGTAGTACTTCTGACACTTGATTTTAATGCCTGATTGATCTGATGTAATCTTGAGACATCAGCTGAAGTCATGCTTTAAGTAGTCAACACTTAAAGGAAAAAGACACAAATGTCAAGTGGAATTGGTTTTTAAATGTCATTTTGGAATATGCATACCTATATTATTTTTTCCCTTATTTAAAAGAGGTATTTCAGCTGTCACTTAGAGCTAGCTACCCTAAAAGTAGATGTTTCATAATCTAGAAGAGATGGTTAAATTGTGTAAAAAAAAAAAAAAAAAAAAAAATATTCCTGATTTTTAAGTGAACATTCAGGATTTCAAAAGAGACGTGTTGCTCCTGTCTAGTCAATTGTTAGGTAATTCTTTCTGGACTTCTGGAACTTCAAGGAAAATTATTGAAGTTAATTAGGAGCATAACTTTCAACTTCTGGTTTCAGAGTATATATTATTTTGTTTCTGTGAGATTTCAGGTGCCTTAGAACTTGCTGATGTCTCTTCTGAGTTGCCAGGTTTGAAGAGGATGCCAGGAATCACAAAGTGGAAGGTACTTTTGTATGGTATTTCCATGACGTTCTTGGTTTATAGTGGAGTAAAATTTCAGGGGATTAGATTGACCTGAAATAACATTAGTGACTTGCTGTTTAGAATTTTAGACTATATGGTATTAGAGGAGAGGGTGAAAAAAAGTCATTCTAAAGTGAAGTGCCTGTCTCCCCAGCTGCTCATTTTCCTTTAGCTTCCTTGGCTCTGTCACCTCTTTTTGAATTCTCTTTCTGACTGTGTTCAGTTTGTGGCCTGTAGATGGCACCATCCTTTTAGCCACTTATTGAGTTAGCCTTCCTTCTCTGACATCTGTTAACTGTTTGATAAAACAGTTGTATAGCTGGTCCGTTTGAAGTAAAAGCTGTTAAACCCTTTATGGAAATAACCTGCAAAAACTGCAGTGCTGTTAGTCATCTTAGTATATTAATAGAAATCCCGTATTTTTCTCCAGATTTAAATTTGACTAGTAGGGAGGAACAAATAAGCTCAACTTCAGCTTTCTGTTAATTCTGTAATGAAGAAGCAGAAGGCCGTCCTGGTAGTAAGATGCTCTGATTAAATTTTGCTTATGAATCTGTGCTTTTGCAACACCACTGCTTGCTGTGTCTTTCTGCAGTGTTTCATTAGTCTCTTGCACCAGTACAGTCTGCGGATTTGTGCCTGCATGCAGGCCAATGAGCAGGATGCCTAAAGTAGAGGTTCCCTTACACTCTGATGTTAGAAATCTAGACTAGAAACTGTCTGGTTTCTCTTCTCTTTTGATTCCATAAATTTAAATTGTATGCTTGTAGCTGAAGGATAAATGTGAAACACATCTTTGTGGCTGTACAGTAGTAACTTGAGTTTGTTTTACTGAGTAAGGCTACAAGATGTGTGCACAAAAGATTGCATAAGAGTGTATTTTATTCTCGGTGACATTTAGTATTTCAATTGCAATCACAGAAGTAATCTCCCTAATGTGTATTGTAAAAAAGAAGCTAATAAAACTTGTTGGAAGTTTGCTTTAATGTGCTGCTCTTACGTTAGCTCAAGCCTCTCTGGCTAGCTCATCATCCAACGTATTAGCTTGTTTTGGTACTGTTTTCACTGAGGTACAGTCTTTTGTTTCCTGGTGAAACATCTGCACGGTGGAAGTTCTGTGACTCAGTGATTACACTGAATATTCCTGAGTGTGTGTTCATTGTAAATCACTGGAAACAGCAAAAAGAAAACAAGGTTCTGTTCAAGTGGTGTTCAGTACTCTGTCCTTAAGCTACATGATGAGTAAACCCCAGTGATTGAGTTCTGAATCTTGAAGAAAAATAACCTTTTTGACTTCAGATACAGTAATTGAATTCCACATCTCATTTAGCCTTTGTTCCACCCTAACGAGATGTTTGCAAAATGTGCAGCAGGGAGGAGATCAGTACATTCTTTTGGGTGCTTCCAGCAGTTTCTGAACAGGACAGGACTGTTAGTTATGCTGGTGTTTAGAGTAATTCTGTACTGGTTTGCATTTCCAGCTATTTATCAGTCCAGTGCTTTTTCTCTCAAGCTGGACTTCTCTTACTAAGACTACGATTCTGAATCACTTCTCAATCTTGTCTCCATCTAGAAATAGGACAGGTAGCAGATTTGGTCTTAAATACTGTTTCTTTGAATGTATTTCAAGTGTGATGTGATCAGAAAGGCAGAATTCATGACTGAAATCTGTAGTCTAATGCTCGTAGTCAAGTTGTCACCTAGATAAAACTGGTGTTTCAATTTCCAGTAGAACATTTAATTAAACAGTTAAGTCTATCACAATATGTATGAAACCACTTCAGCATACCCACCAGTCTTGAAGTCACCATCCCTGTGTACTATCTTGTTGCCAGAAAAACACAAAAGGCCCTTCATTTCTCTTTTTGCCCCGTGCATTGTGTGACCTTTCTTATGGTGACCGCTATGGAAGCAGGCATCGAGGGTTCTGAAGCTCAATTTCAGCTATTGTTGCTCACTTAGCTGTTCCTGCTTAAACAGCATTTAGAATGACACACTGCAAGAGTTGTCTCTAACCTTTCCTTATATCCTAAGAGTCTTTTAAAAGCTTTGAACCTTCAGTGGAATAAGGTAGTGTGTGGTTCCTGGATAATGCACAGACAGCGACAGCTCTTTGTGTTACTTGTGATTCCTCTTTGAAAGGTCATGCTGAAAGATGGGCAGTTGTTTGAAGAGTGGAAAGACGTGCCTTCAAATAGACAAACACAAATACGCCCCACAATGTTTCCAATAAAAGAGGAAGAGAAGCTAAAGGCAATGAATCTGGAGCGCTGGTAAGGGTTTTTGTTTTTCCAGAATAGATTTTATGAGGTTTTGATTTCTTTACGTTGTATGGTGATGTGCAAATTGTAATGAGTTCAGATTAGGAATGTGTTGCAGTATAGCTCTGTACTTGTGCAGGTTTATATATAATTTGGTTGCTCTGTATGTAATGTTAGCTCATAATCGATTCCAGTGAACACTGTTCACCCCGAATAAATATTGATATAGAATGTCAGTTTCTTTGCAACCAATAGAGATGCATGGTCAAATTACTGTAAAAGTGTCTTAAATGTTAACATTTCAACACTGTCTTATTTTTTATGAAAGACTTTGCTTAGCTATTCTAAAAATAGCATTTAGACGTGAGTCATTAAAGATCAGATGTGAGTGGCAAAATGAATGCATTGCGCTGATGCAAGTTATTTTGTCAGAATGCTCTATTTTAGATCCTGTTTCTACCTTGATCATTTAAATTGTGCAGTGCTAATACGGATCCTTAAGATTACCTTGAAAGTAAATGTGACATCACTGATACTTCATGAGTCTGAATGCTGATGCTGAATACACTGCCATCTTGGTTTTGTTGTTTGTTTGTAGCCTTAGGATATTACCACATCATCAGAACACAGGAGGCTTTTTTGTGGCTGTGTTAATAAAAAAATCTCCAATGCCATGGAATAAACGCCAACCTAAGGTAACTTGTTTTAGGAGAGATGAAATACAGACTTTCAGTATTGTTTCTTGAATTTATTATCTGATATAGGACAAAAAATGATTCATTGCAAAACAGCAAGATAATAGTTAAACTTAAAAGTCAAGACTCAGCTGTTTGACTTCAATCCCTTACTGTCAGTTTTGTTTTTTAACCATCAGTGTTGTAAGTTCACGTGGGTTGTTTGATCTTAGTTTCTTCTAGGAGAAGCTTTCTGTTTGAATCCCTTTTAGCTGTTCCTATTTATTTGATTTGCTTCATTAGAAGTGAAACTTGCACTGCAATTACAAGAGAAGTTTGTTTGTAAGCAAACATCTTTGAAATAGTTGACTGTTCTAAATTTAACTGTAGCACTGTTACAGGAAGTGTACAGTAGGCTGCATGTTATTTTGAGTGCTAGAAAGCAAGCAGCAGATCCTTGCTTGAAGTGATCTTCACTGTGAATGTTTGAACATGATTTTATAAATGATACAAGAACACCTTTGGTCAGAAATTGTTCAGAGCCATGCTTTCTGGTAAATGCAACCTGTTATTGTATCTGGACTGAAGTAATTTGACTCCCTAAATGAATCTCTTTAAGCACTTCTTCAGAAGTAGTGAAGAACTAAATGTGTGCAAAGAGAAGATGTAGATAACTTTTATTACTCCTTAGGGTGCAGTTTTGGCTTTGTTGAAAATGATGTATTTGAAATAGGTTCATCACAAATCACCAGAAAGAACAGGAGATTCTGAAGTGACAGCAACAAATGCAGGTGATGGTTCTGAAGGTACTAACGAGCAACTGACACTTGCTGAAGAAGAAGAGTCTAAGAAAATACAAGAACAGCAAAATTCAGATACTGAGCAAAGCAAAAAAGGAGTATGTGGGTAAGAGATTGTCACAACACAAATATTTAGACAACACTGTAATTGCTGAGCATTGTTTTGGTTTTGCACTCGAAGTGGAGCAATAAGAATTTACTGAATTTCCTCAGTTGTCTTACATTTCCATTTATGACTCCTAGTGAGTTAGGAGAATAACCTCCTTGTATATTAATATTTAGAAAGTCTGATAGCTCTTTCTTCTCTGGTAAGGGAAAAACTATTTTCAGAAGTTGAACTTTGAAATATCTTATACTGCCTCCCTGTTTTCTCCCTCACAAATCCCTGCTTTGTGTGGTTTCTGCTCTCAAGAACTGCTTATGCTTCCTCATTTTACCAAGTCAACTATGTAGTATTGTCTTACTGAAGAACAATAAAATGTCAGTACTGAGTTTGGCATACTATTATTCTCTTAATTAAGGCAAGTGTTGATTAAATGAATTGTATATCCTAGTTCTAAATCACTTACACTTACTAAAATTGACAATGGTATTTGCTTTTTAGACCTCCACCATCTAAAAAAATGAAGTTGTTTGGTTTTAAAGAAGATCCTTTTGTATTTCTCCCTGAAGATGACCCATTGTTCCTTCCTATACAGTAAGAAAATGTTTTTTTTTCTCAGTAACGTTCCTAACAGTCTTGTGAATATTAGCAGTAAAGTTAATCACACAAGGAGAGTGTGGTTGGTAAACTTTGTTCCCTGTCTTTGCACTAGATGCCCATTTCCTCAGCAGTTAAACTCTTCTTAAATGAAGGTAGCCAGTCGACTAAAGGCCATGGGCAATAGTTTGCACTGGAAATTTTCAAATATATCATAGTATCTGACAGTGAATCATTTCTGGTGTCATGTGTCTTTGAAATGATAATCTTTGTGTACTGAAGCTAATGTCAACTAACTGAAAGTGTTTCCAGAGAGAGCTTAGGGAGAGACAAAGATATGTACGCTTTGAGTATATGATTTCATTGTTCAGTTAATCAAAGCAAGTATTATGGCCACAGGAAGTTTTATGCACTGGACCCTTCGTTTCCCAAGATGAATTTATTGACTCGAACTCAAGAAGGAAAGAAGAGGCAGCTGTACATGGTTTCTAAGGAGTTAAGGAATGTGCTTCTCAACAACAGTGAGAAGATGAAGGTATGGTTCACCTTCACCACAAACATCAGTAGACACCTTTTACTTCGTTGCAGGGTTAACTGTTTCTATAGAGAATTAGCCTTCAGGTGGGCCTTGTGTCTGAACATTTTCCTCTCTTTGCCTCCTTTATTAAAGAGATGAAGTCCTATCTGAAGAGAGGTGAATATCAGTCTCCAAGATCAAAATAAGTATTTTTGGCATGTTGATGCTATTGTTGTAGTTATGAACCTCTTAATTTCAGGAAGCAGTATGAATTTTGAAAGCCTATGAAAAATAATAGATAACCTGGGTTGAATAATAATAATAATAAGCTGGCCCTGTTATATGGAGGCATTGTTTCAAAGTAATTTCAAAAACTGAAAAGCTGCTAAGCTGAGTAGTATTGAGATGAATAATTTTTGCAAACTAGAGACTGTGGGGAGAGTGTTTAATACAAGTCCCACACAAAAATGCATTGTAAATACTAAAGATTTGTCTTAAAAGCCGTTGAATAAAATGTGATGACTTTGGAGCTAGATCAGATGCTATTCCAAGCTACATACAGTTGAATCCTGAAAATCTCCAAGTATATACTGTACATATTTGAATCAGGTCTTAAGGATGGGTACTTATGCTTTTATTCCACATGCAGGAAGTGGCTACATAACTGGCAAAATTTTAAGAAACAAATGTCTGCTAGTTAGACAGTAAGGCTTTGGGTACCACAGGTTTTATGGTATCCTAATTTTAAGCATTTCTTGTTTTTAAAATCTTGCCCTTGATCAACTTTCACAGAATCACACAGAAAATTCTGACTCTAACACGGATTAAAATTAGATCTCAATAGTTGCTGCCCTCTTCTTCTAGAAGACTACCTCTTCTTCACTGTGTTGTTTTCAACATGGAAAGGAGTAGTAATTGTTTGTCTTGAAGGATAACTATATTTTGATAGTGGGAATGCCTTTTTCCCTTGCATGAATTTTCATATGAATTTAAATAAGTGCCCAGTGCAAAGCAAATGTTGTCAGTTAGCCTTTTTTCCTAGTTTCAGACAAGCAATTGAGGAAAAACAAAGTTCAGAGTGTAAATTCAGAATTTGTATTATTTAATAATGCTTATGGGTCCTGCCTTTTGCAGGTTATCAACACAGGGATAAAAGTGTGGTCTCGCAACAGTGATGGTGAGCAGTTTGGATGTGCCTTCAGATTAGCACAAGAGGTAATTACATAGCACTGTGTTTTCAGAGGAGATTTTGGTTTCCTCTTCAGCTTGGAGCACATCTGGCCCTGATTTTGTCAGATTGAGTAATTTGCATTTTCAATGTTGTAAAGTTTAAAAAATATTTTCTGGTATTGGCTAAAGCACATGCTGGTGTAACATTTTTCCTTCGTAAAGTAGGAAGTGCATTTTGAAATATATTTGTCTTTTGAACAGGGAATATATACTCTATACCCATTCATTAATGCAAGGATCATAAATGTCTGCATAGAAGATGTTAAAATTCTGCTAACTCAGGAAAATCCTTTCTTGAGTAAATTTAGCAGTGAAACACAGAGGAAAGTCAAAGACATGGGTAAGTTTTCTTGTTTTTGATATGACAAAATGGTCATTGTTTAGTTTGTTTGAGACAGAAAACTATGCAAAAATATTGACTAATCTTGACTTCTACTATATTTGCTGTAAAAAATAAATCTGAAACTTGTTAATTAGATAATCAAGCATTATTAGAGCCCAGTGTGTCACTCGAAATCATAGTCCTTTCTGGTCACAGCTTTTGAGGTTTGTGAACTCCAGGGAGCAGAAGAGTTGCCAAATGAGTGACTTCGTACAGCAGTGCTGTGAGGGAGCACATAAAACAACTGCAGGAAGATTTTACGTTCCCTATGGATCTTTGCTGCTCAGTTGAAATTTTGTCATGCAATTGTTTCTCATGGTTGTGTGTGTCAAATTTAGGTACACATACTTGATTTTCTTAGTACAGGGAGCAACCTGTACTTACACTGAACTTACCTCTTCTGTGCTGTGTGCTTGAAGAAACTGAGGCATTTTTCATTTTATTTTCAAGTAATTGCTGATACTCATACTTAGGGATTGATGGGACTAAATAGGAAAAAACAATTTTTCTGAAGTTTGGACTGGCATATGCTCATGTTTGCTGTATTTTATCTAAAAATTCCTTGCTAGACTTATTGAGGGAATTAATATGCTATGGTTTTATATCTTAATTTGTTTGGTTTGGTGTCCTTTTTTGGCAACTGCTTATGTAAGTCCTGTGTATATTTTGGTTTGGAAAAAAAAAACCTCAAACCACTGTTAGTGTCTATAGTTTATCTTACTGATGTGCTTAACTGCTAACCAGCTGTCAAAAGACATGCTGTATAGACATCTAAAAACTTGTTTTCTTCAACATTTTTCTAATTTCAGTCATTTAACATTAACCTTGTACTAAGTAATACATTTGGGTATTTTTTTTGTTTTCTTTTTTCCCTGTACTTCAGCAATGGGAAGTATAGTTCTGAAGTATGAGCCAGACCCTGAGTAAGTAGATATGTATCTTTTCATTTACTTACTTTTAAAGTTAGAACAGCAGTTTATTTTGATTCAGGGAAGAAGAAAAAAAACAGGAGTGGAGGTGCAGCGAGGTCAGCAATAGAGCCAGATAAGATCTGAAGATCTCAGCCTATCTTTGCCTGTGTCCCTTCAAAAACAGTTGCAGTTTTTCTCTTTATAGAGGAGAGCTACTCATTCTGCCACAGATGTGTGGCATCACTGCATGTAATGTTTTTTTCTTCTTTTAAGAAATAGGAAGAAGTTCACATTTTCTTTGTTCATGTTTGTTGCCAAAGCAATTTAGGAAGCTCTTAAGTGATCTTTCTAAGTGTGAACTTCATATCCCTGTTGTTTAAACTAGTTTTAGAAACTGCTAGAGCCAGAAAATCATTTTGTGTTGTAGAAGTTATATAGGAACTGCTGAATCATGGCCTGAACAGCTGATTGATCACCTGAGATGAGCACTGAGTCAGCAGCAGGAGCACAGGTGAAGGCAATGTACCTGTGGGATTGGAAGGGGTGGAGCCTGGCTCCACCTCTCCCGGACCCCACTTAAGGGCTGACCACCATTGGGGAAGGATCTTTATCTGGAGATTGCTCCTTTGGAGTTTTTCCACTGTGAGCCTGGGACATGGGTGAGCATTTGAATGGTTTGTTCTGTTAACTCTGCAATTATATAAATACTATTTGAACTGCTTATTCTGTTAAATATACATCTGTTAACTATACAGAAGTAGATAGCCTTGATGAGTTGGTTGGGTTTTGGTTTTTGCTTCCTTGGATAAGCAGGTATGTGTTCAGATACTGAGGTTAAGAACATACCGAGTTATAAATTACATTTACTGTTAAAGGTTGTGTGCTCAGGCTACAGCTATACAATTGATTCAAGATTCTTTCTCCTACTTGACCTGAAGTAACTGCTTGTTTGTAGAAAACCTGATATCTTCAGTGTCCTATAGTGCTCTGTGGTTGGCAAGGAAAGACATCGCTCCGTGCCTTTGTGCCCAAGAATGAGAGACTTCATTACCTGAGGATGATGGGGATTGAAGTGTTTAAAGCGAAGAGGAAAGAGGAAGAATCAGAAGGTAAAGCAGAGGAAGAAGTTCAATGCAGACCAGCACAAACGGAGGAAAGAATGGATGTGGAAGATAAAGAACGTGATGCGGTCACAAAAATGGAACCAGAAATAGATGAAGAAACGTCGCACAGTCCTGTGGAAAGCAGTGCTATGGAAGTAGAAAATAAAAGTGAGGATTCAGATCTATTTAGTAAAAATACCAATAGTCACATAAGCCAGGAAAGTAAAGATATCAATACAAATAATGCGAAAGATTAAATTTCTTTCTGTGTTACTCAGCTGCTTCCATGAGGCTCACATCCAGACTCTAGCTTTTTAGCATGGAAGAATATCTTAAAATTTCAGTTGGAATTTGATGTTCCTATTTTAAAGTTTCATCTATTTTATTTTTTAAATGAAAACTATATATTAAAAGATTCTTTTCAAGTGTCTTATTTTTACCATTTTTAAATTCAGTTTCTCTGGTGGGTTTGTGTCCGTTGCTGGCAACGGACCGTGCACCAGTAAAATCTAAAGCCTGTCTTTGACATGGAAAAATAGTATGTACAAATAAACTGTCTGTGGCACTGGTCTGAATCTTATGAAGAATTCATTTAGAATAAAGCAAAACTATTCGGCTTTCATTCAAAGCATGGTATTTCTAAAAATAACATCTCTTCTTTTAAGGTTGCTTACCCTACAGACTACCCAGTCTGACTTTTAACATAGCAAATATGCGTACAAATATATGTATAGGATGCCTAACTGAAAACGTGTTTCATTCATTCAGCTTAAAGCAGTGCCCAGCTCCGTGGCAAAAAAAACCTGCAGAATGCAACTTGTCAGAGACTGTGATGTCTGAGATTGTTCTTCAGAGTTGTAAGCCCTCTGTAAGGAAGATGGATTGTCCTTAACTATATAGCTACACTAGGCATGCCTCAGACTCATGTCTTGAAATGTGCCTGAGAGTCTGTGACTGTCAGTTGAAGTGACAGTAGTTTTCTGTTTCTCTGTCCTATCATCAGATTGGCTTTCAGTTATCATTAGGTGCTTGTTCATAGCTGAAATAATAGTGGTTTCTTTTTTTTAAAGTGTGTATATATTGTTATGTAGTATTGGATGAAATGTTATTTAGGCTGAAAAAGTTGTTCTACCTAATCTGACTAAAAAAAAACTTAGTTGGCTGTCTTGGAAGTTGATAATTTGCATTCCATCTGTTATGCTTAGTTTCTCTTTCTACTTTTATCACGTTGACCTGAAAGGAAAGTGACCGGTGGTACAAGGTGTTGTCCTCCAGTAGGGCCATGTGATGCAAATATTTGTGCTGCTTGTCAAACTAAATTTACACTGGGTGCTTTTACTGATGAAGTCTTTACGTGGCTTGGATCCATTTGCTATATCTTGCTACAACAGACTTGCCCTTGAACTACTTCATCAGAGGGGAGTATTCTTGAGGGAGAGATGGAAACTGAAATAATGACATGTCCTCTGGTAAGATACTAAGTCTTATGCAATGAAAAAGCATTGACAGGACTCCTTTTCCTCTTGAGAGTCTGCAAAATAGGTTAATGAAAAAAAAAACCAAACCCACAGTTGTTGACCTTGTATTTTGCTTGTTAGAGTTCAGTGCTCTGCTGTATGTACATATCCAGAGCTAAGGGCTGAGTTCCTTCTTTGTATTAAGAGCTGTGATTGCACAGGTAGCTTTTTCACAGCTCCTTATGCTGAAAGAGCTACACAGTGGGATTTTATTTTGACT
Organism: Odontophorus gujanensis; assembly: GCA_013399175.1. NCBI lineage: Eukaryota > Metazoa > Chordata > Aves > Galliformes > Odontophoridae > Odontophorus > Odontophorus gujanensis. The sequence continues at coordinate 106,450 of VXAB01005331.1, forward strand.
TGAGGTATGTATGGTGTATAACTTTGAATTCTTAACGAAACATTTAAGGAAAAAAATCTTTAAAACAGCATCAGACTTAAAACATGAAAATTGGCATCAGTTTTCATATCTTTGCTTCAGCCCCTGAGCAAGAATTATAACAGAGCCATTGCTTTTATGGTCTAATGATCTCCATAAGTTACCTGAAGGTCAAATGTTACCATTATGTAATGAAACAAGGACTGGTGGCTGCTGTTATTGCATCTGTTGGTGCCTTTGAGCAGCTGTTAAAGCTGCCTTCCAGCTCATGACTGTGAAGGTTTCAATTCTGTGGAAGATTAGGCTGATGAGAATGCTTATTGATAACAGCTGATCGTGATGTGGTTCAAGGCAGGTATAAGGATACTAATAGGACAAGAGCTCGTGTCTGAAACATGCTAAATTCTTTGAGTGGTCCCATTTTCCTCCATTATGTATGGAATGATAATACTTTATTCTTGCTTTTTGGAGGGCTTATTTTTATTTTTTTTGTTGTCAGGAGCACATGGGAGATATAGACCAAGAAACTGTGTTTACTCTTGCACTGCTCAGCAAAAAAAAAAAGAAAAAAAAGATAGTGGTTTTTGTTCGTTTAAGTACTGCTAGTTTGCTTGTGCAGTTGCTCTGTCCCTGTCACTCTTGCCTTGATTGTCAGGAAACAAGATGCCCAAAACTGCAGTGTCTGAAAGTGCCATTGTAGCTTCCCAGCCTGGAAATGTGCTGAAAAGCTGTGTGTTGTTTGTCTTTCCCTGCAAGATATGTGCCGCTGTGACTCTAAGGGTCAGATTGCTGGGCCTCTGCTTGGGTGGCCTTGGGCACTGCTTGCTGTGCACAACAGAACAAAAGGAGCACTGAAGAGAGGTCATGAGTTACCTTGTTAAGGCTGAGAATAAGGAGGTTTGCAGTTCTCAGACGGTTGAGTCCATCCCCTACGCAGTCCCTATTGAAATTGTGAGAGTCTCCTCCAGTTTGCCCATCTTAGGAAGATGGGACTGTGTGTCAGAATGTTTATTCTGAAGTGCTAGGTGCTTGTGCTGGTGGCAGGGTTTTTTTATACATAGTGGAAGGGAAATTAAAAATGTCTTGCATCTGAAAGAATGCTATGTTTGGGTTCTGCTTTTCTCTGCCCTGCAGAGAATCTGCCAGACTCTGGAAAGTTATCGCATGAAAAACAGAGGAAGATAAGGAGAGGAAAGACGATGTGGATGCTCTTTTATAGCCTTGTCTTCAATATTGACCAGAAGTTAGTCATTTCTCTGGAAGCTTACTAGAACTTTGACAGTGTAGTCTGCCTGTCTTGGCTCCAGGGTGGTTTTATTTATTTTTTTTTTCTTTGAACCATCTGAGAAATCATAGGCTTCAGATGTTTGTGTATACAGATCTTTGGAAGAGCTGCTTACTAACATCAGATTTAGCCTTGGCAGTAACAGAAATGAATTCAGCTCCTGTGAGAACCTGGCTGTCCTCGGCTGTGGCAGAGGAGGAGCAGCATGCTGCATTCTTCAGAGGGAAAATCCAGTCTGGAGAAAGCAAGCAGTTGTGTGTGCCTGCAGCACTGCTGGCTGAGCAGTCTATAACCAAGGTTTTTCTTTCTTTAAAAGAGTAACCCAGAGCAATTCCATGTCAGTTATAGGAAAATATGCACTTTCACTTATTTATTCTATCGTCTGCTGTTTGGCTTCCTTCCAGACAGAACAGCAGAGCATCACTCTGTATGTAGCTAGCATTCCTAATGCCTCATCTGCAGTCATTACTCAAGCATCAGGGTTCTTGTCTTCCAGCGTTACAGTAAGGGCACAGAAGTCAAGTTGTTTGATGAAGAGAATAATAGTTGAGACAACACTACGGTGTATTGTTTCTTGAGATACTGGCATTTAAATGGGATCTCCATCCATGGAAGCTACCAAGAGTCAGCCAGGCAAAGCCAGTTGATGAATGCTTATTACTGTCCCATTCTGAGTGTGGGGTTGAGGCTGATGCCTCCAGAGGTCCTTTCCAACCAACCCCCCTCTGCCTCCAAGAAAATGCTGAACTAAGAAGTCAACAGATGGAACTGATGGAACACGCATTCCTATGGAATACTGGAGCCAGGAAACAAGCAGAGAGATGAAGCAGGTAAGCTTTTTTGTGACTTTCAGGTGCTCTTTTTTTCAGATAAATTTTGCCCATTTGAGATGGTTTCTACTGTGGAAGTTCAGGCACCTTCAGTTGCTCATCCTGCATTGGTGGGTGTACCTGTTTGACCTTCATCTTGCCATTGATGCAGTTGCCATAAATATTAATGCCTTCAGTGCCCAGTGACAGTGAGAACAGGCTGACTTGGCTATGTGTGCCCAGCTGCCTTGTCCTCTCCTTATTCAGCATAGGGTTAGGAGGCAGTGCAACCTTCTGTTGGTGGGTCTTCTCTAGTGTGCCTCTGCTTTCTCATGTGGACCTACAGTGGGCGCAGCACTGTGTCATTTTTAATGCAAAGTAATGTCTTTTGTTTTTTTCTATCTAAAGTATGTCTGCCTTAATGCAGATGTGAAAATGTCTCATGATCTCCTCTCAGTGCACCAGTTACATGTTCAAGAAATACAGGCTATGAAGCCAGAAGCCATGCTTCTCATCTCTGTCTGCAGAGCAGTGTGGAGCCAAAGGTCAGGGCTGCATCATTTAAAATAAATAAGTGGGGGAGAGGTGGTGTAACAGCAGAAACTTCCAGCTTCATCCACTTCTTCAACACCTATGTCCTACAAGCAAAGCGGTGTTTGTGTGCCTTGGGGCTTCTGTTTGTGTCAATGTATAATGGATCTCAGGCTGCTGATGACACAGCAATGCCAGCTGCAGCTCATCCCCTTGCTTAAGGCCTTTCCTGGATTTATGATGGGTTCTAGGCCTTAGTTTGAAGTCCTTTTTCAGAGGATCACATGATCACAGACTTAACAGGGGTTGGAAAGGAGGACTGGGGATCATCAAGGTCAACCCAGCTCTCAGCATTTCCTCATAATGAACATAAAAATCCATGCCCCTCCTCATCCTTGTGGCCCTCTACAGCGCTCTCTCTGCAAGTTTCCTGTCTCTTGAGCTGGGGAGCCCAGAACGGGAAATGATGCTCCAGATGTGGCTCCACCAGGGCCAAGGAGAGGATCACCTCCCAAAACTGCTGGCTGTGCTCTTTTGAGTGTACCCCAGAATACCTCTAGTCTCTTTGGCCACAAGGGTGCACTGCTGGCTCGTGGCCAGCCTGCTGTCCACTGGGATACCCAGCTCCTCTCCAGAGCTCTACTCCAGTAGGTCAGCTCTTCACCTGTACTGATGTGTGTGCAAAGTCGCATGCACCCCAACCAGCAACTTGGGGTTTCAGATAATGGATTTCCTTCAGGAGAGTGGTACCCAATCAACTCCTTCTGCCTCCTGGAATCAAGATGGAAGGGACCTCTAGAGATCGCGTCTAACCCCTACAACTCTGTAATGGATGGAAAAACAGTGTGTTCTCTTACACTTAGTCTGCTTACACTTAGTCTGTTGTGAAGAGGCCTCCAGGCAGTTAGGATACCAGTGTACAAGCACTGTTTATTGTGAGGCACTGGCTATGCTACTAGCTCTTTTGCAACAGATTACCTTTGATGTCGGTGAAAAGCTCTCTGAACTGAGACAGAAGGGGTGGTCATACCTAAAGCTTTCACCTTCTCTTACAGATAACAGCTAGAGTTGTGTGTTACAGGCCCGTAATCAGGTATCTCCCTTCTGTGAGGAAAGCATCCTCCACCTTCTGTGAAGTAATTTCTTAGTGGTTGTGGATTCACAGTTAATACCCTATAGAAACAGTGGGTTGGCACTTTGAATGATAATTTACAGGGATGAAGCAAAAAGCAGCTCCCTACCTTCAGGATGCATTCAATGCTGCTACTTATCTTGTGCAGCATTAATTATTCCTGCAGACATTTTAGCACCACCTCATACTTCACAGTGTCAGATGACCGATTTCTTGTTTTTAATCTGTCACCTGTACAGGCACAGAGCTCCCGAGTATACTGTAAACTTACTCTATTGTGTGTTTCTCTATCCAACAGTTTCCTAGTTTTCAGTCTGAGTTGGGTCAGTATAGAAGGGTAAGTGCACTCAGCTGAGCTGAACTGGTCTACACATTATAAATACGGTTTTTACACCTTAGTAAATATTTTCTTTGGGAGCAGGATTTTAATCAATTACTGAAAATCAGCTTCATATTCATATTTATTTGAATTTGGGTTGTTTTTGTTTGTATTTTTTTAATGTTACTGTAAAAAATATTTGAGAGCTTGTGGAAGGTATCAGAATGGTATCAGAATGAATCTCTTAAAGTTAAGCTGACTGATCCATTATTTTCTGGCTCCTCTCTTTCAATCTCTTAAAAACCTCCCCTCCTTTCTAGTCTCCCATGAGTTTGGTTTCTTAAACTCCTGGGAGCTCTCAGGTAGTGGGAGCTGCTTCTCCAGGTATCTGTAGATGATACTTACCAGATTTGTCTAATCTAAAGGTGTCTCCTTTATTTCATTATGTCTAAATTCTTTCATTATTTTCTATCTTCTCCCTGATACCTTTTCATTTAAGATTATGTGCTCGAGCAGTCTTACCTTTCTACGGGTCTACTTCATCTCTTTAGATACATTACTAGTACTCTTTAGACTAGTACTCTTTAGGGAAGAAGATGGCTGTGAGGGGACCTGAGAGCAGACTTCCAGTATCTAAAGGGGGGCTATAAGAAAGAGGGGAACAGTCATGATCAGGCTGGATGGGGCTCTGATCACACGGATCTAGTTGTAGGTGGCTCTACTCATCACAGGGAAGCTGGACTAGTTGGCCTTTTAATTATTTCTAACTCAAATGAAGTTATGATTCCAGCAAATAATGGTTCCAGAAAAGATAAAGCCACTTCTCAGTGCTAAGTGGTGGAACACACAGCAAAGAACATATGATGCAGCAAGGGAGACTAACTGGATAGAAAGAAAGAATTTCTTCTCTGCCAGAGGAGTTGAGCACCTGTGAAGGTAGGACAGGGAGCTCATGGATGTTAATGTCTGAGCATCCCCAAAGATGCTCAGCCTTGACTGAATGAGGTCCTGAGCAAGCAGCTGTAGCCTGGAGGCTACCCCTACTCTGATCAGGGAATTGCAGCAGCTAACCTGCAAAGGGCAATTCCAACCTTAATCCTTTTCTAGTTCTATGATAGCTTCCTGGGTGGACGCATTTACTAACATACAGTCAAAGACATCTCAGCCTCTTCTGTTCAGTACTATGTTCAGACACCCTCTGGCAATTCAGACATATAAATATTGCATTCCGCGATTAAGGAAACATGAACTTGTAGCAATCTTGAGGGCAGTGACTTAACAGCACAGTCACCGAATCTTTGGCTGGACAGTAGTTGAATATCACTTGTCTTTTTCATTTACTGTCATTCAAATTAATTCAGTGGAATGTGCCAAAATACAGAAGGATTTATGTCATAAATCACGGTACTAAAATATGACTGAGTTGCAACTGTTGATTACATTGTTAATATTAGGTTAATATTGTTAATATTAGATGAGCTGGCATGAGCTGTGCTCCATGCTTCAAAATGCTGCATTCCTTCCCAAAAAGGCAGCAGTACGTGGGCAATGCAAGATACCTACAGATTTGAATTGTTCCTAAGTCATGTGTTCAGCTGTAACTGTCCTCTCTAGAGGCAGAGTATAAGCTGTATGTAGTGACCATGAGTCTCTGAAAGGGCACATCTGAGCAATTTTAGAACTCTTATTTCCTATAAAAACCTGAAATCTGGGCAGGATTGTCTGGTTATTTTACAGTGCAGGAAAGCCCATACTCCCTTTGATTTTGGCAAAGACATGGTCATCTGTGCCAGTGCCACACCTGGGCCTGAGCTTTGACCAGAGGACATTAAATGAGTGGCACATGACCAAATGCACAAGAAATGCAGTTTCTCAGCTATCTCATTTTGGAGAAGTCTGAGCACAGAACGAATGATAGACCACAGGGCACTAATCCTTTCCTCTCAGGAAGGGAATACTGGTGAGAGGTGGAGAAAGGAAGCATGCTTTGGATTCTTCTAGGTGGCCCATGAGACCATTTCGAAAACAAATTGTCTGTGGAGAAAAGAAGGTGTGTGCTACTGTGTCTCCCATAGGGCCTGTGTGATGGCAGCCAGCTCTCTGGAGGCACTGTTGATGCTCTAGAATGCCTGTCTACAGACAGTACTACAGCAACTGAATTTTACTTCCCTTCAGCTGGATAATATCAGAAGCAGTTTAGTTAATGAGGTATTCTTTCTTGAAATGTTGGGGGGCTGTATTTTTCTGGTTATTTTTTTTTTTCTTAGCAAAACCTCTCCAAGCAGCACTGCTGTATTGTTCACCGCAAGAAGGTGAACAGAAGAAAAACCTAGAGAGGTGCATCAAACAACAAAAGATGTCATCATGACAGACAAACTATTTATCTGTTCCCTATGGAAAAAATCTAGTTGCTCTGCTTTTCACATCCAATTAGAATTTGAATCCACATTGAATATTCAGGACAGCTCACAAAATAACTGACTCAAAACCCTCAAATAAACACACACTCTAACACTTCCCATGACAAATTGTAACAGGTCATGGAAGTGACGTGCTTTATTAAGCACTGATAGCATATAAGAGCTTTTCAGGGTTAAATAACCCAAAATCACTGAGAAGTAGTGCAATAATAATAGTATAAAATAATATGGGGGAGGTTCTGTCTGGCATGGTACAGCACAGTAACAACACCAGAATAACTCTGCTGACCTCTGTGAATATTACAGAAAGGAGAACAGAAAGCACAATCCTTTCCTGAAGTTCACAAAACAGGGCCACAAGCCAGACTCGGTGTGAAAAGGTAAACGTCACAAATTAGGGTATTTCCCAATATTCTTTGCCAAACGCCTACAAAAAGCTGAAATAATTTTCTATCCCTCTAGATTAATTTCCAGGCTACAATCTAAGGTAAACTGGACTACTTTTCAAATACACAACCTGGACTGAGGAGCCTTCTTTGGCAGTCGGGTTGGACTCAATGATCTCTAGAGATCCCTTCCAATCCCTGCTATCTGTGACTCTATCTGCTAAACAGAAGCATGGAAATAACAGAACAATCTCAGTTGGAAGGGGTGCGTACAGGTGACACAACGCAGCTCCCACACCAAGAAGGGCCTGCATCAAGGCTCAAGTAGGGTGATGAAGGCCCAGCTGGGCCTTGGGAACATCCCACCACCTCTATGGGCAGCTGTACCAGTGCTTGCCCACTCCTGCAGGGAAACATTCAGCAAAACCTAGTTAAGTAGAATCAGCTGGCCATTTACATAGCTGTACTGAAATGCTGCATTTTTGTAAGTGCTATGCTTGTTGAAGAGCATTAAAAATAAACAAACCAATACATGGGAGAACAGAGAGATCTCAGTAGGAAATGAGAACTGCCAACAAAATACCATTGATGTACAGAGACTTGTGTGAATGATACCTTTTTTTAGGCCAATTGCAAAAATTGCCACTGGAAGGGCCTTACTGAGCAAAACTGAACAGCAGATGCTGATCATAAACAGAAGTAAAAAGCCTCAAAGAGCCAGTAAGGACAGCACTTGCAGTTATGACTGGTGGAACCAAGCAAGGCTGTCGACTGTTGTCCCTGTGTAAGGGCTGGGGACAGGATTTTAACAAATGCATCATGATTACTGGAAAGCCACTATGTTTGCCTCCAGAGCTCAAAAGTCAAAAATAGAGAGATTGGCTTTAGCTCTAGAGTTGCTCACTTCCCAGTAGCAACAAATTACCCTTATGGATAATACCACACAAGAGATGGCCCAGAAACAACCTGTCAGAAGAAACCCAAACATATACAGCCAGTGATGACAGCTCCACAAGTTCTCATGACATATGTTCTTCCAAGAGGGGTGACCTTGTTCAACAAGCTGTTTGGAAACACTGGCTTCTGGCCCCATTTCAGGATGTAGGTTGGGCCTTCTCAAGCCCACAGCATTGGAGAAGAAGGATAGCATAGGACTGATGGGAACAGCATGCTAAAGAGATGCTTTCTCAGAACCACTGCACACACTGAATGAAAACAGAGTCCTTCCTGGCTTAGGAGAAAAGCTTGTGTGGTCCGACTATAGACATCCTCTTAAAAAGCATCTGCTCATTCTTATGTGGATGTCTCCATTCACAAACAGCTTGGTGTTTCCAAGCAAGAAAGTGAAATTGCTTACGAGTGAACATGCTGTCCCTGGGTGGGACAGCAAAGGAAATATCAGGAAAGCTGGAGAAGCTTTCTGAGGGGAACAGAACAGAAACCTGTTGAAATCATAAAAGTAACTGCAGATAGCTATGGATGAGAGATATGTTAGAGGGATTTCAAAGATCAAACTATCCAATGGTAAGAGGAAAAGATGTAACTGAGGAACATTGTATATGCATAACATTAAAACAATGGCTTTCCAGGAGTGCATATTTAGTCACTGATGCACTTACTAGTTGTATTCCAGCTCCTGAGGGAAACGCATCCACAGAAGAGCTGATCCCTTGAGTGCTTAAAGGAGCAATTAAGGACATAGCTAGCAAGCTATGTGATTTCCAAATGGCAACTTTCTCTGCAGACAGTGTTGAAGGCATGCCAATTCTGCACTTGTGAGTAATGATGAAGTCCTAGGAGGACAGGAAGCACCAGAGCAATCTGATGAAGAAAAAGGCAGGTACAAAGCCAAACAGAAGAGCAGTCTGTTCCCAAAAGGTTCAGTTGGTGTGTGTGCAAAAGCTTGTAAAGGACATAAAGCTGATGTTCAACATGTGCACAATGAAGCTACAATGCATGTTATAACTATACACAGAATATTAATGTATATAACATACATTGTATATAGAGGATATCATAGAAAGGCTTGATTTTGAAGGGACCTTAAAGCCCACCCAGCCCCAACTCTGTGTTATGGGCAGGGCTGCCCCCCACCAGCTCAGGCTGCTGAGGGCCCCAACCAACCTCCAGGGATGGGGCACCACAGCTCCTCTGGGCAGCCTGTGCCAGCATCTCACTGCCCCCTGAGTGAAGAATTTCCTCCTGACATCCATTCTAAACCTCTTCTTTTAGTTTAAAGCAGCTTCCACTTATCCTATCACTAGCAGGCCACATAGAATTTGGTCCCCCTCCTGTTTATATGTTTAAGTACTGGAAGGCCACCATTGGGTCTCCCTACATCCTTCTCTTCTCCAGGCTGAACTAGGGCAGCTCCCTCAACCTTTCGTCACAGCAGAGGTGCTCTAGCTCTCTGACCATCCTCATGGCCCTCTTCTGGGCCACTCCAACAGTTCTGCATCAATCCTGTACTGGGGACCCAGGCCTGGATGCAGTACACCAGATACGGTTTCACAAGGGCAGAGCAGAAAGGGATTAGTTAATGTACAAGTACACTAACATTTCATTTTATTGATTTAAATATACTTTAAATGCTTGCTTCATTTATACTTGAATATTTTAAGATTTTACTCTGACATATTAATACTTAAAATTGTTATATTTACTCTGTGCATATTTTGGTATATGTATATAACTCAGCATATAATACATATGCTAATTAACCCATGAGTAATTATTGTAATTACTGAATGTAATATTTTATGTTATGTAAACATTAGTAGCCAAACATTTGCCTCTGTTGCATTCTGTGTGTGTTACATAGGGTAACAAATAATGTATATGACTAATGAAAACAAACATTTCAATCTCTCACAACCTGATTTTGCCCTGTGTGGTTAAGGATAATCAAAATACTGAGCATCTGCTTTGTTCTGTATTTTTTTAAATCTGAAACTGAAATCCAAACAACAACAACAACCCACAATGCTCTGCATGCTGTAGATAATCCAGAAGCCAGTCAGACCTGTGCTTTTAGCTGACAGAGTTTTAATTGATCATTTGAAATTAAAACCAAAACAGAACAACCCAGACAGATAAATAAGAACTTAATGAAACTAATCACTCAAAAACACTTCAGGAAATTTTTTCCTAGCAGCTATTAAAAAAAATGCAGAATGTTGTTAGTGCTAAAAATCTCTCCATGAAACAAAAAGCAGACTAGGACTGAGAAATCAACTCTCAGGAGGAGAAAAGAGTAGGAATGTCAAGTGTTTAAGAACGGTAACCTTTAACAGTTGATCTGTATTAAATACTTGAAAATTTGAAGAGGTTGGGAATGGTGGATATGCAAAATTGGCTGAGGCTGCATAGGCATTTGTTTTTGTTTAAATCTGAGAATGTTACAAGGCAGTATAATGAAGAAGACCACGATGAAAGACAAATAATGATGACATTGCATCAAATGGCCCTCCATATTTGTTGCAAAGGAAAGAGCAATGGAAGGAAAGCAGCAAAGTTTTTAAGTGCTTCAGAAATTTAAATGGATAATACTATCATTATAATGAGACACAGGTGCTGCCATACATAGACCCAGACACATGGTGAGACATCCACCTCCAGAGGTATTTGGGACTCACCTGGACAGTGACCCAAGTGACCTGATCCGATCTCAGAGCTGGCTTTTCTCTCAGTAAGAGGTTGAGGGAGATAGCCCCACTCCAGCCTGAATCTTCCTGACCCCTAGGAAGAGTCCTGCGCTCTTCTCTGATCCACTGGAATACATTTTGATGGCTGTGTCATCCAGCTGCACAGTTTTCATTTGTACTGATCTCAACATTTCTATCTTATATTAAATAAATACAAAACAGATGCCCGCTTCACATCTTGCCCAGCACAAGATGAAATGGTTGTTTCCACAGCACATCAAGAACACAGAATGGAATTCGCAAGCAATATTAAAAGATTATGAGATACAATATATGAATATTGTCAGACATTCTTTTGGAATAGCAGTGTACCTTTCTGTATATTTTTTACAGGATGTTCAGAGCCCTCAAATATCCTAGCAATAAAATCCCTGACCCACACATAGCACAGTGCGAATGCCAGCATTTTTGACGAGCATTAAGCATGACAAAATTTCCACTGGAATTAAGTGCAGTAACAGACAAAAATCAGAGCTCCCTGCAAAGTGTGAGGTTTATCCCCACCTCTGGTTACCCCTGACTTCCATAGGTGCACATGGCTCTGAGGCACTGCACACACTCCAGCACCAAGCACTGCTGCATTCAGGCCAGTATGTGGAAGCCACTGTATCTTGTCCACTGTGTCTCATGCCAGGCCACAGTTAATCTCAACTGGTTTCCACAGGGCTACTTGCTGGATTATCTGGATCCCTTTACAATAAATTAAAGGTTATTTTCATTTAAGTAGAATCATAGAACCATTAGAGTTGGAAAAGACCTCCAAGATCATCAAATGCATTCATCAGCCCACCCCCACTGTAACCACTGACCATATTCCTCAGTGCCACATCCACACATTTCCTGAACTCCTCCAGGGACGGTGACTCCACCACCTCCCCAGGCAACCTGTGCCACTGCCTCAGCACTCTGAGAAGAAATTGTTCCTATCATCCAACCTGGAGCTCCTGTGGCACAACTTGAGGAGTTGCTTAGTGCTAATAAAATGTTTCACATTGCTTTTGAACTGGCAGGTGGAAGACGTGGGAAAGCTTACCTTAAGTAACTTCTGTGGTCCAATCCAAAGTGTTGCGTTGCTTAAGGAAGAGAATGAGGTACAATGGGAGGGAGAGGCTTCTTCCTATGAACTGAAGTTTAATTGTATGAATTACTACATTGGATTTTTGCCTTACTGGTAGAAAGTGAGAACAGTGAAAGTACAGAAGGAGAGACGTGAAGGTGCTTGTCTGTCTCAGCAGAGTGCATTTTCTTGCCAGCTGGCCTTCTGAATTTGCCCCCTTCGGCTCCATCAGTCTAGAACATAACAGTTCAGCTGCTGTAATTTGCTTCCCTTCCCGTCCTGTTCTCCTCCCTCCATTCCTGCCTCACAAGGCAATCTGGTAGCATTATCCATAAGGCAGCAGTAGATTATCGATCTGGGAAGAATAAGCCTCTTTTCAGTGTGTAGCTCTTAGACAAAGAGGTCTCTCTAGTCAGAGAACTGTGAAATCGAAGTTTCCTATTGCTTATTTCCTCCTGAGAAGGAGAAGATAAGACTTTGTGTTTGCTTCCAAGTGAGCGGACTCCAAAGATACCTCAATGTTTCTCTCCAGATAGAAATAATTTAATTCCTACACAGGATTACATTCTGACTAGCTATGTTAATCAACTTCTTACATTACTCATGTTGACTCAGCTTTGCCAGTGTTGTCACCAATGGAGCTCTGGTTTCTCGGTTTGGCTGTATGTGACAGGGAGCCACGGGCAGGAAAGGACTGTGGAAGGTAGAAACAATGGCTTCAGAAAGAGACTGTTCTCCCTTAGCATAAACCTGGCTTCTGTGAAGTTAAGGGCATTCTTAAGGAGCTTTCAGAAGCATCCTTCAGTTGGAAACAGATAGGTCCTATCCTGCTACTTCCTCCCCCTCCCCCCTCATAGAGAAAAAACCAGACAAACATTTAAACAGAACAACTTGTTGTTGCTTGGCCCTGTTCATTGGAAGCTGACTACACTAGCTGTTCAACTTCATGAGCTAATCAGGGTACTTCAGGTTTCATCATTTGCTTTATAATATCAGTATTAGAGAACAAAAGGATGTAGATGTTTATAAATAAACACCATTTCAATTTCTCTGTTGTTACATGGCACATAACAAAATCTCAGATCACTTGAAAAAAGAAGTGTCCTGAATAGGTAACTTATCCCCTGGAATTAATTTCCAGGGCACAGATTGTATGACCACTGTAATGCAATAATGGGAAAGTACCACAGTAATATCAGGGTGATAAAATCTTCAGACACAACAAATAAGAACAAGCCCAAATGCAGCAGTTGCAGAAATCAAGGAAAGAAGCTGCTTATCTTTAGAAGGTTTTAGGAAGGCAAGGATCTCCAACAATAGGTACCCTTGTCTAGGCTGCCAACCCTTAAATGAGGGTCTGGGAAGGGGTGGATCCTGGCTCCAGACCTTCAGTCACTCAGGTGTATTGCATGTACCTAAACTCTGAGTTGGCCCTGCCTTCCCACCAGGTGCTCCATCACTGTTTCAGGCCATGATTTAGCATTTCTACTACAATCCCATTGTTAATCAGGGCTGTCTGCTCTTTGGTTTGTGCACCAGCTCTCACGAAGAGACAGCTGTTGCTTTAAACCATGCAAAGGCAAAAGCAATGTGTATTTGTGTTCATTATGTTAAGCACGCACTTCAATTACTTGTTACACCAGCAGCTTCCCGTTTTCTTTCCAGCTGCTATGTTGTACAAAACTTACCTAGAAACATACAAAATCAGGTGCAGCTATGCAAAGCAGGAATTAATCAGATACAGACTCCTGCCTAGCCCGGGATGGAGGGAATACAGACATTTATGAATGCTTTCCTCCTACCAAAACTTGCCATTTTTTCATTTAAATGGAGTCCACAGTGGCCCTTGATGGTGTCAGTGATAAGGTCCCTTTGCTGTGATCAAAACACTCCAGAATCTCTTGGGAAAAGGCAGGGAAGGTGGAAAGGTGTATGAAACTAATGGCTGCTCCAGACATTGAAGTAGTGTAGGAGAAAGGTACAAAGAAGAATTTCCTGTTATTCTTTAACATTTCTTAGCACCTGACTTCCTACCCTTCCCAGTCTGACCTGCTTACCTACCATAAATTCATGTTCTCCTATTGATTGCTTTCAAAAGAAATAAGCAGGATAATCTGAAGCTCGTCCCTCAGGAGGCTGCAATAACTTCCATTGTTTTTCCTTCCTTCCAATGAAACTGTAAGCTCTCCCAGGACCACGAGTACCTGTCCTAATTTATGATCACCATGTGCACTGTTGTGGGCCCATGGCAGACCCCCACCATACATTCCCAGTTTGTTACATTAGAATTTACCATGTCTACTATATGGTTAACGTCCAACTTTCTCTCTGAGAAAAGTGCATGAATTATTGAGCAGACAGCAACCTGATCACATCATCTGCCACTGGAATTCACGTCAAGAAATACGTTCTCTCTTCAGATCACTTCCAATGGGAAAGAATCTTTGAACTTTGTACTGCCAGCACAGAAAGCAGCAGAAATGGCTTTGAGATATAAGTTGTCACAAACGGTGCAGAAAACGTACATGTAGTTATGCTTCAGGTTTGAAAGCCTTATGAGTATTACAGTGGAAAGAATAACAGAATGTTTTGTTTCGGCTTTGGTCTTCATTTGGGTCCAAGTTTATACACACACACACATTGGGAATAACAACTGAATGCTTGAAGAGGAGTTGACCAAAAGGTCAGGCCAAGAGTCAGATTTTTCCTCTGGTGACGAAGAGGAGGCAGGCAGCTCCGCACACCTTACTTGCAAGAAGCCATGTACAGGGCGGGCTCCAGGTGTGCTCTCTCTGAAAGAAGCAGACCAGTTTGTGCAATGCTTAATGCCCAAACCAACTGCGCTCCCAGTGTTGTTCCATTTTGCTCCCAGTAGGACATAGACAGCTGAATCACAACATTACTCACTCTTGCAATGTTAACAGCTGTGCTCTAGGGCCGGTCACTTCGAATACATTAGTTCTTTGTTCAGTCCCTTTGTTTTTTCCAAGTGCTTCCAAGAGAGGGAGGGGCACTCGACAACACAACTTTATCTGAGCTGGTGTCAAAATAAATGGTTCCACAGAAAGCTTTCCTGCCTAGGAACAGCCACGCTGAACACAGCAGGGAGGAGAAAGACAAGTCCAGGTCCCTGTGCTGGTCTTTTTTGAGCAGGTGGCCAGGGGAACCATGTGCATTAACCACATTGGGATTTGTTGTGCAGCAGAATGACGTAAAGTTGCTACAGGCAGATGTGCCACGCTGTGACACATTCTAGGTGGAAATCCCTGGCAGAAATGCCCAGAAATGCCAGCAAAACCTGTTTTGTTTCGTTTTGGTTTGTTTTGTCTCAAACATGAATCTGCAAACATTTTACAGGGTGCAAGTAGTTAAGACACAGGCAACATTGATGACAGGGGCTTTAGCCCTAGGAATTCAAGACTGGTTCACCTTAGCAACCATGAAAGCCTTGCAGCATCAGACAACATCAAGTATGGTAACCTTCTTATTAGAATTAGAAAATTTCCCCATGGCAGATGCCGTCTGTAAGCTCCAGGTTTGCTTTGTGTGTTTTCCTTTGTATTTCCTCTACCAAGATATCTTTCAGGCTTGCATGGTACTAAGCCCTGAACAGCTGGCTCTTCCTGGAAGTTCCTTTCCCTTGAGAAAGAAGGTAGGGAACCTGAAAGAACTGTGCTGCTTGACTGCTTCTGGGTAAATGAGAATGCACGGAGTGGAGAAGTAGCTGACTCATCTTCTGCTTTTATGATACCATATGCAGCACCTTCTGCCTGTTTACCCTCCTTCCAACCTTCTAACTATCAAGGAGGTCACATAGCATGAAATACTTCTGCAGCTTCAGGAAAAAGCATGTGCTAATGTGGTAATTCACGAATCACCAGGTGTTTTCCTTTCATTTGTGCCAGCGTAATTAATTTTTGAATTTGCTTGTATGCAACTTTTCAGCTTCCTTTCATTTATACTCAGCTGTGTTTTTTGTTATGGTTGACAAATTATTTCTCAAGCATAGCAGGATGGAAAATGCTGTTTATCACTATTATAATCATTTAATTCAGTGAGTTGTAAATAAGGTAGCTTCCTGACAGTGACTTGAAGTTGCATAGCTAGAGCTTTAGGCAGAGTTTCACAGGACGGACATATTTTTGGCCATGCAATCTGTTTCCCCAATACCTCTGAATAGCAAAATTAATAAAATTAGTCATATTACAGAATCATAGAAACATTTAGTTTGGGATGAATCTCCAAACTCCTGCTTCCAGCGGGGCTAAATACAAAGCTGCATCCAGTTACTCAGGGCATTGTCAGGTTGATGCCCCAGAATCTCCCACAATGGAGATTCCATTACTTCTGGGCAACTTACTGCAGAGCTTAACTGCTTGTGGTGAGGTGGCTCTTCCCTCTGTCCAGCTAGAACTCTGCTTGATTTCTGCTCATATCTGCTGCCATCTCAGAGAAGAGCATGGCCCCATCTTCTCTGCTATTTGCTCCTTGGTAGTGAAGGGCTGCAGTCACACTCCCCTCAGCCTTCTCCTTCCAGGCTGAGCAGAACCTGCTCTCGCAGCCTCTTCCCACACATCACAAGCTTCAGACCTCTAACCATCTCGGTGCCTCTCCACTGGATTCCTTCCCATTCGCCAAAAAGTGCCTTGTTCTAGGGGGCCCAAACTGGAGACAGAAGTCCGGGTGTCACCTTGTAAGTGATGAGCAAAGGAAAATAACTTCTTTTGACTTTTTGGCTATGCCCTCATTAACATAAGGGCACGCTATTGATTCCTTGCAGATCTGTTGCCCACCAGTGCCTCCAGTGGGAGCTAGGCAGAGAGTCCCCAGCTTGCACTGATCAATTGGATGGCTCCGTTCCAAAACCACAGGACTTAGCTCCGTGAAATGACATCAAATTCCTGTTGGCCCATTCCTTCAGCTTGTTCAGGTCCCTCTGAACCGAGCCTTGCCTTCCAGAATATTAATCATCCAGATTTGGTGAGATTTTCATAAATTCTATTTGCATTTATGTAATAACTTAATAACAAAATCACACCCAGTATGAGGGCTGTAGTTGGCACCACAGGCATCGCTCAGAAATGAGCAACGCCGACAGAAATGAGGAAGCGGTTTACACCCTCCTAGGGCTCTCATTCCCAAGTTACGCATGGTAACTTGTGAAAGCATGGATTTCTGTGCTGAATTCTGGGTTGTGCTGAGAAACTTCAGAAGGGGAATATTTGGCAAAAGTCTACGAGTCTTTCTCATGCACATGGCAAGTATAGAACTCTTCTAAATCAGACATACAATTGGATTTGGCGCAGTTACGTTTCATTGATTTTGCAAGGAGAACCGAGACATGCTTCAAGTACTTCTGTTGGTAAATCAATGTAATTTAAAACACATGAGGTCACTGGGTAGGAAAACACGAGAGTATTTGACAACAAAAGACGATGCATGCTAAGTGTGGTGGCAAACACGTACTATAAAATGCAAAGTTTTTTCCGAGTGCGAGGAGTTATCTCTCCATCCCCGTTTGGTGAAACACAAATGCAATGAATATTCATCACCACTTTATTTAGCAGCATGAACAAAAGGAACTGTTATAAATAAACAAATAACACTACGGCAGTTTCACGGCTGTTATCTTGACATGCTGTTCTGAAGTCAATCAAACTGAAAGACAAAGCAATCAGGGAAAAGACCAACTCAAACATCCAAATTGCAGTTTCTATTTTTGTGTGTTAACTACCGTCATCACCGATTTGTCCGAGATGCTAGTGTGAGAAAGCTGTCAGGGGAATTTGACAGGTGTCAGCACGGCTTTTGCATGCTTCTAGAATGAAAGGCAGGTTGTAAACGTCAATCGACATGACTTGTTTTAAGGTTCCTTTGGCATATTAGTAAAATTCTGAAGGAACTTAAGGAGAGGCAGAATTTGCAAAGTAGAGCAATTTAAGTTTAAGAGAGTGTAATGAAATAGCAATACAGCAGGGTTTTTAGGGAGTTAGAACTTTCTAACTTCTTGCAGTGTCCTACTGGCTGCTCTCACGGCAGTCCCTCACCTCTAGCCTTTCACGTACAAAATGAAACCGCCTCTCCGGTGCAGTTGTGCTGATAATAGCAGCTGACTCACTTTCAACCTATTTGTCCTCAGACCTACTTTGACAGCCACTTTATTCTTCAGAGCGAGCAGAGTAAAACTTTAAAATGTGCCACTAATCTGCACGAAAAACCTCCAGTGCAAATTTAGTAACCCATCTGCTCTGCAGAACAGAACCCAGGTCATGAGTGCACTGAACACTTCAACTCAATCCAACTAATACACATGCTTGTGAAGGATGTGCAAGATTGCTATATGGATACGAAACAGGATGCACACTGCCTGGATAAGCTCCGAGGCCTGCTCACCCAGACAGAAAGTTGGAGAAGATCCACACCCAGGAGTTTTTCTTCAGCATCTCTACCGGCTGTCATCTTCTGAAATGTGCTGTGTGTAGCAGAAACCATCTAATATAGGTTGGTGCTCGTCAGGCTGCTGGGGGAACAGAAAACTGGAAAATTCCATCTTGACGGCAGGTTGGCCTGCTTAATTCTGCTAGTGTAATTCTTTGTACGCTTTGAGAGGGATCTTCCTTCACCAGCATTCACCTCCTGTGTGGAAGAGTCAGACCTTTCACACTGACTACGCAAATGCTTCCCAGTGTCACAGACAGCTAGGCCTTCAGGTCCCTAAGCATGCGTCACACCTGCCCACGTATCACTAAAAAGTAAATCCTCAGAACACCCACAAAGCTCCACACCCCAGCATTCGGCTGGAAGACAGCCATCCTCTAAAACCATCCCCTACAAGAAAACTGTGTTCACATTCAGCCACCTCATTGGAGTTTTCTAAAACCATGTAAGTATTACACAGTCATATCACCTGGATTTACCATACTAGACGGTCTTTGTCCCAACTATGATATTTTTACAAGAAGGTCTATTTTAAGACCTTATTTATTGACAAAAAGAATGAACTGAGCTCCTTTTTTATATGATAGCCAGAGCTTCAAGTAAACACTCCCTACCTATTATCTTTCTTTGGACTTGGAACTTAAGTGTAGGCTGGAATGAAGGAGAAACTGCCTTTGGGAGAGAAAATAAGGCAAGTTCAAGAGGCCTTTGAGTGCTGTGGTTTTGATTTTAGAGCTCTCAGGACAAATTCCTAATGCGCACCATGTTCCCACATAAATCGTTGGCTCTTTTCTTTGTGGAAATCCTTCAGCGTTTAGATGTTCAGAGCCAACTTCCTCCCTTTACCATAAGCTTTCTTCATCCCATGCCTGCATTCAGCTGAGTAGCTTTTCCAGACTTAAAGAAGGTCTTCCAAAAGGACACATTCTAAAATAGACAGGAAGCAATTTCCTAATGCCATTTCACACCTCCCGAGATGCTACTTTCAAATTAATCATCTGTTCCGGGGGCAGCAGATGGAAAACAGTATTCCTGATTAAATGGGTCTAATGAGAACTGAAGGACCTGTGTTGACTGTTGATTTCACAAGAAGCCCTGAGGAGTATTTGGACTGGGTAAAGTGGGAATATTGACATTTACTGTAAGCAAAAGAAGCACTGCTATTCTTGACTACAGAGAAACTTTGATAAAGCAGAAGACTGGCAATCTATTTTGATTTGGGCCTCCCCAAGGTTAGGATCTGGAATGACACTTGATCTATTTTTCAGCCAGAAAGTGAGCTGGTGGCCCGATTCAAGTTTCACACCACAGCTCCAAAACTTGTCATCGTTCTCAGTTGCCAGGAGTAGGATAGAGTGAGGAGTAAGCAAGCATTGCTTTCTAGGGTGGAAACAGAAAGGAGATTACAGGATCTTTTTCACTGAAGCTCCCACAACATAAAGCACCTGAAGTAGCTCTGCAGTGAACTCCTGCAGTAGTTCCTATCTAAGCTAGCTGGTCCTATATAAATGGCTGTCCAACACTCCTGCCTGGTGCCTCCTTCTGCTACCATGCTGTGCTCTCCTCCCTCGATTCCTCATTTTATCCCCTTCCACGATCGTGCTACTTCAGTGTTTCAGCTGTCCGATTATGTTCTCCCCACTACATGTTTCCCTCTCCAAGACCTTGCTCCTTTCCTTTCTTGATTTTCTCAATCTTTTTTTATTTTTTTATTTTTTTTGGCTTGCTGGGTGCAGAAAAACTAGAACCTATTCTTCAGCAATAGCACTGAGACATACACCAGGCAATAACCATCTAGTAACTTCCCCTAAAATAGCTCAACCCTCTTTCCAAATCTCTTAATTACCTACATTTCTAGCAATCTGCCTTCCTCCGCGGTCAGCAGCATAATGCTTCTGTGCTCCCTGCTGTTCCCTTCCCCCTGCACTTCCCCTAGCACAAGTTGCTCCTGCTGTAAGCTGCCTCTTCAATAGGAACATTTTTATTTTTGGTGCAGCAGGAACTTCATCCTGCCCTAGTTTGCTCAGTGCTCTTTTGCTTCTTTCTTCCTCGGACTATTTGTTGCTGTAGCTTACCACCCGTGCCCTGCTCCCCTTCTGCCACAGCTTCAAAGCACTCCAGATTTTGATTTGCCCCTCCTGCAGCTCCTAGACTCAGTGATACAAAGAACCTCCTACGGCCAGAAAGCAACTCTGATTTTTAGCAACGATGTTTGCTCTAACTATTTTAAGCACATTTAAGAAGATACATAATAAGTAGGTTTGAGGGAAGCGGTAGCGATCCACCCACTGCCTTCCTTTTAGCTAACCCTTTAATTAAATATTAAAGATATGGTTCTCAGGAAAATTTAGAATAACTCACTGGCAAAAAAAATGAGACAGGTTGAAACACAGCAGAGAAAGAAATATCCCCCCCCCAAGACTTCACCACACCTTCATGCTGCTTTTAACAGTATTTTACCATACTGAAGAGGCAAGAGCTTTTCAGAAGGGATCTAAACCTTTCCAGCTTTCCCGTGATAGATCTCTCCATACATTTTCAGGAACTCCCACTAGGGACTGCAAATTATACAATGCCTAACTAAACATACTGGTTTCCTCTTTCCTAGCTGAGAGCAAAAAAAGTGTTCATAAAAATGGATAACTAAATTACTCAAAATGTTATTCCTCTCTCAAAGGACACATTCTGCAGCTGGATGCACAGAAGCGACACAGTTTGAGAGGGAAAGCCTATATACACTGAATTACAGCATTGTCTCTGAGTATAAGACAGGACAAGATAAATCACAGCAAGATCTGTGTAGGTTTATGGTAAAAAGCATTTCCAGTTATAACTGAGATAAGGCACACCATGTGGGTGTCACAAACGGTCAGAGGAGAAAGAAGAGGCAAAAAGGGAAAAGTGTGAGAAACCAGCGATGTTCACAAGACTGCATGGCTCTGACCTCCAAAGCCATTTCGGTGAAAGCTCTGATTGTTTCCCTCTTCATGTAGCTGACAAACAGCCCTGCTTGCAAAGCAGATGAACTAAGCAGTGGTTTTGCACCAGTACCGCATGAGTACCTATTTGCTTGCCTACTTCTTAATTCGTGCTCGTTCCTTCGCTCTTCATCACTCTTTGGTCTTCTCTGTCATGTGCACTCTCGCATCAAAGCCCCGGAACTCTCTGCACGGTCTCCACTGCTGCTGTAACACAACCAGATCCCAGTCAACCACTTCTACTTGGCTTTGTGTTAGAGGTGCAAAGGAAAGCATTTTCAAGCACGCACCCCATCCCCCTCCAAATTAGATTCTTACAAATGATGCCGTCCTGCTTTCAATTAAAATATCACCATCATGTGATTTCACAGTAGGAAATCTATTATTTTGAATACAAAGGTTGGCCAAAATGATTCAATTCTTGAGGCAACAAAAATGATACTGGTGATTTTATTCAGCATGTGTCCAATATGATTTTCCATTCGGAATCCACATTTTTAATGCTTTTTTAGACCATTCCAAACATTACCTTCAGCTCTTATGGAGTCCCTTAAAGTTTTTCCATTCGTTTACCAGAAAACTTAAAATTTTAATGATTAAATAATAGGACATTTATATACATCAGTGGGTTTTCTCAGGTACTGGGCTTTAAGTACATACAATGTCTATTGAGTAAAAAGAAAAATCCAGTCATGCAAATCATCTTACAAACCATGTTTCATTTGCTTCGAATTTTTTTGTTCTCTGTTACTGGCATATCATTTTAAAATTAAGCAGACAATTTAAGGTTGCTCTGTCCATTTCCACTTGTTTGTTTTGCCGTTCTGAAGAACTGAGGGGCCACATGTGACTGCAGAAGGTTCTGGCATGGTAATTATGCTTCTGCTACCACCAACCACTCCGAGCCCTGGTGTGGATGTGTTTAACAAATAAAAAAAACACCTAACCTTCAGCTAACTGCACTGCTTTATTTCTGAACAGCACATCACAGTATCGGCATAGATAGCACATTGTAACCGGTTGGGTGATTCCACTTAATAATTTGTCATCACTAGGACCTTTCAGCATTTTAATTCCTGTTTCGTTTATGAATTAAAGGTCATATATAGAGCACAAATGAGGTCTAAATTTAGTCACAGCAGACCACAGTTCCACATAAAGACAAATCTTCAAGTTATGTTGACCTGCTAGGAGACAAAGATAAACAGCACAGCAAACATGTACCTGCAATGCACTGCTTCCCTATTAAATATTAACTGTTTCATTTACATTTAAATGAACTGAGCAGTAATGGATAGACTTTCCAGTACTGCTGTTTGGTGCTGCTGTCATGGAAAGAAGCTGAAGACAATGTGGGCTGTATGGGGGCAAATGATGCAATCTCAACATCCGCTCAAGTGACTTCAATGACGAGCATTCTCCAGTCTTGAAACATAATCCTAAACAGCATCTTTTTTTTTCCTCTCCCTCTGTAAACACATCTGTTCATAAATAACTTAGATGTCTCCTTGACATTCATGGTATGTAACTGAAGCTGAAGTAGAAAAGGATGGGCGGTGTACAGCACTGAGGAGATGTCACAGTACTTTTGTTCAGCATTTTTGTTAAGTGCGGGTTGCTAACATCAGCCATCAGACACGGGTGGAGTGACCCACCCATATTTTTCATGGGTCTTCACCAAACTCTTAAATGTTGCTTCAGCTTCCTTTCGACTGAACGACTTTTTTGATTTGCCAGCTTTTCTGCAGATACGGCCCTGCACCGAACAAAAGAGAAAACCTTCATTAACCACGTGAATACATGCAGATGGAAACCATAGCTTAAAGTTTTCAACACCTCCAAGCATTAGGCACTTGTTTGCAGATACCAGAAAGCACCGTTCCCAAACTGGGGCAGGCAAATGTGCTATTAGAGATCATTATAATAAAGTAATGGGGAAAAAGAAAAAAGAAAAACAACCTCTGCAAGGCTTTTCTCCCCAGTGAGTCCCTGTGCTGGCACACTGCAGCTCCAGGCTCACTGCTCTTGTTGCCACACGTGGACTGTGCAAATGAAGGCAGGAATGCTTGCTCCACAGCACTCAGTGTGCCAACCCTCTGTGCAGTCCAAGGGCAGCCCTAAGCAGGCACTCCTTGTGATGTGCAGCCCCAGGCCCTGCTGCTGCATGGGAAGGGCTTCCAGGTCCCCTCCTGAGCCTCAGGAACCAGCACATTGCTGAGGAGACAAATTTCTGAGCAATTTTTATGCCACGCTCGTAAAGCTATCTGAGAGAGTCTGAGACTATGACTGGAAGCCAATGGCTGGAAAAAACACCATGAAAGCAACGCATTTCTGCTTCCTCCATCTCAGTGCTACCTGTATCCAACCCACCACACTCTGCTGCTAACACAGAACATCACTACAAAATACGCCTTTCCTGTGAAACACGCTTCATTTGTCTTCTCCTCTGACCTGTCAGAAACAAACAGCCCTGGGATTTCTTGCAGGCAGGAGCACCTGCTTGCTTCCAACCTACATGAAAAAAAAATCTCATTTACATACTACTGGCTTATGACGAGTTGGCTTGATAATAGCTGAATACATATGCATCTAAACATACTGCACTTGTATTACTTTGCAATTAAACATTACCCCTAAATGCACACTGATATGTAATTTCAAATCCTTGCGTGGCAACACAGACATTTAATGTGTTATTAATAGCTCACCTTATTTTGCACATTGGTCCGTGTCAATTACAAAGCAGCAGAAGAAAGAAATACAGCTGTAGATTTATTCCATTCTACTGCACTAACACTCTTTAAAGCATTTATGCCTACTGGATTTGTCACAAAATAGATGTTTGTTAAAATCAAATGCAATTTCTCCAACTTGTCAGACTGCACTTCTTTTTCCCCATGAGCAAATACCTTAAGATCCAAGTTTGCATGTTCTTATCTTTTTGTACTCTTTTGCTCAGAAGGATGCTGCGGGTTGCTTTATTTTTTTGCTTCCTGTGTTTTGCTGTCAATTTGGAATTTGAAATGAAAATCGTCATTCTTAATCACATGCAACGATTATTACAGAGAAAATGATTAGCTGCGGGGAGAATGAGAAAAAAAAAATGAGGAAAAGAGAAAACAACAAACTCTCATCCTCAGAGTCACACTGAATGAGTAAGACTCCTCTGCAGAGTCACCTCATTCTAGAAAGCTGTCAAAATACTGTGGAAATACCATTTTGTTCAGCACTACTGTTGTTGTAACAAAACAATGGATGCAAGGCATTAAAAAAACTGGTTTTTATTCCTTTCCTTATAAGCCGTTTTCCTGCATGTTTCAACTTCTCTTCCAGAAACCATCAGATTCGGAACTTCTTTTCACTCTTGATCTATACTCACTTGGTTTTCTCACCCACAGCTATTTTTTCTTTTGATGCTTTTCTTCCTATTCCCCATTTATGAATTGGTGGTATACTTTCCTCTTTCATAGTCTGCTAGATTAAACAGGAAGAGAACTTCACTATCCACACACTAATCAATTTAATAAAATGAGGAAACATTTTCAAAGTCTCACAAGTGCTACCTTTGATACTGCTCCTCCCTGAAGAATTCCTGCTCCTCTTGGGTGCTGCACACATAATACATTCCCATCAACTTATTAAATTCCATATGCTGCAGCAGCTACTAAACATATTTTGTATTTTTTTTTTCCCTAGTCCAAGCTTCCCTTGGAAGCACACTTTGAGAAATACAGGAAAAGTTAATGCAAATTGTAACAGAAGATGAAATCAGCAAGGGGATTTGTCTTCAAAATGTCAACCATTAAATACTTTTGCATGCAAACATAAACCTGTCTCAGTACTTTGTTTATAGATTAGACACTCACCATCTCATCTCACACTCAAGACTTTTTTTTATAATTTAAAGCTTTTATACCTTTCTGAATTGCTTGCATAGCACCTACTACAGTAGGATTTGTGTCTTCCTTGGTTTTAAGTAAGTTTTAATACTAATCTGTACCGAGAAACAGGATCTTGGCATTCAAAACAGCTACCACTCATATTCAGTCTCAACTGAATATTGTCTTGAAAAAAGAAAGAACTTTCTGGTGTTCGAATAATGCAGCGAGCACCATGCCACCTAAAATGTCACTGCAGCTGCAACAGAAAAAATGAGCACTGTTCCATGAATTTCTTCTCATGCTTCTTGTTAATGTAATAAATCAGTAAAGCCATTTCTAAAACACAATCATGTATCGCACGCAGGTTCAACGTAAACTGTGCCATCATAGGCCATCTAATTGTACTGGATGCAGTCTACTCATTTCCATATATTTATACAGCGAATACGGTCACCACTGTTTCTTATTAACCAACACCTGCCAGGTGTTTATAATTTGTTTAAATTTTAACCTTGTGGTTTGGAAGTCTCCATTCCTGGTACCTCAAGTAAATCTGAGAAAGAAAGAAGGGTGAAACATCAGCTGAAATAATCCAGGTGATTTTTAGTTGACACTAGAGTGGTATATACCACGGTAAGGACTACTAGCTTCTTGCTATTCCCACAAAACTCTTACCAATTTTAACAAAAATGGCATTTTAACAGGCACTGTTACCAGCTCTGACTACTGCTTGTTTTCCGACACGCAATCATTTTAATTCTGGTCAGGAGACTGAGCTGCTGCATATTGTAAATATGAAAAATATGGCAAATACAGTATGCAAATACAGTACTGGCCATAGCTCAACTGCACACAACTGCAGTTTGGCTGATTTCCAAACTAAACGCGTCACTCTTGCCGTGGCAAGGTGCACAGATCGTCTGCATCACTGATGTTTTGAGGTGTCTGGCACCTAATCAAGAAAAAGTATCAAACCAATAGCTGAAGAAGATCAGCACATTCCACACAGGATTTAAAACAGAGAAAATCCAAGAAAACCTTTCATAAAGCTATTAATGTCAACTTCAGCTATGAGAAGCCGCACCAGGAGCTGATTTAAGTACTTGCAATACTTTCAGACACTCACAGCGAGCTTTACATAAAGGAATAACTGAAAACCTAATTAAAATAAAGAGTTGAAGAGAACATTTCAGATTTTGCCATCTGCTGTAACTTCATGTACTTACCAAGATGTAATTTTAACAAGCTAGAAACATGAAAGGTGAAAGTAATGACGCAGCATGGTTTACACAACCATGCTGAAACACAGGAGGGCATGTGCCGCACTAAGGCTCCTCATGAATCTGGGCTCCTGCTGTGCCTGGCTTTCAGTGTCACTCTTTGCCAAACTCACGAGCAGGACTGAAAAACAAAACAGGTCAGGACCTAGTCCACAACCCTGGTAACTGGCAGGTGCTGCAGGTGACCTTTACAAGACCCTGACATATCGAGTATCGATCCGTATTCAGCAAAAGAACACAGGTAAGCCTCATGTATGGTCTGGCACCCAGATTTGCAAAGTGCTGTGGGGAAATCTTGGAGCTTTTCTACTTCTCAGTGATGCCACAGTAGCCTCCACACTCTCCTCAACCATCAGCACATCCTCTCCTTGAGGACATGGCGTGACAGTGACGCACATCCTCAGCAATATTAAACTCAAAGTCAAGTACCTCTTTGAAGTCTCTTGGCACTGTTATCAGGAACGTGCCATATCTTTTCTAATCCAACAGCATCATGTCATGAAGTGGTCTGCAGACAGATTTAAGCCCTGTACAGAGATACAAAACGTGAAGCCTGAAGCTCTTCAGCTTGGAATCCAACTCCAACCATCTATCTGCCCACATCTAGACCATGCGCCATGAAAAAGAGTCCTGACATTTATTCTGTTATTTCCAGTCCCAGGATGGCCTCAAGGGAATTTTTTTGGCAGCGATGAAGGGATTTATCTCTCTCATCAAACCAATTAGAGTAGCTCCCAGACTGAAACACAATAGCTCTGGTGCAGCACACAGAGTAAGGTGCTCTTCCACCTTGTATCACTTTCAGCATTATCTGACTACAGACAGGGTACTGGCCTCTCACACGGTCAGCCAGTCACAGACATGCTGGCTGGAAGGGACCTCTGGAGGTTTCCAGGCCCAACCAGCACATGGAGCTGAACCACCAACACAGTGCTGGCCCACAACACTGCTCAGCCATTTCCTGAATCCTTCATGGACAGAGATCTCACTCAGTCTTATTGCAGTGAACGTCCCCCCATGTACTGGGCCTCAACTTTTCAGAGACTGGTTATAAGTAGACACCAGTCCTTACATAACCAAGGTGATTCTGAAAATGGCCTTAACACCTGCAGTACACACCCCTGACACACCAAAGCAAACCCTTCAGTGATGCACAGGCTTTTT
Source organism: Odontophorus gujanensis (assembly GCA_013399175.1). Classification (NCBI taxonomy): domain Eukaryota; kingdom Metazoa; phylum Chordata; class Aves; order Galliformes; family Odontophoridae; genus Odontophorus; species Odontophorus gujanensis. The sequence continues at coordinate 133,852 of VXAB01005331.1, forward strand.
CTCTTTCTTTTTTTTTTTTTGTTGCTTGTTAACAAGTACTCATTACAAACAGCACACAACTAACACACTCAAGAAGTTGAGAGGCCTTTGAGTTGTAAGCGCTAGCCTTAACGCAAACCCCTGGTGCTGCATTCCTTTTATTAATCCTTGGTATGTAAACAACTTACAACTGGTCTTCCAAGGAAGCCATACCTGTGTTCTGCACGCAAAACTAAATGTGGTCCACGTGTTTGAGTCAGCACAAGGCTGCATGCCCAAAATTTCATTTTCTCCCTTTATCTCCTCAATAGCTGTGCCATACCACAGCTTCCCATGCCAAGAAAGAAACAGTCTGCAGTGAATCATTTCTAGGTAAACAGTGAGAGAGGAAAACATGCAGAGGTTTAGGCCTCAAAAGGCTGTAGCAAGTCACTGCACTACACATGGCATCCACGGTGACCCCCCAAAAGGACAGGAAGGATGTGCCCACACTGTCTCCACAGCTGATTGAAAACTAGAGGTTCTTCAGAGAGCTGGAGCACAGTGTGAGGCTCTGGTACATAACATGTTCCACTCAGGTGACTGTGACTAATGGCCTCGGGCCTCAACTGCGAAAAGCCATGTGCTGTGCAAATACAGCCAAATCTGTTCAGATAAGTGGTGGACAAATCCAACAGTTAGGACTGAATCCGTCCTGTTCTAGAATATTTCAACAAGTCTCCAGAGGAAAGCATTTCTACCAGCTTTAGAGGAGTATTCAAAAGCAAAGCAATATTAAAGTGGGCTACTGTCATGCTCTTAGGGCAATGTGTCATATCATTGTAAAGAGCACAATACACACACTTCCTCCTCTTGATTACACAGTTTAAATTTCTTTTCCCTTCACATACTGTTGAAGTACAATCGATCAGCTCTCAGAAACTGCATCAACTTATACTGCACTACAGTTTAAGTATCACCTATAGCTAAAACAAAGCAGTATAGCAAATGATGCAAATAATGCTACAGTGTAAGTGAATTAAAAGTGTGAAGTTTCCTCACAAATGTGTAATTTCTGAAGCATTTTTTCCTTGTCTTTTTTTTTTTTTTTTTTT
>VXAB01005331.1:144042-228524 GCA_013399175.1 Odontophorus gujanensis
GGCGCAGCGCGCCCTGGCTCTTTGTTCGGCCGTGCCGCAGCCCCCTCTATGCCTCCGCGCCGCGCTGCCGGAACCGGTCCGCCCCGCAGCGCCGCCGCACGGCCGCTCGCTGCCCCGCGGAGCCCCGCGCTGCGGCACTGCGGCCCGGGGCTGGTGCCCGGCGGCGTGAGCGGGTCAGCGCTGCTGCCGCACCGTTAGACGTGGTACGCTTGTAACGCGACTGAAACGCATCGCTGTGTGTGGATCTGTGGTTCCGATATGTGTATGCACGCGTAAGCACACCATGTTACCTGCACGGCGCACAGAAGTGACACAATTTTATATATACGTGATATGATTAATATATCTGTGGTATTAACCTATGTATAACACACCCGTCAGACATTTTAACTACACCTGTAGAAACAGATAGATTAGCATGGTTCTCAGGTAGCATAGATACATACGTGTCCATGCAGTTCTCTGTGTGTGCCTGGCACTTCTCGTGTGGAACAGGCTGCCCAGGCAGGTTGCAGAGTCTTCTCTAGAGATACCCTACACTCCATAGTACTTTTTTCAAGCCAACGCATCCCCTTCCCTAGCAGTGCTCTCATCCCTGTTTTCTATGGTTTTGAAGAGTTGCTAGTACTGCTCTTCTGTAAAGAAGTCCAGAGGAAAACACCTAGACACCTTGAAAGGTGCAATGAGACACAATATGTTTTCATCAAAAACTGGATAACTCTTCTGTTTCCATCAAAATACTGGGGCCTGCCCACATTTTTGGCCTCAAGTTGAGCCAGAGGAGGTCCAGGTTGGATAGTAGGAACAATTTCTGCCAGGCACTGGAACAGGCTGCCTGGGAAAGTGGCAATCACCATCCCAGGAAGTGTTCAGAAAACATGTCAATGTGACACTGAGGGATGTAGTTAGTGGGCATGGTGAGTATGGGCTAGATGGTGGTTGGACTAGATGATCTTGGAGGTCTTTTCCAACCTTGATGATTCAGTTTTCCCCCCTTTCTTCTAGCTGTTATTTAACTACTTGCTTTTACCAGTAAGTCCACATTCAGCAGGTGACAATTCACTATCAACAGATGGTATGAAACACAGCTAATGTCTTTGCTTTCAAAGGACAGATCCATCTGATAAACCACAAGTTAGAAAATATTGCTGTTTTTAACATCAAGAAGAATGGCATTGTTAAAGGCTCTAAATCATCTTAGTAAGACTGCAGTCAATTTTGGTTGAGTATACGACCGGAGCAAGGATGTGCAGGGTGAGGGAAGGAGGACATGGTTCAACAGCTGGAGCAGGCACAGAGTGGTGTAGTGGGACAGGTCAGGGTGAGATGGGTCAGGGTAGGATGGATTGGGACAGTCCTGGTGGGCAGCTGTGCAGAACAGGGTGCTCAGCAGCCATCCCTAACCAACTATCTCATGCCAGTAGAGACTGCAGGGCACATATGTCGAGCTGAAACAGAATGCCAATTAGCAATTGGAGGGAACCTTTGTGTTGGCTTCGTTAATGTTTCAGACTGAAAGGTCACTGTGTGGTGTTCCTGTGATAGCTGGCAGTAGGAGCGGTGGTCATCAATTTAACATGATGAAGGTTATTTACCTTCCTCTTGTGACTGCTGAGTTACCTATCTGGTGGTCTGCAAAGGGAGACCTGAGCCAAGCAGTAGATCTGTGGCTTGGTGCCACTGAGTTGTAAAGCAGCACAAGATGGATGGTGGAGGCGATGAGAAAGCTGTTGGGTTGGTGTGGAGGGAGCAATAGGTGTGCCCTGACAAATGGGGCTGTGCTGTGACAGAGAGCTGCTCTGACATCTGGTCCAGACTGTGCCCTGCTGCCTACAGTGTAACAAAAGCTGTTGTGTTGTAGCAAGCTCTTCTTTTTCAGCCCTAGGCTTCCACAGCAAGGGAATTAGTTGCTTAGTCCAGCATGGGATATTGATGACTGCAAGTCCGGGGCCTTGAGGAAAACCAGAATGAAACAGCTTGACAGTGGAGATCCTCCCGTGTTGATTAGATGGTCCTTATCCACATCATCAGTGGTTCAAGAAAACTCTTTAACAGATTTTGGTCTGAGATCGCTATGGAATCTTCATCAATTCTTTCTCCATAGTATCTTACATACTATACCCTGGAGTGCCACAGTGCAAGGAGGACATAAAATTATCGAAGTGTTCAAAGGAGGGCTACAAAGATGGTGAAGGGTCTGAGGGCAAGACATATGAGGAGCAGCTGAGTCCCCTGGGTTTGCTCAGCGCAGAGCAGAGCAGCTGAGGGGAGGCCTGATGGCGGCTGCCGCTCTTCATGGAGCGGAGGGGCAGCGCTGAGCTCTGCTCTGTGTGACAGTGACAGGGCCCGAGGGAACGGCATGGAGCTGTGTCAGGGGAGGGGCAGCTGGGGGTTAGGGACAGTGCTGTACCACAGGGCGGTGGGCATGGAACAGGATGCCCAGGGCACAGGCCCCGAGCTGCCAGATCTCAAGGAGCATTTGGACAACGGTGTCAGACATAGTGTTTGAACTTTGGGTGGTTCTTTGTGGATCCAGGATGATGCTTATGGGTCATGCATGTTCCAACTCAGCATGTTCAATGCCTGTTCTCTTGAGCTATTTGCTTGTCTCATGGTACAAAAATATTGTTTGACATCAGGCAGATATGTCACTTGCATCTTCACCTGGAGTTGATTTCAAGCCCAGCCATTGTGCATTGATTAGTGAAACCAGATGGTGTTCAAACCTCAGGTCTAGCAGCAGTGCTCAGCCTCATTTGGAGTACACTGCTGCTGCTGAAGGACATCTCAGGCTCTTTTAGGATGTTTACAGGAACAAAATGCACACTGTTAGGAGAATTAGATGATCTGGTCTTACTTAGTATAGCGCAGAAAGGACTGATTGGGGGTGTGACACTGTATAAATAAATGTATTTGAGAAGTAAATGTCAGAGAGGGATACTGACTTAATCACATGATCAAATGGCTGCACTGTGAGTAATACTGAATACATTTGGACTGGAAATCTAAAGGCTTTCAGCTATCTGGTGAATGAAGGACTTGAATACTCTTCCAAGTACTGGAAGCAATAGCCTTTGCTCCTGCAGGTTAGAACCTGAAAAGCCTACAGGCAAATCTGTATAACAGAATAGGATAGGAGAATGCTCAGAGATAGAAAACGAGGCTTGTATTATGACTCCCTTGGCATATGATCTACCAGCATCTCCAAGTGGATAAGAAAAGAGATTAGATCACTGTTGATTCATGTTATACTTAGAATAAATTCCACAGCTCAGGGCTTCCAATGGAGTTGGAAAGTGAATATGAATCTATATATACATACATACATATATATATATGTATCCATTTTTATCTTCTACTGGTCTTTTTAAATTCCACTGCAAATCTGCACAGATTGTTATAGGTGGCATTAAAATCTTAAGGCTTGCGTACTCTGGTTATATCCTCAGGATTAAGCCAGCGTCTAGAGCCAGAGCTCTTTTAGAGTTATTCACCTAGAGCAACTTGGCAGGCACTGCTGATTTCCTTTAGAGCGTGGAACACAGTCTCCTTCTCAGAACCGTCTCAAATTTTATTTATCAAATTCTTTGCAATTCTTTCTTTTCTTTCTTTCTTTTTTTTTTTCCTTTTTCCCCAGCAAGCAAGCTATTTATTCATCTGTTCTTCCTTTGCATGATTGAGTTATGTCAGTGGGTATGTGTCTGCCTCCTTTCATCTTCCAAAGTAACAATGTCTGATACTGCTGACACTTTTTCTTTGACTCCAGTCAATCCTTTGTGTTCCCTTAAATCCAACCACATTCTCTCATCTTCCTCTTTACAACGTACAGCCGTAAGAAAGGTCAGTTGCAAAGCATTTATGGGTAATGAATTATTCCTCTTATTTCCGAAGGGCTTAGAAAATGCTGAGATCAGCATTGTCATCATACTTTAGTTTCATGTTTCACAAACTGCCAATTATAACTCTCAAGCTACTCTGCAAAAAAATTCAGATGGGGTGACAAAGGATTAGAAAAGCTTTAAGAAATAGTTAGGTTGAAAGATTACTGGCAATGACTCAATTCCTCAAAAGTGAGAAGTGTGTATTTACATAGCCTGTCATTTACTGTCCCCAAGAACTGTGATCACATCTTCCCATGCCGATCCTGAAGAAGCTGCTGCTGCCACCAGCTGGTAGGTCACTGGTCCTTGGCTGGAGACATGTCCCAGGAAGACTGTTGAGCCATGAAGAAATTAATATCTACAGAATAAACTTAAAGAGATGTTACTTCAGTCCAAAATATATTCTGGAATTTGACAAAAGGCAAGGCTTGTATTATGTTAACAGGTCGAATTAATCATAGAATTCACAGTACGCAGTTATCCATGGCCAAGGATAGAACAATAAGCATACTAAATTCAAAGCATGAGATGTGGGGTCAAGTGCACCCTCAGCAAGTTTGTTGACGATGCCAAGCTGTAGGGTGCAGCTAACACACCAGAGGGATGGGGTACCATCCAGCAGGGGCCTAGACAGGCTTGAGAAGTGGGCCCAGGTGAACCTCATGAGGTTCAGCAAATCCAAATGCAAAGTCTTGCACCTGGGTCAAGGCAACTTCCACTACCAGGTGAGAAATTTGGTTTTCTTTTTAAGCATCTCATGAATTTGGGCCAAGGTCTTGTCCAAGTTTGCTGCTGTGGTTCTGGTGATAGGGAGAAGACAACAGAAGGGCTGATGTCAACCCTATGGCAGCAGGATTTTCAAGAGGCGGGGGGACCGAACAGTTCCTTAATAATTTTATTTCCTTCTGTTTGTTTAACAGGTAGTCTCTTCCTCTTCTCTCAGCCCGTTTAGGGTCCCTGTTCTTTATACAGTCAGCCTTGCTTGTCATGGCCCTTAGAACTCTCAGTGTCTCCTGTGTCCTCATGCTGCTGCAAAGAGTATGTGCCTACCCAGATGGGCTCAGGCAGAGCTCATAGCTCCCTTTCAAAAGTGTCCATGGAGAGAAGAGAATTGAGGAAGACACAAAGATGATAAAGGACATGGAACACCTCCCTTATGAGGAGAGGCTGAGAGACCTGGGTCTGTTCAGCTTTAAGAAGACTAGGAGGGAGTCTGATCCTCATCTAAAAATATCTAAGGAGTGGGAGGCCAAGAGATGAGGCTGGACACTTCTCTACAGTGTGTGGTGATAGGACAAGGGGAAATGGCCAAAACCGAGACATTTCCACACAAATGTCTGTGGGAACTTCTTCATAGTGAGGGTGACGGAGCGCTGGCAGAGGCTGCACGGAAAGGTGATGGAGTCTCCTTCTCTGGAGACATTCAAGACCCACCTGGACACCTACCTGTGCAACCTGGGCTAGGGAGCTGCTTTGGCAGGGGGTTGGACTCGATGATCTCTAGAGGTCCCTTCCAACCTCTACAATTCTGTGATTCTGTGTGAATTCCACAGTGCACTATTACCCACACTGAACTTCCCTAACAACACCTCCATCTTTAGGCCATCTAAGAGCATGTGCTACTAAAGCTGTCGTCATGGAAAATAAGGTACACTGAGTACTCCTGCAAATGGTGTTTTTATATGATACTAAAGGTGTATGCAGTGTGGCCTGAGACAGAGCTTATGGAGACATGCAGGGACATGAAGCCTGTTGGAGTAAGTGTTGGACTAACAAGCTGAGCAAGGCAGGTCTGACATAACCTCATCCTTACAGTTTGTTAGAAGAGGGACCTGGAGCAATCCCTTGTGCCAGACTCCACCTGGTATTCATCTCACATGAAGCAAGCCAAATCAATCTGAAATCAGTACTGGGAGCAACATGGCAGAGTAGGTGATCTGCTCCCAGGGACACTCCCAAGAGGACTTTTGTTTGGCAGTAGTACTGGTAGGGTTCCCCTAGGAACCTGCTCTGGTGAAACCTAACAGTTGTGTTGATGATCTGGAGGTAAAAATAAAATTGCAAATAAAGGAAAGCACTCACAGGAAGGCTGGTGAACTGTCAGTGTGAAGGCAGCCTAAATGAAATAGTTGGGTTTGTGAAATAAATGTATTGAACACACATAGTTTACAAAGTCCCATGAGCAAATTGTGCCAGTTTTTTTAACTGGAGAATATATTTACTATAGTTGCAACCGTGAAAAGAAATTAGGATCCATAACATATCAGCGGATCAACCCAGAATCATACAGCAAAGAAAGGTTTTGCAGCCCTGCAGTATATTAACAGGAAAGGACTGAGGAGCAAACACAAGGCACGGAAGGACAGGGATCCACACCTCTGCAGAGACCAATACCATATTTTGAGGTGCAGATCATCTTCCCTTTTCTGATGATATTGAAAAATTGGAAGTGCTGCAGAAAGAGCTGAAAGTAATTCAAGAAAACTACGTAAAAAGTTCAATTTGTTTACTTCATCATACAGAAAACTGAAAGATGATTAAATTATTTGATTAAAGTACAGAATACACAGAACAAAACTAACTGGATAATAAAACATTTCTTCATTCAATAGAAGAAGATGTGGAAAGAATAGATACCTATAAATTAGAGTCTCGCTCAGACACCTTCTGTGACTAAAACCTATTTTAAGACTGAATGATGGACATAACCTTCTTAGAGACGCAGGCAGGTAGTAAGGAGAGTGGCATAAGAATGCTTAAGACTGTAGAGAATGACTTTAAAATTAAAGTTACTGAATCCTCCAAATAAACAAACAAAACAAGAGTCTTTGCCCCCTTGTGTTCTGAAGTACCCCAAAGCCTACTGGTGTCCATTGCTGCAATCTGAAATACTGTGATGGGTTTGAAGCTGAGCAATTCTGAAAGTGCTTTGAAGACCTGACAGTCTGAATTTGAACTGGAGGAAACTTCTGAGCTGTTCTGGTGTTCGTAAGACCCCTCATTTTGATCCAGCTGAATGCTGTAGTGTGTAGGGCAAATAACCCCCAAGAATGGCACTCAATGAAAAGAGTACGGAAAACGGTATATTTTTAGTAAGCTTATGTAGATGGTATACAGACAACTAGCAAAAGAGAGTGGCTCACCTTTATGATGGTGGAGGCTTGCTGTTGACTACATGAAGGAGGGATCTCCAAGAAGAGATCCTTCCCTGGTGGTGGTCAGCCCTTAAATGGGGTCTGGGAGAGGTGGAGCCAGGCTCCACCCCTTCCAATCACACAGGTATATCACCTTCACCTGTGCCCCTCAGGTGACCAATCAGTGGTTCAGGCTGTGATTCAACAGTTCCCATACATAGTGCTTGTTGATTCTAACTCTTCCTGCATGAAATCCAGGCAGGCCCCATGACTACTTCCAGTGTGAAGCTAATGGCATCAGTAGTTCCAAAGTGGATTCAACAGTGGCTCTACACAATGTAGTGAACCTATGATTTAAACATTTTTCACCACAGGATAAAATTGTAAATGTTAAGTATTTTTTCTGATTTTCTGATTTGTTTCATTTTGAATCCATATTAGCATTACTTCATTTTTTTTTCCTTTTGCTCATGCATCATGAATTATAGCACTTAGAAAAACTAGAAGTGTCAGAGAAGGGCACAAACACAGACTCACATGCATCCACTCTGTTTGATTCTTACAAAGTCTCTAAGTCTTTTCCTGTGTTTCAATAGCCTCCCTGGAGCTACAGTTGTGAGAACACTCTCATCCAAAGTCCGTTGCTATCAACAGAAAGTCCCGCAGTGCTCAGTGATCTTTGGTTCAGGTCCAGATCTACTGGATTTGGAAGAGCAAAATTACCATATGAACAAACTCCTGATTCTGACTTTTTTTTTTTTTTTGTGATAAATAAATGTGAATGATCACAATAAGAATGGGATCGAACTATGGTGCATAAATGCACCATCCCACTAGTTTGTGGAAGAAGTGTATTATTTCAAGTCATTAATGAGCAGGTTCCTAAATACTTCATCTGTATGGTAACTATCATTACACCTCTTATTTAGCTGAATAATGGGATTATTCTGGGAAAATTATTTTACCTCTTTATTTTTTTATAGTAAGATATGAAAATACAGCACATTTTGGAGGAAGTCCAAAGCCATCTTAGACAAAAATACTTGAGATATCAAGAAAAATAACTTGAGATATCAAGAAAAAGAGAACAGTATTCTCCATGTTGCACACATCTATCTTTACTGCTTCTCTTTCGCTTACTGCCTGTTGCAATTAAAACAAGGAAGAGTAGTTGGCTTATTAAAGAGAATTTTTAGATAGGTGATGCCCCCAGTTAAATACATAAAATTTCAACATACATTTCTGAGTCTGCAGAGACAGAATGAGAAAGAGATCCATGGATTAGATACATTCATGCAGAAGAAAATAGGAACAAAGTGAAAGTGAAAGTGAGAAAGCCTGAAGGAGAGAAAAAGAAACATCATTAGAACAAGTTCATGTCAAATTACATCTTTGTGTTTGCTATGTGTGTCATTTTACCTTAACTATTTGCATTTCTTTGGACATTTTTTCACTCAGTTACCAAGCCCGTTCAGGTCCTTCTACACTTTCCTACAACCTGTACTCATCTTAACTCCCTGTACTGACCTTCTCATAAACCCATTCTCTCATTCCACTGTTTGATTCCTTTTCTGGGTCATCTACGAGCACACTGAATGGCACAAATTTCAGCACAGATCCCTTCGGAATTCTTTTGGGAACCACTCATCCATGAAATAAATGAATATTTGCTCCTACTCCGTGTTTTCTATTTGGCACTTAGTTCTTTATTCACTCCAGGATTTCTCCTCTTATGCCATTGTTTCAGTTCCTTAGAATACTTTTTGTTAAGGAATTTGCCAAAAGCCAATGGGAAATTCAAGTAGATTGTATCAGTTAGAGTTCTCTTATCCACACGCTTCCCAACCCCTTGAAAAATTCATTAGAAGTTTACAAAACCAGATTTTCTGTTACATAATCTGTGCTATTCTTCCCAAATGGGTCACACTGATCTACATAGCCTCTCATTCTGTCCTTCATTACAAATTCTACTTAACTGCCGAGTACAGCTGTCTGGCTTACAAGCCAGTAATTTCCTGCTCTCTCCGCAAATATAAAGGTAGGTGTGCAATATGATTACTTAAATGATGAACCATGCAATTTTCTTTCTAAATCTTTCTGTCTCAATATGCCTTCTGATTCATTGATTATGTGTCAGACTATCTGTCCCATCTATCTTCTGTCTATCTATACCTGTCACTGGAACACAAACTTCTGTTATGCCTTACACTTTCCAAGTTGTAGGTAACAAACAATTTAATAACCAGCATTATTTATAGCTATTTTTAATTTTAAATCACTGTACACATTTATCTAACAGTATTCACTCACCTAGAATAATCAGCCTAGTTAGTATAGATTTAATATGAACTGGATATCCCTTCATTTGATGACCAACTTCTATTATTTCTTCCACTCGGATTTTTTAACTGAGTTACAGTGGGAAACTGACACATAGCAGACTTCACTCATCACAAGAAACTAAGTCATTTGCTCAGTTACAAAAGCCAAGGTCTTTCCCACAGAGGGAGGAGAGGAGGCTTTAGCAGTATCTCAAATACCATTTTTTTTGCTGGATATAAAGGAAATCAGTCTGCTCCATACTTCTAGTGAATGTGCTTAAAACAGCTTTTTCCTTAAGCAAAGATGGATATCCTGTTTGAATCCAAGCTTCTACTGCCTGCAGAACCAATCTGACACATCTAAATATCTTTAGATTGTTGTTTCCAAATTCTTCCTCCTTTTTCCTCATATTCAGATTTAATCTGAAGTATACCATGTTAGAATTTCTTCTAAATACTTGAAAAAACTACCCTGTTCCACATATCAAGATCTCTCATGGAATCATTGCAAAGTACTCATGTTAAGACATTGTAATTCTGGAAGTTTTGTTCTCCAGGGAACATTCTGCCAGCTACTAAACAGAATGGACAGCAATTGGTAATCAATAGGCAATGGATTAATTTATCATATGGTGACAATACTTGACAGGGACAAGAACTGACTAATAGCTTTTTGCAGCCTTGGATTGTGCACAGTGCCATATTTTCCTTAATATTCAGTGCTGTTTGCAATCACTCACTTTTCAATTTTGTGTCAGTATGCTTAAAGTTGTGAGACCTGGAACAGTGCTTTGTGTTTAGCAAGGATCCAGCTTGATGCTGCTTAACTGGCACAGTAATTGAGCAAAAACTGACCATTAGAAGGTTTTTTTCATTTATCTATCTATCTATCTATCTATCTATCTATCTATCTATTGAATTTTTGTTGTTTTTCACCAACAGGATATAAGGAAGAAAAAATATAGCTAATAAAACATCAAGAATTTAGGTACTGCTGATTTTGATGGCTCTCAGTGTTGAACAGAAATGGCTGCAAGTTGTAACTACATGTGTAAAATACATTGCAATTGTTGACTGAATATCTTCTCCATATTAGTTCTTAATCCAAATAACACATTGTGGATTAAAGCATCAGATTCTTATCTGCTGTAACCTGACAGCAAACTCCACTTAACTCAGCAGTAGTTTGGCAGACACAAAGGGCTGACTTAAGATTCTAATTGACATTACTCCTCAGAGTCAGGCAAAAACAGGCATACTGGAAATAAGCTATTGATAAAACACACTGTTATTGTGATGTGCCAGGGGAATTTAGACACGTCAAATAATCTTCCCACAAGGAAAATGATGTCTGGTACTTCTAATACAGACTGATATTTTGGCATACTCCAGTGAAACCCATTGTGTTTTTTATTGCCAGGTGAACTTCTCTGTTACTTCTGTTTCTTGCACAGTTTAAAGAAAAACATAAGTTGGAGATCTTATACAGATGGGGAAGATAACGAGCCCTTCCCAGACAGTCAGTCAATGTCTCCTTCATTGCTTTTCATGTGTTACCTGAAAACTTTTCCTTCTACTGCTCAAGGAATGCTTAATAGCCAGAGGAACAGAAAGACCTCAGCACCAGGATGACTGAAAAACCACGGAGAGTGGATCTGAGTTATGGATTTTAGTTTTATAGCAATGGAGAGGGCTGTATTTTGGAAGCTGGGCAGAAAGACTCTTCAAGATCCAGATGCAGCTGTCACATCAGGGAGCCTGCAGTAGCAGTGACTGATCAGGGAGCTTAACACCCTGACCCCTTCTGAAGAGGTGCTGGCAATTTCATCACATTGTGTGCATCCCACCTCGATGAGTCTACCAACAAATTCCTGGAAATGCTATGCAGTTCTAAACAAACAAACAAACAAAAAACAGAAAACAAAGCAGTGCTAAAACATGCTGCAGAATGATCCATATTGCCAAACTCCAATTATCTGATGTTTATAAAGAGTGCTAAATATAATTTAGTATTGATTTACCTTTGGGGTAAAAAATACTTGTAATTATTTGCAGTTGTGTATTTGATAAATCTTCAGAGCCCAAAGCAAGCACTGACTCGTGCAAATTAGGTTTTATAGATCTTATTTTTGTTCAGAACTCATTTTCCATCGGCTTTGGAGCCGCGGAGCAGGGCACTCTTTGATTTCACAGAGGGACAGCACCATTAAGGTGAGACATCACACAGGATACATCACCATGCTGCAGTGTTCCCATGGCTCTGATGAAACGATGCTAACATTACGGAGCTGTATTTGTGGAACACATGACATTTCATGCAAATGTGAGGAAGAACTTCTTTACTAGAAGGGAGGCAGAGCCCTGGAACAGGCTGCCCATAGAGGCTGAGGTGTCTCCTCGGGAGATATTCAAAACCTGCCCGGATGCCTTCCTCTGCAACCCGCTGTAGAGAACCTGCTTTAGCAGGGGTCCCTAAAAACCCCTACGAGTCCGTGATTCTGTATACGGGGGCGTTAAAACAAGCACGGAGTTCCAGGGCAGGCAGGCAGTGCGCTTAATTACATGTTTAATTAGAAATGGAGCATCGTACTGCCCCGTGAGTTTGTGCAACAAGAACAGACGAAACACACACAGACCCCCCCCCCAAACGCCGGAGCCGTGCTAAGGGGCGTGACGTCCCCTATTTCCGCTCCCTCGCCGTAGCCGCTCTCTGCGCATGCGCCGTGTCCCGGAAGTGGCGCGGGGCGCTATGGCGATGGCGGAGAAGTTCGACTCGCTGGAGGAGCACCTGGAGAAGTTCGTGGAGAACATCCGGCAGCTCGGTATCATCGTCAGCGACTTCCAGCCCAGCAGCCAGGCGGGCCTCAACCAGAAACTGTGAGCCGCCTCCTGCTTTCGCAGCGTCTGTCGGGAGAGGGGTCGGGCCGGGCAGGGGTTGGGAGCGCCCGCTTTGGTCTAAGCGGGTCCCCTTTTGTCCCTGCAGGAATTTCATGGTGACGGGCCTGCAGGATATCGACAAGTGCCGGCAGCAGCTTCACGACATCAGCGTGCCCCTGGAAGTGTTTGAGTGAGTGGCTTCGCCTCCTGGGGCGCGTGCTCCCGCGTGGGAGTTTCTTCATAATGCAGTGACGGAGCACTGGCACAGGCTGCACAGAGAGGTGGTGCAGTCTCCTTCTCTGGAGACGTTCCAGACCCGCCTGGACGCCTACCTGTGCAACCTGGGCTAGGGAGCTGCTTTGGCAGGGAGGCTGGACTCGATGATCTCCAGAGGTCCCTTCCAACTCCTTCAGTTCTGTGATTCTGTGATTCATCTGTGCTTGTGTTAGGCTCCACGTTGTCAGGCTGCCCTTCTGCTGCCATCTGTTGTATGACAGCAAAATGGAGTGGAGTATTGGTGGGAAGATTCAGCTTTTACTACCATGCCATCAACATCCTCCTCTGAAATCGCATACAAATGTAATAAAACAAAATGCATTACTTTTGGAGCAGCCCTTGCTTATGCACTTTTTCTCATCCTTGAATCTCTGAATGTCTTATTCCTATGCACTGATTGCCTGCCATGTGTTAGCAAAGCTATTCTCTGGTTAGTACCCTTTTAATTGCTTGGAAGGGGAGCTACCTTTCCCCTTGCTTGTCTGTGAGGATATGGATAGTTAACACTGTTGTTTGTTTCAGTACATTTTTCTGAACTCTAGGCTCTGCAAACACAGCAACGTACTGTGACAGCTGCTTGCTGGCCACAGCTCAGTCTTCCTGGAATCATATTTTGAAAGTAATTAATCTAAACACTGGTGTATTATAAAAAAAAAAAATAAACAAAAGAGAGCAGGATGGATAATTCTGTTCCTTGGAGAACATCCTAGTACTAATGTAATCACTTAGATGCTATCTTTTCTATTTTCAGATACATAGATCAAGGCCGCAACCCTCAGCTTTATACTAAGGAGTGCCTGGAGCGAGCTTTGGCAAAGAATGAGCAAGTAAAAGGAAAAATTGACACAATGAAGGTAAAACCAGAAACAACTGGAAGTACCAATGTAGTAATGTATGTGACCAGTTTCACTTACAGAGTTATTAAATTCCCATTAGATAATTTGCATTAGCAATTGCTCTGCATCCCTGTATCTTGACAGGAATACCATTACAACCTGTTCTGGAAAGGAAATTTGTAATTCACTCCACAGCTGGACATGCAGAAGTTGCCATGACTTATTTTTGACTATGGATGTGCATGTAGTGTTACAGACCTCGTTGCAGTTTTTGCTTTGAATATACCTGGTGTAGGGAACCTTCTTTGGCAGGGGGTCTGGACTTGATGATATCTGGAGGTCCTTTCCAACCCCTACAATTCTGTGATTCTACATGGGGCACCTCACACTTGTAGATTTGTAACAGCAATGTGGACAACTTAAAAATAGGCAAAGCAGAAGGAGTATTTGTACAGTCTTTAATAGATCTTAGGCTATTAGTCTATACTGATTGACTTGAAAATATATGCTGGTATTTAGGGTTTTCTGAACTTGTATATGTACATAAATATACACCAGTATGTATACCAGAATGCTTAGGATTTTACTGGATAACTACTGCTGAAAGATAAGATTGGAAAAGGAAGCTTATTGTGACTTAAAGGTTTTATTTGTGTTTCAGAACATTTTTAGACTGAAATTTAAAATTATGGAAGATGGGAGTTTGTGCTGCAGTATGTAGAGACATCTGTGTATGTTTTAAGCTTGTTTTTTTTTTTCCCCATGATATAAAGCTCTTTGCTCATAAAAGTTGTAGGAAGAATTATTCATCTCTAAACCAGGTGCAAGTTCTTCATGGAGGTGGAGCTATTTACATACCAGATCATGTGGACATGTCCACTTGATCAGCTTTACATTAAAAAGGCCATGTAAACAAGTCCCCTTTACAATTAAGGATGTAGGGACTGATGCATTATGCATCCAGTCCATAAATTTTTGAATATTTGTGGTTAGTTTTTTGTCATCTTCATTAAGCTGAATGGATTTAATTCTCATCTGTCTTCCTGTTTGTTCTGGACCATCTTGTACTGGTAGTGGGGGGCTGAAAGAGGACTACATGCTTGTATTGAATTTCAGTAATGTCACTTATTGTCTACTTCCTGCATCACTTTTTTCCATGCCAGGAGATAAGAAAGCAATTGCAGTAGGGAGGGTTTCATACTTATAAATCATCTCAGGAGTTTTATGGGAAGCATCAGAAAGGGGTATGGTGGTAAGAGTAAGGAGGAAAAAAATATTTTGAAAGTTAAGGCTACAAGTCCTATTTTTAGTTCAAATTGTGTTATTCTTTAAATTACAATCTGTAGGAGAAACTGGTTAGAGATGCAGAGAACAGATCCTAAACAGATAGCAATGCACTGGAATTTACCAGGGGTATAAGTATTTTAGTCTGCCTGATAACTTTGCTAGCAGACTTCATTTTAGTGTTTTTTTTTTAAATTTTGTAAATGTCACTCAGTGTTTTGTTTTTTTAATGCCATTGTATTCAGTCACTGAAATGTAGAGCTGCTGTACAAAAGATTTCTATTAGTTGGATAACATTACTTAAGCAAATCTAAATAAATGATGCAGTAGGTGTGCATGCATACATATGTATATATGTTTACATATATGTATTTTTTTTTCCAGAAGTTTAAAAGTCTGTTAATTCAAGAACTAACAAAGGTGTTCCCAGAAGACATGGCAAAGTACAAAGCTATTCGAGGCGAGGATCCTCCTCCTTAAGGAGATCTCTGATAGCTCTAAATACATCAATTCTACAAAGTGTCACCGCTCATAATAAAAACATTGACTGAAATAAACTTCATTAACAACTCTGCTAAAAATGGCAGTGATAGGATGGAAAGGAGCTTGGTGATCGCTCATGGCTCTACACTGAAGGTAATACATCTTTCTGAAGACTTTCACTGAAAGGCTGCAGTTGAAAGTCTGTTCTTTCCTGAAAGGTTTTGAAGATGTTTTAGTTATCTGCAGGCAATTGTATGGCATTTCCTCCACGGTGTGGTTTTGGAGCAAGAGATCATGGTTGCTGTTTTGTTTCTTCTTGCTTTCTAAAAAGCATGCTCCAGGATTATGGGTTTTTGACAAATGTATTTATTCTACTTGATTGTTTCTCATTTGTAAACTTTTTCTATTACCGTACAAACAATTTACACTTTTTATCTTGCCAAATTTTGTTGAACAGAAGCCTGTCATGGACTCCAATTTGCATGTGTCGTAATGAATTGCAGCCAGCAAAACCTTGAAATATTTTTTTGTTCTGTAAGCTGCAGTGCAGATAGTTGATATCAAAAGGGAGCATATTTGGGGATTAGCTCCTCAGCAATGCTGATATTTTGTAAAATATTTCATGTGTAAGCAGGCTGTAGAATAAAAATTTGTAAAAATGAAATTCTACTGTTTCTTTTGTATGCTGGTCTTTGGAGAATGATTTGAAAGCTGTGGGGGAAAGAAAATGGCATATTCCTTGGAATCAGTGATAGAATGAAATCTGCATCAAAACTGCATGATGATGTAAGCTTGGCATTTTGGTTTCCATGGTTGGTTGCTCGGGATCGTTGTTTACTTTTTTCCTTGCATACTCTGCCTGATTACTGGGGCTGGAGGAAGTCTTTGAAGTGCATATGACTTATACCTACCACCTCTGAAGACAGTGGATTGAATATAGGGTGTGGGCAAAGAAGGCAGAGTATTTTTAAAGTACGTGCAATGTGATGGGCAGTAGGGCAAGAACACTGGGGGCAGGCAGGTAACTGTTTCAGAGTAGGTGAGAGTATTTCTAGGACAAGATGTCGTGCAACTGGCCTGGCTATGGGTGTACTGTAGCTCCTAAGGGTAACACCAGCTTAGTTGCTGTGGCACTTAAACAAACCAACAAACAAAAAAACCCAAACCTGCAATGCTGCCTGGGTGACTTACAACAACTCATTCCAAAGTATATTACTTTGCACAAAGTAAAAACAAACAATAATAAAAAGTAGACTCCCCTTGCGATTTGAATTCTGTGCCTATAATCTATAGAATAAGTCTCCTAATACTTCAGGAAGAGCATCCTTAGCAGCTTTCATTTTTGTTGTGCCAACTTTGGAAAAAATAGCTGTAGTCTGATTTGCTGGATGAGTACTGGAACAGGTTGACTAGACAGGTGGAAGAATCTGAATTTCTGGAGGTTTTAAAGCCCCGAACAAGACCTTGACCAACCTGCACTAGTTCCATAGTTGGCTTTGCTTGGAGCAGCAGCTGGCGAGATGAACTCTAGAGTTTTCTTCCAGATCAATGTGGTTCTGTAAGTCTTTGGTTCAGATAATGTAGTTTATTGCTCTTTGACTTGCTAGGATCATGGAAATGCAGAAATCACTTTTTTGTTTTGTTTTATTTTGCTTTTTTTGAGATGTTTATTGTATGAATTACATATTTTGAAAACAAATTATGTATATGCACAAACTTAAAAATTTGGAAAAAAGTATTCTTAGTGCTGAGCTGAGCAGCAAGTTAGTAAAGGAGAAAGATCATGACAAGGAATTCTGAATTCCTGTATTTGAACATCATGTCATTTCTAACTTCATTGTGATTAAATAGCTGTAGGTTTGTGAGCTATTGCCAGAACATGTTTCCAGATCTGCAGAGCACACAGTCAAGGTGACAGAAGAATCTGCTCTGCTCTTGGAATGCTGTGCTCCAGACCCCTCACCAGCTTTGCTGCTCTCTGGACACGCTCCAGGGCCTCCATGTCTTTTCCTTGCAGCGTGGGGCTCAAAACTGAACACGGTACTCAAGGCGTGGCCTCACCAGTGCTGAATACAGATGGATGTTTGCCTCCCTGCTCTTGCTGGCAGTGTTCTTTCTGACACAAGCCAGAATGCCTTTGGCCTTCTTGGCCACCTGGACATACTGCTGGCTCGTGTTCAGCTGGCTGTCAGCTAATACCCACAAATCCTTTTCCTCTGTGCAGCTTTCTAACCACTCTGCCCTAAGCTTGTCATGATGCCTAGGGTTGTTGTGACCGAAGTGTAGGACCTTGGCACTTGTTAAAGTTCATACAGTCAGCCTCATGAATCCATACTTGAAATGACAGTGAATCCTCAAGATACAATGCTTGAGGAAACAGCAATGAAACCTAATTTAGGAGAAATTCGTTGTCTGCTTCTTCTTCCTGTGTAGCTGCGTTTTTATAAAAAGACCCGCAGGGCTTTGCTCTTTTCTGATGTCAGATGCTATAGGAGACCACAGTTTTGTGATTTTTGTCAGCTAAATCACCTGACAAACTTTGGTTTATAGTCAAATGGTTACTTTTATACAGAATACAAAAGCTCAACCAACCCTATCTGACCATCCTGTCCTCTTGCCTCCCTAAAAAAAACCCCAAACAAATGAAAAACACTCAAAGCCTGAACAAAAACGTCATCAACTTTTAGAACCTCGTTCTTTTAATAACAGGCATGACCTAGCTTCTTGCTGTGCTCTGAACAGTGGTCCTGCTGGTGCCTGTGCTCCCCTCTGAATGGCTTGCATGCCTGTGCCACGCATTGTAAACTGAATGGAGGCCTTGATTTCGCCGCTTGCCACTCTCTCAACAGTAGATGTGTTTGTTTCCAGGCCGTTCTCTGAATGGCAGATATGACTTGATTGTTGTAGTAGGCGAGGCTGGGACATCACATGCCTGGTCTCTACACTGTTCTGTAGACATCTGGCATGCCTGGGTCTCTTGGCACTTTGTGGAGGATCTACTCCCATGAGCTCCTCCTTATTGTTCTCTAGACTATGTGTGTGACATAGCTTCTTGCCATTCTGTAGAAGTTGGACACAATTTTGTTCCCTTCCATTTTCAGAACAGTGAGCATGCTTGGTCGCCACACTGATCTTGGGACATTGGTCCTGTCTATGGCCTTTGCGTTTTCTGCCTCTACCTCTTCATTCCTTAAAGGTCAGAAATTATTCGGTCCCACACCATTCCCTTGATAGTGGTCATGTTTCTCTGCCAGGTGGTGGGGTCACTGTCCCTGGAGGTATTCAAGAAATGCGTAGATATGGTATCTAGGGACATGGTTTAGTGGCAACATTGATAATATGTGGATGGTTGGACTAGATGATGTTAGAGATCTTTTTCAACCCTAACGATTCTATGATTCTATAATTATCTTTTACATAAAGAATACCATTAGAGATGTGTTGGAACTCTATTCCACACCATGACACCTAATAAAGACAACAATCCCTTCATTTTCTTCACTTGTGTGTGCATAGGAAGAAAAGTCAGCGCTTAGAAAAACACTAATTTCCACAACATTGTTGTGGTGTGTTTGAAGCTGCAGATTTAGAAGGTGAATCAGAAACATAAGCATAGGCCAGAGGAAGCATTTGTAGGAGCAAGGCTACACGTGTCTCCACACCCTTTTCTCAGGTACACCGGAGATGTTCCACATGGATGTTTGGAAAACATGCCAGCCTGAAAACGAAAGATCTCTGAACTGATTGAGATGACAAAATATTTAGGAGCAGCATTAGCCTGTAAAGATGCTCAAATCAATTTCATCCAGGCTTTGTTAAAGCTAACTGTAATGCACTTTATCAAATGTGCTGAAAAGATTCTGAGGGTAGAAGTCCTCTGATACAAATCACTCATCATAGAGGGAGTGAATGGCTTACAGTCTGACTCTCAAGAAAACAACTTTAGTCTGCCTAGCAAGATGACCTAGCAGCCAATTTTCCAAAGCCACTTCAATTGCGTACTGTGAGAATTACAGGTTGTGACCAAGGAAGGGTAAACACCGAAAGAACCTCTGTGCTTTTGTTCCGCTATCTGCTGAGCAGCGTTGGCTGCAGCTTTCTGAGCGTCGTATCTCATTTACAAGGTGACCCTGCGCACAAAACCTTTTAATTAGCCTCAACACTCAACCTGCTCCTCGTAGCCGGCTGTCAGGCCTCTCTGCCTTCTGCCGCCCCGCGTTGCCATGGCAGCGGCCGGCCCGCTATGGAGGCTGCGGCCGGCGGGAGCAGCGCTCAGCCGGGGCTGATCCCGGCTCTCTTCTGCTGCTGTTGCTCGTCCACCGCTAGCAGACGAAATAAACTTTCCCTCATAACTGTATCAACAAATTCCCGAGTAAATGGCACGTGTTTAATCACCTTCCTTCCTCGCAGAGCAGTTTTGTTTTGTTTTGTTTTGTTTTTTGACCATGAAGTATATGGTACGTGTTTGCAGTGTGCTAAAAATCACAAACAATATGAATAGACACTCAAACCTGAAAGTGGTCTCGACTACTGGAGTATTTTAAAATACTTCCCTCTCTTATCCTGTGTCTTTGTGTCGCTGAATTTTTTCCTTTATCTTGAGACTACAGAACGACCTTCACAATGTCCAAACACACTTTGCTGTGTTTTCCAGCACTACCAACTGGGAATGATTTTATTAAGTCACATTTCTGAAATAAAATAAAATAAAATAACAAAAATAATAGTATTCTAGGATGATTACAACAGCTTTTTTTGGAGCTAGTTAACATCTATGCTGACCCACAATTTATTTTAACTCATAAATCTCATAAGCATCAAACATGATGCTGTGCCTTCAGTCGAACACTGATTACTATAATAAATCTTTCTGTCATGTACTGACAACTACAGAGATACAGATCCAATAAAGAAAGGAGGGTTGGAGTCATAGACATCAGCTTCAGGACTGCTGACATTAACACATCTCAAGACAAGGGGAAAAACTGAGGAAAGAAGGCATACAAATTTGGCACACAAATTTGGATTAAAGAATTCATATTTCTTAACTATTGTGTTATCAGACTACTGTACAGCAAAAAAAATTCTATATCACTACAAAGTATATTTTAATTTCTTCTAAATAATACAGAGTAGGCAGTAACTCATTCCTTAAATTACAAAATTTACTTAATCATGAAATGAATAGCTATTATCTAGTTGCTTAGCAACTCAGACAATGCCAACATCCTCGACCAGGTTGTGTCTAGTTCCTTTTCTAAATTTCTGGGAGTATCTTCCGTTTGTTTAAAGCTCTGTAACAGCTTCTCTACCTCTTATGCTATAAATACAAGATTGTCCCCTTACTTTTCTCTGCACAAGTGATTAGCCTTGCTTCCAGGAACATAGTCCCATAGAATTGAAAGGCGTAGTTTATTTGATATACCAGTGTGCCATTTATGGGGAAGTGCAGTTGAATTCTGTTTTCAAGAATTCATCCATGTATGTCGATTGAAGATTTACATCATCTTTGTCCTGGGTCAGTTGTATTAGGAAACACCAGACATGAGAAGAGAAATTGCTGGACATAGCCTGATCTAGGTGTGGATGTCCCTGTTGATTGTGAGGGAGTTGGGCTAGATGACCTTTAAATGGCCCTTCCGTAACAAATAACAGAGTGACCAGCTCGTAAACTCTGCAGAATAACACCATGAGAAATTTCTGGATTTCACAGATTGTTCTGGGGAGCTATGTGAGAGGAGGCCAGAGTCCACAGGTACCTGGAGGGGAATATTAGGGACCTGCTGAGGAGAGCAGTCTTGAATGGAAAACAGTGCCCAAGTTACCATTTTCAGTAATGCCATGTAAAGCCTGAAGGACAGAGGTAACAGTACCAGAAATACCAAAAGTGGTTTGCCAAAATTAGGACGAGTAGGAAAAAGTAGCTGGAGTGAGTTGTTTATTTAAGAGGAAAAAGGGACGAATTAAGTTGGATGGGGAAATTATAAGCTTGGGAAAATTGAGCGAAATGGGGACAAAGTAGGGCAATTGAATATAAGAAAGCTAATGGTTTATAAACATCTGATCGAGCCCTGTAGCCACTACAGTTTTTCTTGTCTTTTTATTAAATCCTATTCTTAACTATTTCTATTTTTGGTGTAACTTCACTTTCTGTCCTATGTGAGGAGAGGTCTGAGTGTCAGCAACTGCAGAAGGGGTCTCAGGTTATGGGCCCACAGGGCCAACTGGGGAGTTTGGTATGCGGACATTTCCTGAGCTCACTGCAGTCCTCCATGTTTATGTGTGTGAGTAATTCATTTCAACACAGGCTAGTTGGCAAGTAGCAGACGCATGTGTGGAAAGTGTCAAGATTTGCATCAATGGTGGGGTAAGGGCCTATGGCCTAAGCTTGGGTATAAGCAAGGTTTGGGGCCTGTGCCGCTAACAGAGAGGTCCGTGAATGCACTGTGCTTGTGAATATGGAGAATGAAGGTGTGTGCTTGCATTAGTGAACTTTAATCACAATAAACAGGAGAGAAGGAACAGGACCTGGCTGTCTGTGTTGTGCTCATGTAGGTGCCAGCAACTCCCTTAGCAGTCCCTAATTTGGGTCATGCAATAGCATCGTACGTTCAGCTTAAGGGAAAAGAGAGGCTGGTGATCAGGGCTGTGGCCCTAGCAAGGCACACAACTTTCATCTCAGTGTTTTACACTGTTAGTTTACGTGACTTTTTAACCTTGGCATTTTCTGATCCAGACACTGTAGTATATACTAATAGAGAGTTGGGAGAGAGAAGTATGCAGCAGTAAGTTGCTTATTCTTTTCTAAATTGCTCAGCTACCATGGAGATAAGCATAGCGCAGATACCAAGAGGAACTAATGTTATTCCCTCACATGCCATTCTTCAGCAGTGTGTGCAGTTATAAAGCTTTAAAAATAAAATATCTTAGGAGTGATTGAATTTAGGAATTCTAAACCTCAGACCAGTGAGCAGTATTGACTTTCAAGAGAGAAAACTTAAACAGCACTTGAGACCAGGGGCTATGTCTTTGAGCTTTTAAAGTGAATATTGGAGAATAGGAATCTTGCCTTCGTGTTACTATTGTAATTTATTTATTTTATTCTGTGATGTTTTGTTGTGGTTTTGCTCTCTGTTTTATTTTGTTCTGCTGCAGTCATGCTTAAACAGATGAGCAGAAAAGGGAGGTAGTGGCAAATTAATAACATTTTATTTGATACTGTATTCTTGCTCTTTCCATAGGGAACTTCCAGAAGGAGCTTATCAACACCTGGAATCTCTGGTCTGGTTTCACTGCTGCCAAGAGGATATCTGCATGTGCAAGCTGATGCTCTTGATTGTATTGGAGACTGGAGCTAGCATGACTTTACAAAATCATAGAGCCCTTGTTCCGTTCATGCCCTCTGTTCCTGTGGAAAGCTCAGCACCTCCAGTTTGTAACAAACATTGAGCAGAGGAATATGCTTTAAGTTCAGTCATGACTTTGCCTGTACATCTAACCTGCAATCACTGCTAACACAAGAGGACAGCAAGGAAGAACAGCATTCATCAATAGCCAATGACAAGCAACAGTGATAAAACAGTAACTAAGGAAAGTACTGTCTCTAAAGAAAGCTACTGCACCAAGGCAGCAGCACAACTGGCTCTTTAGCAGGAGACCTGCACTCTGACAGCAAGAGGGTGGCAGCATGGGTGGAGCATGTGGGTCGTTCCTTTCTTCATCCTGGTATTCCAGCAGGATGACAAACTGCAGTCACAAGGTGCCTAAATGAATGGAGCAAAAGAAAACGGGCAACTACTTTGCATAGTATTTTTGGAAGTTATAATAAGCAAGTTCCTGAGGGAAAGATTATGCTTCCAAAACTGGTGACTCCTGAAGGGAATGAAATTAACTGTCCCAAGGCAGCTGACTGTCATCAGCAAAGAGAAGGTATGGTGAGGACTTGATAACTGGCATCTCTAATATTCTGTGTTGTACACAAGTGTCCCCCATCTTCAGCTACTGATGCACATACAAACATGTTTATGTAAGTGAACCTTAGGAAAGAACAGAATACTTCATTTACTCATATGGTGCTGTACTGGTTTTAATTACCTCCATTTGATATGGGTCTGGTTCTGTGAATATATCACAATCATGTTAGCTATTCACCAGCTTCTAGGCAAGTGCTCTCAATATTAAGCTATCGTTGCTGTAAATCACTCACTCAATTATTCCATACAAAGTCATCTGCTACCAGCAGGGTACTTGGATATTTTCAATCCAAATTAACTGCATCTTGAGAAACTGCCGTATGATTTTATGTAATAATGTTCAAAAAGAGCTTTAAATTCAGAATTCCACAGGCAGTGGAACACCATCACTGCAGTGGCATCCCCGAAACCTCAGTTTCTTATACTCGAGAGATGATGGCAGTGCCTTCTCTACTCACTGTGTTCTTCCTCTTGAGTTTCTGTCTGCGTACCAGGTGAGACCATCCTTCACAGATGTTTCCAGAATATGAAGCGTTAGCACATGCATTTGGGCACTTTTAGCCAAAGTTTTCTGGATTTAGGCATCAGGAGAACAAGATTTTTGAGAATTGAAAGTTTCAGTCCAGGCACCAGAAGGGATCATTCAACAACGCTTAAAAGCACAGCTCTTATCTTGCCTCACTAATAAATCGCCACTACCACTTCTGCACTCTGACCTTCTCAGGATGTCATCTAGCTATTCAAAGACCTTGTCCCTCTTAAGAAATACAGCAAGAAGAAAGGAGGAGGTGGTATATTCACATTTAACACACTACACCAACCCTATAATTCAGAATACAGAAGGAAATTGCTTTTTAATTTCGTCCTCCTAATGAAATAACAAAATATTGCTTCTGTAAATATGAAATTGGTGTTTCTCCAGATTGGAAAACAGCTGAGCAACTTGAAGTTTTCTATGGTTTTGTTAGTTGTGTTTACAAGAAGACAAACCAGTGGCAAATTATTTAAAACATTTCATTTTGTTTACTACTTTTTGTTAAAATTGCATTATTTTTCAACATCTGAGAAACAGAAATTGTAGAAGTTTTCTGTTTTTAAGTGAAACTGCTTATTTTAATTCCTGACATAAACAATAGTGTCTGACCTTTTCCTTTGAGAGTCTTTGTGATTATAAAGTGGTAACTTTATTTGCAGATATCCCACCCAAAGGTCCCATTGAAAAAGAAAATTCCACGCATCAAAAGCTCCTTGCCAAATTGATTTTCATTCTCCTTTACAGCCCCTAAAAGCAATGGAAAAGGTCAGGAATAATGATGAATGTTGATGGCACGTGACAGAGCAGGCTCTCAGGCTGCCAGCACATCTCCGCACAGCTCCTGGAGTCCTCCAGCTGTCCTCCAGGGACAGACTGCAGTCTTCAGTCAAATGCTTCAAATCTATAGGTGCAGTCTTCTGGCGATCCTAGAGATGTGTCCGGCTATTGTCAGGTTTAACAGGGGCTAGGAAAGTTTATTCTGCAGCTTCTGCTTTGATAGCTTCAGCGTCTTATCTTGTTCTTTAATTGTGTCTTGCCTCTCCTCATTTGTGATGTCACTCCAGGTGCTGGGTGAACCGTCATCCATGCAGCATCTGTTCCTGTACCACAGAAAACGTTCTGTTTGCTGAGGGATTTGTGTGTGTGCCATTGCCTTTTTGCAGGAGAAGGACTCTGCAACATAACAAAAGCTTTTTTTTTTTTTAAGTGGAAGTGAATACGAGACTGTCTTCCTTGTGCTTGCAACATGGTAGAGCCATAATTGACACATATAATGATTTGTTCCATAATCATCACACATAACTATTTACATAAGCTCTTTCATTTTGGGTCCTTGTGGTCAGAAACTGATGAGAACCCATACACTAACTGGAAGAAATAATACAGAAACTTATCAGGTGTAATCTTCTCCAAGTCAAGAAAAGGAAGAGTGTTTTGAAAGCGGTTCTCAGGTGTTAAAATTAAGGTCAAATTCATCCACTATTCTCCATTTGCCCACAAATGCAGTCACTTGATCATAGAAGGCAGTCAGATCTTTCAGGCGTGGCTGACTCCTGGTAAACCCATACTGAATTGCTTTATCATCTCCTTCTCCTGCGTGTACCCTGAAATGTGCTCTGGGGGGCAATGAGGTTTGTGGATTTTGGAAGGGTAGAAGTGAATCTGACCAGTCAGTAGTACCAGATCTAGTAAAATCTTTTGGTACACTTAAGGTCTCCTCTGGCAGCATTGTTGATGTCCATGTGGATAAGCAGCAGGGGCTTATAGCCTGAGAGCCTTGGCTGTTTCTCTGCTACATCTTGGACCTGAGCCCTTGGTGAGCAATGAACCTTTCTCGACAGCAAGCCAAGTGGGCAGATGGGGACTTCTGTCCTCTACAAGCAGAAAGCAACCACTACTGTCCCCTGCTTCTTCCTCCTCTTGCTGATGCGTGGTTCATGCTTTGCCAGCTCTGATACTCCCCCAGATAAAGCTTTCTGCCTCTCTCTTGCTACCAAGGCACCGTACCTATTCTGCAATTGTGGACTTGTAGGTGGAGAAGGAACTGTCAGCCACATGCCAGAAGTCAGGTTAGGTGAGTTTATTTAGTTCAGCAAAGATTTTTTTTTTTAATTGTTTTCCTTTTGATGTTTTAAACTAGAAAAAATGAACAGATGCATTGATACTACATTACTGCTTGTGACTAGACTTAATTCTTCAGTCAAATAATGACAGGAAAAATCAGTTTATAGTTTCCAAAAATGGATGCAAATCCTTGAATAGCTGTGTTGCACTGTCTTCAACATCAGTACTGTGGAGGAGGAGGAGTATTTTCCTAGACAATACAGGGTCTAAGCCTTACCATTACTATTATCCTACAGTAAGAAGGCTCTGTGTATTTGTCAGATCTTACAGGCTAATAAACCTGAAGGGCTAAGGGTACTGCATGTCAGGCTTCAAATCTGTTTGTTCTCACAACCGTACATTTCTTTTAGTATCAGTTAGGGAAGGTAGGGAATTATTTTTATTGCTTAATTGCTTGTAGTTTAGTTGCTGTAGTGGTTTAACGTGGCTGAGCACCACACAGTCCTTCACTCATTCCCACCCTTCGTGGTGGGACAGGGGAGAGACTCGAGAAAAACAAAATAGAACTTGTGGGTTGAGATAAAACTATTTACTAAGGCAGGGAAAAGGAAAAGGTTAATAATTACAGCAAGTATATCTACGTATGTGACTGTACATAGCAAGTGATGAACAAACAATTGCTCACTGTCCCCTGACTGATGTGCAACTAGCGTCTGAGAAGTGTAAGAAAGTGAGGTGAACGCCCACTCCTGAATTCCTTTCACATGGTGTCAGGCGGTATGGAATATCCCTTTGGCTGATTTAAGTCAGCTGTCCTAATTCTGTGCCCTCCCAGCTCCTTGGGCCCTTCTCTGTGAACAGCCTTGGCTCTGTGCAACACTGCTTAGCAGTATCTAGAAACACTGATGTGTTATCAACATATTTTTTCTCCTAGAACCAAAACATAACATCATTCCAGACACTCTGAAGAAAACAATTCTGTCCCAGCTGAAACTAATACAGTTGCTATAATCTAACTGCATAATAAAATCCCCAGAACAGTGGAATAGTTGTGGGCTGTTGTGTTCATTGGATGTGTTATGCCTGTGTTTAGGGGCTATTCACACATTTGTGTTCCTCACAAAATGAGTAAGACAGGAAGATTTTAGTTGGAATCCCATGATGTTGGGCTGGCCATGAATATCTCTTGGCATAAAATTTTCTGAATCTAGTTAAACATGAAAGTACCTTACTTACAGCAAGTAGATTTGTCCTTGTCATTTACTGGCTTGGTGCACATTTCTTATCCTCACAGTTTGTATTACTACATGGAAAAAAAAAAAAGTGCAACAAGGCTTATATAGAGTATTTTATTATTTTTAAAACCACAAGACCACACCAACAGACCTTAAACATCAATACTGCATGACAGTACAATCGAACAAGCTGTTCTCTCCATAGTAGAACAGGCTAAATGATTTTTATTGAGGGAGCAGAGCTGGTGCAGTCATGCCCCATGCACAGTTGCCACATCCAGTTCTGCTACTGGCCGTACACTGGCAACACACAGATGCAGTGGCTAGCATTGTAATTATGGCAAAATGAAGGATCAAAGCTTTTTTTGGAGGAACAAGCATGGGATAAATAGGCTGGGTGTGTGTTAGCAGGCTACCAGTCAGTACACTTGCTTGCCCATGTCCTGTGCCTCATGCAGTCTGTCCTGCCTTCTCACTGAACTCTGTATATAACCTTCTTCCTGGGTGATGGACTGCCTATGGTGGGCACACATATGTCTGTATGGGAGCCTGCATGCAGCAACTGCAGTGTGACTGTTGGTGGCAGGAGCCTGTGGGTCCATAAAAAAGCAACCGCAGCGAGTGAGGATACGTGTCTGCAAGGCTGTGAGGAATTCAGATATTACAGGAATGTAATGAATTTTCAGGAAATGTCCTGAAAAGCTGGGAATCAGGCTCTAGCTTGTAATCTAAGAGTAAATCTCATCTAACAGAAAAAAATGTATCAAATGTAATGTGATCTCTTCTTCTCCTGCTCCTCTCTCTCCCACCCACAATATAATTCTGCCTTTAACTGTGTTTACTGTCTAGAGTTGAAGGAGCTGAATGAAACAAACCTATGAATCTCTGTGTTGAAACCATTTTTTGCTGTTGTCGTTTTGCAGAATATATGGAAATCCTTGTCTTGAGAATTTGTGAATTTCTACATTCCAAGGCAGAAAAAAAACCCTCTTTTTTCTTTCTTTTTCTTTTTTTCTTTTTTGTTCTTTTTTTTAAGGGTGTTAACTAAGTTTTCATAAAATTATGCTAGATGATTGTCTACAACAGACAGGGAGACTGGGCTAAGAGGGCTAAGAGTCTCAGTATCCTCATCTTTGCACTTGAAGAGAATATCATGATTCACAAGCAGGGAGAAAGTATATATGCCATGAATATTAACAACTTCCAGTTTGTAATAACGAAAGTGGAATAGAGGCAGCAGCTGAGAAGATTACATCTAAAATCATACAATAAAAATCATAAAATATAAAATTGTCTTCTTCTCATTCAGTTCATTTTCTTGTTTTCTCGTATCTCCTTCTGTGCTGTGATTGCAGATTAATACAACTTCCACACTTAAAAAATTCCCTGAGCACTTCCAAGAAGTCACCTCCAATTGCATGACCAGTAAAACTGCTTATTCTGTTCAATAGTATCCTACTGAAGAAGATTTGCATTTCTAGAAAGAACTAATTCTGTAGTGAATTGATTCTTTTTGAATTATTGTTCAGAGGAAATGACCTTTGCAGAGACATAACTGACTTGTAAATGTCTTGTCTATGGCTACTTACAGTCTCAGTATTCCACCCTTGAAGCTTGCCTGTATTTACTTACTTAACTGATCATACACTAAGCAAACTTACTACGATTTTACTGAAATCGTGATGAACACAATAATCAAACTGAGGTTGAAATTAAAATGTAATCCCTATAATCAGAAGTCCAAGTTTATTGAACACTGCATGAATGCAGCAAACAGTGGACTCAACCAATGGGCCACAGAAATTGCACTGTGTCAGTCTTGTCTTGGATGACTGTGGACAGATTTCTTTCAGTCCCTATTACACCAGTAAACAACTGTGCTGTTTTCAAAAGTGATTGGCTAACTTTTCTCCTTAAATCATGCTAGGTGTAGGACTGGAGCATTTAACTTCCAGAGATTATTAGTTTCTGCACACATTACATGGGCATGATTGCCTCAACAGCTATGGAACCAACTTTTAGACATAACTGTTTTAGACATAACAGTTTCACCTTTAGCATATTGATAAATTCTAAGCCATTCCTCTACTTCTATTTATTACCTTCTATAAATGGAAAACACTTGGTCACAGCTCATAAGAGAAACAACGAGGTCTGTCTTGAATTTCTGGTTGTTGTGGTGGGTCTCTCCAGAACTCAGGTCTTTCACCTCATCTTTCTTTGCATGACTTTCACAAGTAAGGAAAGGCTTGTGGCTTTGAGGTCTTAAAGAGAGTGCTATTTTCTTCTGCAAGTTCTTTGTTTCTTCTTTAAATGCCACTTATAAAAAATTCATACAGTACTGATAACTGTGCAAATGAAGTTGGAAACATTACTTTTTACTTTAGCAGTCCTAGGTACTGCTACCTACCAGCACACATTCTTAGCCTCCTAAAAGGAGCTTGGAGTGTTTTCTAAGCACTTGTTTCAGCTGGTATTCTGTTGGTGTTGGATTTGCCTTGCCTCATTATTAATTATTTTCTACACTCATTTGATACTTTGGAAAGTGATCACTACAAATTATGAATTGCAGTTCTAAGATAGCCTTTTAACATGTGTGTTGCTTGTATGGCATCAAACGTACCGTCTGATTTTAGAATGCTTAAAACTAGCTTACATGGAGGCAGCTTGGATGAGAAGCCTGTCCTAAAACTGTGACATGTTTGGAAGGTCCTCCTGAGGTCTCTGCTCCAACCTCCTGCTTCAGACAGGATAATTGCCATGCTACGTTAGGTCACTCATACTTCTGTGTAAGGAAGACTTGAAAACCTTCAAAAATGAAGATTCCAGCTCTTCCCTGGATAACATGCTTCTGTGCTGTATTACCCTTCCGGTGAATATATTTTTTCCTAATGTCCAAACTGAGCCTCTTGTGCTATAAACCAAGTCCATAGCGTCTTCTTTAATCACCAGTTGCTACAGAGACGAGTGTGACCCCTCAGCTTTGTAACCACCAGTTAGGTAGCTGTAGGCTAATATTAAATTATTTCTTCAGTTCCTCTTCAAGAGACCAATGAAGGTCAGCTGCTACAACCTCCCCCAGTGTGTGTGCTGCCTGAATTTCTCCAGTTCCTCCATGTCCCTTTTGAACTTAGAGGCCTATATCTGCACACAAAAGGAGAGTCATCAGTAATAGCAAGTACAGGAAGGTAATAACTTCCTTCAGTCTGCTCGATGTGATACTAAAGTGGCTCTGCATGTGATTTCCCTTATTTGCAGTGAGACCATACTGTTGGCTTATATCCAGCCTGCCTTCCCTTGTTATCTCCAGATCCTCTTCAGCAGGACTGCTGTTCATGCAGTCATATTCTAGTCCGCACTGGTGCGTTCCAACCCTGATTCAGTGTTTTTTGATTAGTTCAGTGTTGAGGTGCTAGACATTTGTTGCAGTCAGCAAAAATCTTCTTTACAAAAAAATATCTAACTTGCTGAAAGTAATCAATTTATTATACCCTCTTTTATGACATGCATACAAACATTTTTCAGCTTCCTGGGTTTCTATCAACAAAGCTTGCAGGATGCTAATAAAAATTCATTACTTGTCCTATGGGCTTGGACGTAAATAAACTAGACAACCCCACTTCCATACTCTGTCAGAATAATTCTTATGTACAATTACATTACAGTTTGCCTGAAGCTAGCTCAAATCTGTGTTCTTCACAGAACCAGCTTTCATTGTTGATTTTATTCGCATGAAACTCAACATTCCTGTTCAGCTCAAATGCTAGTGGACTATGAAAAAAAAAACAGACTGTACAGCACTTATACTGATGCACTTCAGAGAAAACAACTTAGCAGCTTCCTATTGACCCTTATGGACAGCAGTAGTTTTCTGATGGTTACCAAAGAGCTTTTGTCCTTGGTTAGAAGTGTGTCTTCGTGACTCAACTATATTTCAAGCACATTTAAGTTGCTTTGAGTCCCATCTGCTATTTGGTTAGATGGTTCAGTAGGTGCCGGAAAAGTGACTGGGTGTCAGGATTGTGGTCACCAGCCTCAACATCAGCACAATGAAATCTGTACAGCCTATTACTTTATCTATTAATAAAAAACAAATGAACTGTTTGTATAAACCAGTAGCTCACACTTTTTTTTCCAACCATCTTTATGTTTTGAACGGAACAGCTTAGGGAAATTTCCTGTAAATCTCACTTGAAATATCTTACCCCTTTGATAACTAATCATGGATATTTTCGGAGTTTATTCTTCCAGCAACTATCTGTCGTCCTTATGATAACCTACAAATATTTCCCATCCTGTTTATCAGATTGTCGTGTGACTGTTGAAAGTGTCACTAAAGTGAAGATGCTGCATAAACGACTCAGTACATCATAGTGAATCCTTATGGAAGTTTTCATTAAATAGAGAAAAACTAATTGTGCTCTTTAAAAGTCCAATAATGATATAAAATACTTGTTTGTAGAAATAGTTGTTAGTGCAAACGTGTTATCAAATGCCAATTGTAACTGTCTCCTTATTTAACTCCGTGCAAATATTTAGTGCAAGCGTATAAGGAAAACAGGTGTTCCCCACATCTTAGACATCATTTCCTACTTTTCTGATTTCTGTTTTATTTGCTTTATAGAGATTATAATTGCTGCCACCAACCACTCCCACTTCAGTGTGCTAACCATGACTCACATAAGTGCCTAATAAATTACATCAATGGGAAAGCAGATGAGCACATGAAGAGGTGGTGCAAAACTCATTAGTCACACAGTTTCCTTTTCTGGGGTCTGAAATGCCTGACATAAAAGCATTGTGAATGGCTCGTGCATCTGTCAAGTCCACCAGATGTCAATCTTACTCTTGCAGTTTTTGTGAAAGCTATTAATCAACATGCATTATTTAGTATTTTAAAACAGGACTTTAATTAAGCAGCCAGCTAAAGCAGAAAGAAAAAGGTAACCACTCAACATATTGTGAGTTGTTTTCAAAGAGAAGGACATAGGCTTTAACGCTCAAAGCAATGTAACATCACAATCCATTTATTTCTTTCTCGTAACTTATATCTTGCATAATGATGCAGCTGAGGAAAAGTATTCTGGATCAACAAAATGAAATGAAGAACTCTGTGCTAGATATTGATTTTGTTCAATTTGCATGAAATGAAGGGCATCACTGTGCTAGATCAAAATTAAAAAAGGGCACAGCACTGCATTGCTGTCCATTCTGCTGGAGATGAGCCAACATTCTCATTATAATCTCATCTATTTCAGGGCTATACCTAATCTAGAATAATACACCTGATCATCTGTTGGTCAGATCAGACTACCCTGAGTTTCTTTACATTAAAAATCCTAACAAGCAACTGATTCCATTTTTATTGCAAAAAGTCGCTGATCAGATGGTGACTTAAATTATTCTGTGCTTGTTACTAAAATAAAGTAAGAATGAAATCTGAAAACTACAGCAACACAACAAAGTCACAGAGCAATATTACTCTCTCTTAACTGGGAAAAAGGGACATAGGAGATCATTTGTGATAATGTGAACAAATAAAATGATCAATGTGAAGGCTTTGAAGGAACACAGGAACATGGAGAGGAGAGGAGAGGATGAGGAGAGGATGAGGGGAGGGGAGGGGAGGGAGAAGACAATTCCCTTGAAAAGACACGAAACACTGGAGTTTGTCTGTCTGGAAGACTGCAGTGTGGTGCTGATTCCCAGCTCTCCGAACAGACAGCAATGCAGCTTTTTGATTCAGGGACAAGATTAAAAAATAGGACTTTCTCTATATCAGGATGCATTGAGTCAGAACCATCAGTAATGTGCCCAATTGCTTGTTACTTGCATTACCTAACACAAGCATGCCTTCTCTTCTCTCAGCACTTGTCTTCACCCAGACCAAATGTAGATGTAAACCAGCTGAATTAGGTGTCAGCAGCAGGCCCCTCACATCGTTGCAAGATTCCTCTGTACCAATTTATCCAGCTGTCTGGCATTACTTCACAGCTGAATTGGCTTGTTTACAGCTAGCATGGCTATGTTAGTATTTCTTGGCAGTACTGCAGACATACCCAGTAGGAAAAAGGCATTTAAGTCTACTTTTAAGCATGTGTTGTTTTCCAGATTATTGCAGGGAACTCTTAGTAGCTTACAGGGTCTGCAAAATCTAGGCACAACAAGAAAAAGGGAAACGATCAGTGTGTTTTTTTCTTAATTGATTTTTCTTAATCTTTTGATTCTCCACAGTTTTCACTTAACTTTTTTTAAATTATTTTTTATTTTTATTTATTTATTTATTTTTGGCTAATGCACTCATAACTTTGTTTCTCTAATCATGATCGGAATGTGCTTAATAAGTTTTGCAGATCAACATGCTCCTGTGTAAACAGTCCTTCCTTGTGCTTGTTCTGTGATTCTTTTATTGAGCACAATAGAGCAAATTATCTTTAAAAAGATGTCCTGTTACTCCTCGTTGTAAGAAACTTCATATAAGAAATTCAGTGGCTGAATTATACACATTGATTGTATGATTAGGAATACTCTTCCCTGCTTTTGGATCTTGTCCTCTTGCAAGATGTGTGTGTCTCCAGGGTTCCCAGTGCAGCACCTTTGCCCTCTAGGCTACACATTGTGCAGTACAGAAGGATGCTACTGTGCCTGGCTTTGGAGGGTGGCTTTATCCAGATGCTTGGTTTTCTTGCTTCCTTCCATAGGTGACAGAACAAGGGGAAATTGTTTCAAACTAAAAGAGGGGAGATTTAGATTGGGTATGAGGCACTGGAACAGGTTGCTCAGAGAAATGGTGGATGCCCTGTTCCTGGAGTCATAGAAAGTCAGGCTGGATGTGGCTCTGACCTGATGTAGCTGTAGGTGTCCCTGTTCATTGCAAAGGAGTTGTTCTGGATGGCCAGTAAGGTCCCTTCTGACTCAAATGACTCTTTGTCATTTTGAGTTTATAAAATATTTCCAGATGCTTGTAGTGGTCCCAGCAAAGGTATATGAGGGAGAAAAAATTAAGATTAATTTGTACTCAATTTACCCCAGAATATGAGTCTGATACTGAGTTTGAAGTACGATATGACTTTGGTGATGTCTCTTTTTCTTTTCTTTTTTTTCCCCACAGCTATTTTCGTCTCATAATTTCTAACCACTGTTGCATTCAGCATCTCTGTTTAGCTTTCATTTACTGCATGAAAAGCAAAAATTTCAGTGTTTCTGCAATACTGAATTAAGGAAATATAATTGCAATCAAATAGAGGAGATACATAGAAAAAAAATAAATTATGATACTAGCTAGTCTGCTCTGATATGTCTATGTCCAGAATCCTTGTCTCTCTACAACTATTTGCAGAAGTCTGAGATCTTTGTAGCATTCTTGGAAACTGAGAGGTCTGAGCTTAGTTTGCTGAAATAAGAATCTAACTACAGCCCATTGAAATCCCATCTGTACAGAGGCATAGGGTTAACCAAAATGGCAACTGTTGTCCCTCATCTGTGCACTACCTTGGTTTCTAACCACTGTTGTTCCTATCTGAATTCAAGTGTCTTCAAAGTTCACTTCAGTCACTTCACTCTACCAGTAACTCAGGATGCGAAACACTTGTCTTTCCTTTCTAGCTTGTGGGTTCCTGAAGGTCCTGGGTACTGAAAGAAGCCAACAAACACAGGTTTCATTTGCATGCAGCTTATATTCAGATTCTAACATTTGAACAATCAGAGTTTATCTGTACCAAAACTGAGAAAAAAGTGATGGATAATTTCCAGAAAATATTTAATATGGAGAAAAAATGAAGCTCTGAGAGATTAATAGCTTGTGACACATTCAGGTTATTGTGGTGGTAAGACCCAAATAAACCAACAGCTCTCTATTTTGATAAGCTCAAACCAAACTACTCAAGTGTGTTTAACAGTGGACCCATCTACAAATCCTCATTTATTCAATCTTGTTCTTGGGATAGTGCCAGCGCTTACCGGTTCTCATTTGTTGTCAGGAAGAGCCTGGGAAACCTCACAGATAACATGCTGAGTCAGCAGTGCTCCCCAACGATGAAGAAGACGAAAGAATACTGAAGATGCATAAGCAAGAGTGTAGCCAGCAGGTGGAGAGAGGTGGTTTCCCCTTCTCTATTTGACACTGCCGAAATTGCATCTATCATACTGTGTTTTGTGATTCCTCTAAGAAAATAACACTGAGATCAGCAGATGGTGTTTGAGATGGTTAGAGGGTTGCAGTACATCACATGCAAGGAGCAGTTCAGCAAACTACTTTCTGCAGTCTTTAGACAGGAAGGATAAGGGAAGGATCTTGTTACATTTTCATTTACTGAGAAGGAAGGTTTAGAAAACATGGAGCCAGATGCTTCCAAAGGTACAGTGTGAGAGGCAATAGACAGAAGTTACAGTGTGTGAAATCCCAGCTAATTTTTTGGAAAAAAAAAAACCCACAAACAAACAAAAAATGAATGACGTCACTGAGAGACTTCACTGAATTGCCAACTTCAGGAATATTGAAAGCTGAAATGACCTGCTAGGCTGTGTAAAGGAGTGAAATTGCACTGAATGTTCCTGAATTCCGTGTAGGTCATACACAAATATTTTAAGTGGATAAATATTGTTCCAGAAATGTAACAGTCCAGGACAGTGTGATATGGAATATGTTCCCATTTAAAGATTGTGTTTAAACCCTATGTGTATTTGCAGTTATTTTTGGACATCCAAGGTTTAAATATATGGGCAAAGTAGAGTTTAATCTGCTTCTGAATAGAACTTTTAATGTAAGTTATTGCAGTAATTCTGGATTGTGATAGCTCAGAGAATTCTTTCAGATTTCCTAATGCACAGAAACCTAATCTTCAATTTAGCCTCAAGCTCAGAAACAATAACATGCACATTTTTATTGTAATTGTTCTTCCATAATTTATAATGAATGTAATTGAACTGAGACTCTCATAATAATGTGAACAGATGTCTTGACTTGTAATATGTTGTTCTATATTAGATGCTATTTTTATTATCATTGAAATGTGCCTTTATTGTGTATCTCCTTCCCTTGAACTACGAAATGCTTTAGAAGTCCAGGAGCAGTCTGAATTCAGCAGCTCCGTTTAAGATAAAACAGTCAAAACAACAAGGGTTGACACTGTCCACTGGGTATTTTCCATCAGTAATTTTTGTCTTGACCAAGATCAATTGTCAACCCTAGAAGCTTCAGTGGAAAGAATTAGATCAAGTCATTTAAATTTTTTTAGTAAGAGTTGAATATTTACAGTTAAGTGAATTGAACATTAGGAGTATCAAGGAGGGGAATACTTTAATCTATTATAGGTGATGTTGGCTGAAGAGACCAGAAAACAAATACTAATTGAACATTTCCAATGACAGGTCCACAGAGATATTCTGTGTCTGGTAGATCTCTGAATGGGGACTGTCCCAAGAGTAACAGAGCATCTGTGCTCAGTTGTTGTCAGTAGCACTCTCCAGATTGACTCACCCTTCATGACTATGGGACATCACTTGCTGTTCCAGTGCATTTGTTTAATTCTTCTGTCTTAAAATACATTAGGAGAGAATGGAATTACTGACACTTAAAAAGCTGCTGCCAGACGGGAAGTAGTAAAACCATTATTAGGATTTTCACAGGGAAACCCTCGGGGTATTGTTTTCAGAGAGATAAGAAGTTCAATTTAATTACTGAAATAATTTGTCTGAAACGTGTTATTATCTGTAGCACAGCAGAACCAGCTAAATACTTATCTCCTGCTGTGGCAGCTCAGTGAATCAGAACGGTCAAACTCCCCTACTCTCCACTGGTGAGTGTAATGTGTCTCCCCAAAGTTGTCACTGCAAATCAGCATTGTAGGGAATGAGGCAATTGGCCCATGTGGGCAAGACACCAGAAACACTGACAAGAACAGAAGGGAAAGAGGCTAGCCCCAAGAGAGTGCACTGCATGTTCATGTGGAGTGCCACCTGGAGAGCTCTGGACAGGCACAGCTTGTGCCTTGAGTGACAGGGTCTGCCTCTCCTCATGTTGCTTTAACCTAACATAGTAAGAGCACTTACAGATGTGGAGTTCTCAGTACAGGAGAGACACAGACCTGTTGAAGTGCATCCAGAGAAGGGCCATGAAAGTGATCCAAGGGATGGAACACCTCTCCTATGAAGGCAGTATGACAGAATCACAGGATTGTAGGGGTTGGAAGGGACCTCTAGAGATCACTGAGTCCAACCCCAATGCCAAAGCAGCTCCCTAGCCCAGGTTGCACAGGTAGGCATCCAGGCGGGTCTTGAACGTCTCCAGAGAAGGAGACTCCACCACCTCTCTGTGCAGCCTGTGCCAGTGCTCCGTCACTGCACTGTGAAGGCTGAGGAAGCTGGGGCTGTTCAGCTTGGAGAAGACTGCTAGGTAACCCAATAGCAGCCTTTCAGGGGTGCTACAGGAAAGAAGGGGACAGACTGTTGAGCAGGTTCTGTGGCAACAGAACAAGGGGAAATGGCTACAAGCTCAGGGAGAGTAGATTTAGGTTAGATATAAGATAAAAATGAGCGTGAAAGTGGTGAGGCACTGGAATAAGTTGCCCAGTGTTGTGGTTGATGCCCTGTCCCTGGAGACTTTCAAGGTGAGGCTGGATAAGGCCCTGGGCAGCCTGATCTGGCTGTGGTGTATCTGTTCATTGCAGAGGAGTTGGACACTAGTTGAACTCTAGGGCCATCTATGGCCCCCAGAGGCCCCTTCCAACTCTAAGGATCCTATGATTCTGTGATTCCTGATTTAGGTGCTGGTACTGTTAACAAGTATGTGATTCACATGGATGTTTGGAAATTGTATTAACTAGAGTTTGCAAAGTACTTTTGATCTGTAAAGCGAGAAATTTCTCTTTGAACCACTAATATTACAAGTTAGTGGAGATAAGGAAGAAATGCCTTTAGTAGTGCTGCCCTAGAACTGGCAGAAGTACTCATCATTACCTTGTTCCCAGAGTGCAAGCTTGAATAATATTAATGCATTGCAAACTGAAGAGAATAGAGAACTTTTAGGATAACTTAGCTCCCCTTTCCTTAATTGTTTGTATCTTTCATTTCCAATTCCTTGTGCTAGTCTGTTAGTTATACTTTTTGTTTTTTCCTTTTTTTTTTTTTTAACTCTTCAGACTCTTTTTCTTTTGCACATTTTCCCTTTTGTGAATTTGGGGGAAGCTGGTACTTGGTATTAGAAATTAGGGCAGTGGCAGACAGCACATGCTTCAAGAATACTCCTACAACCAGGCACCAAGTTAAGGTTGCCCATTCAAAATTGTTTTAAAAGGATGCTACCTAACAGAGTAGAGCAAAACAATTATAATGAGTTACTGTGTGTCTCACAACTGCCATTCACACTTTCTAAGATAGCACTAAACATTTTCCCAGAGCTCCACTAGAAGTGGCGCTGAGCAGGTGAGCATCTGTCTGATGACATACTAAAAATGTATGAAAAAAAAAAAAATGAGGTTGTTTTAGGTATTCTGCCTCTCATCTGCTACAGTGTGAGCAGTAATGTGCTCTCATGAACCACTGTACCCTATAAACTGCTCTTATCAATTTTATCACTATATTAAATTTTTGGACTTGTGCATTTAGATATATTCTTAAGGAATGCTGCCTTATAAGCATGTGAAACACTCACATCACTAAGTCTGGTCATCTAAGCTTTAATTTCAAGCTCTGGCAACATGAGCCTCTGGTATGGACTGTCGAGACTGCAACCAACATCCTGTACTGTGTAAGCTCTTTTGTGGGACCTCTGGCCCTACAGGGAAGCAATAAACAGAGCCTGTTTCAAGGAGCTCACAAAACAGAGCCTTGTGAAGTACGAAAGGTGAAGGAGAAATACTGCCATCTCCATCAGCTCTCCTGGAGTCATAGAGTTTTTGGCTGGAGCTGATAACAGCTTTGTGTGGACAGAGCCTTTTACTGGCCATTACTTTATTCATAGTATAAAGACTAACCACGTTAATTTGTTTTAAGGCATATATTTAAATCTTCACGAGACAGGGGAGAGCTTGGGAGAGGGAAAGTGGAGAGAACTAATGGATGAGTTAGGAATCTTTCACAGCTGTGCAGCAACAGTGGTTTGGGATGCATGGCAATACCAGGAATATTAAGTACTTAAGCTTAAGCGGTGGTCTCTTGGTTCCTGAAATACACCTGCTGAACTGAATGGTGAATATATTCTAAAGATATATAAATGACAACTGTTCATATGCTTTATTTTCCAAATACATGAAAGAAAATAGTTTGAAAAAAACATTTGAATTACACCTTGTGTTCCTACATTTTGTTTCTTACTGCCTGCTTCTGTGTTGTCGTTTACCAGAATGCCCATCTAAGACTCTGAAAGGTAAAAGCTGTTTTATTATATGCATGATGGCATAACGGTTGTTCTTTGCCTGAAGAACTGGAGGAGGGAGCTGTTGTAGTTTCCATGGAAATTATAGGCGGCATTACTTTTGGAGCGACCCAAATAGCTTTGAAGTTAGCCCTGCTTGGAGGTTCCTTCCAATACCAAATTTTGCAAAACACTGTGCAACGCTCATTAATGCAATAACAAGTAGAGGGAAGTAAATTGATTTTGCAAAGGTATCTTCCCCTCTCAGCCTGAAACAGACTAAGGAATAGTAACAGATCTGAAAATGTGCAGTATGACGTGCTGAGTTCCCTGTGGCAGATGAAGGGGTGCTACATTGTGCATCAGGAAAAGAATAGGCCCTCTTAAAATTATTCTTACTCTGCACAATATGCTATGTGATGTTTAGCTTAGCTGTTCTTCTTACCAGGTATTGACATGCTGGAGAGATTTGAAGGTGAAGAAGTTAAGATGTTTTAACAAGTGAAAAGATAAATAACAAAATCAAAGAATAAGAGCTCATACATTCAATTTAAAAGCTGTGGGTTTGTTCTGCAATAGGTTCAAGTGCATTAACACCACAAAAAGAGAAACAAGAAAAAGGATAACAAAGATGTAATTAAAGTGAAATAAATTGAATTTTGACTGCAGTGTAGAAACCATTTCTAATAGTGAGATACAGGAGAAGGAGAATAAGAATCCTATTGACTAACATGTTTAGTTGTATGTTTCTCAGAATTTGAATAACTACAATACCAGAGATGTCTTCATTGTTGTTGGGAGGGGCATAGAGTGACTTAACACCTTTCCTGAAGTAGATTTGATTAGCCAAACTACTTTTTATTGCCTTCCATCCAAGCAATGGACTGCTTCATTCTCAATATCCTGTATCCTTTTGCAGAGGTCTGTGCATACTCTTCTGCTCCTTCAAAAATGACCGAATTACTTTTCAGAAAGAAAAAATGCCTAAGCCTAGTAACACTCAAAGTGTGAAATAAATGCTTTGTAATATAATATTAATAAAGAAGGGAAATATAATCTGGTATTTCTGTGTCCATCAATGAATGACGGAAACCCTAAATATGGAAAGGATGACTGATGATAGAATCATGAATTGTATTCAGAGAAATTACTATATACCCTTTAAATATGAACAACCATGATCGTAAGCATCTGTCAGAAATGCTTAGGCATTCTATGATTTTTAAAAAAAACTCAATTATATTTTCTCTGGCAATTATATTATCTGGTTTATCCATTCCCAGGATTTTTGGAACACGTGGGTAACAGTCCATATATTTTTACCATTTGGAGTGCTGATGTATTAGATAAAGTTATACTCTGTGTTTGGTTTGTTTTCTCTCTCATCAGCTTGAAAGTTATTATCTGAAACAGTCCAAAGTTTTTAGCCTCCAGCCAACTACCTAAACTTTAATGGGAGTTGGATGTACGTTTCTCGGCATCCAAACGTATGGTCAGGTTATACATTTCTGATGGTATGCCTCATTATGTAAACAGATGGAAAATACTGTGCGCCTTTAAGAATTATCAATAAGTCCAATCTGTACTATATATTGCTAATGTCAGACTGCACACTATCTTGACTAGCTGTTATCCTGCGGGAATAAAGCTATATGTGTTTTTACCATGCATAAAGAATTTGCTTCTTATTTATTTCAAATGCTTTGGTCTTCCTGGCTCCCCAAGAACCTGTGCTTCCTTAACAGAGCTATTGCATTAATCTGTCCGACTTTTGCTCGTTGAAAATGTGAATACTGACAAAGTTTAAAGAAAAAAAAGTACTGAGCGATTCCTTTTTTAACACACAGGCTACAACACAAACACCATTAGTCTAGAAATATTTCCTGACAAGAATGTTAAGTAATGCAGTCTCGGAGTATAAATGATGTTCCAATGCATGTACACATATCCGAGTGTGATATGAATCTCCACAGGTTTATCTTAGAAATCTGCTTTGGGGAGTTACGCAGAATGGAAATTCAAATGCTCACACGGGTGGAAATTCATATTAAGGCCATAATCTAATTCAGCCATTAGGATATTGCTTTAGCTGTAACAGCATTAATATCCTCTGTCACTATTAAATTAACACAAAAAGCAAGCTAAATGAAAACATAATTAACATCAACGTAGTTGAGGCCCAGCCCCCATTGCTGAATTATCCAGATCAGCTGTACTCCATTGATTATAAGCATTAATCACAGTCTGACATGTTTTTATTTGGTTTTCTCAGAACGATGTCCTTCTTTTAATCTCGTGCATTTTTATTCTGGGAATGTTTCTGCTGTCTCAGTCGTAGAGTTCCTAACTTAAATGTTAGAGCAATTTTATATCCCTCAGTTGGGTTCACGGTACAATTTCTCGTTGATACTCCCTATGGCAAGCTGAACATGACACAGAAATAATAAAATGGTGATATGTAGTTTTTCT
The DNA here is from genome assembly GCA_013399175.1 of Odontophorus gujanensis. NCBI lineage: Eukaryota > Metazoa > Chordata > Aves > Galliformes > Odontophoridae > Odontophorus > Odontophorus gujanensis. The sequence continues at coordinate 185,763 of VXAB01005331.1, forward strand.
CCTGTTGTGTCATTTTTTCTATGTCTCTTTCTGTATCCTTGTCACTTACTGTTTCTGATGGTTCTTTGTCTGCCTTCCATCTCCTGAATCATTCAAAAAGGAATTAATACTAGTTTTGATGTATTTTAAAAATCAATACTTGTGCCCTTTTTTGGACAGTCTTAGGATGCTTTTAATGCTTAGTCTGCCAGCATTCATCCTCTTTCTTATTTTCATAGGTGATCCTTGACTTTATTTTTCATCTTTGCACTGCTCTTCAGCCACACTACCTTCTTTCTGGTCTATCAGAAGTTCTTTCCAGTAAGCATGAATTCTAAATGTCTAGTGTGATGTTGAGGATGCTCCCCACACTGCCTGCAACGATGACATATTTAACTGATAGCCTCTTCTAAAAGAATCATAGACTCAAAGCAGGATTTAGGTTGAAAGTTCATCCATACAATCACCTGCTCCAAGGGCTAACTACAAAGCTAGATCAGGTTGGCGAAGGCTTTGTCCAGGACATAAAACCATGACGTCCTACTACTGTTATTAACTTTTATTGTTATATAACTTTTACTGCACTCTGAGATCTCTTCTGCTGATGGCATCCCTCTTGAAGCTGAATGGATGCATTGGATTTCCTTGTTGCTCCCACACTTTGTAAATGTTGCAATCACTTTGAAGGATGACTCTTCAACAGTAATATTCTGAATCAGGTCCTCATGCTCTGCCTAGAATCAGGCCAACAGATGTTGATAACATCTAAGTATTAGTCATAATTCATGGCATTTAAGTAGACTACATAGTCTGTTGAGTTTCCTGAGGTTGCTGATGACCCTTACTGGACCTAGATAAAAGTGTTAAGTTTGAACACAACTATCACCTTTCTAATTAAGGCAAGCACATAGCTCTTATTGAAAATATTGTCCTTTCACAGACAAAAATAAATAAATAAATAAAGGTAACTCCTTAAAAACAACTATTATCCCCCTTCTTTTTACAAATGCAAATATATTTCTGTATTAGAGATGGTAAAAGAGTCTCAGGTCTCAAGGACAACAGTTCATATTTTAAATCTCCAGAAATAAATAAGCTGGATCAATATACTGCAACAGATTGTTTTGCTCATTAGAAGGTAAAAATAAAAAGGAAACTTGTCAATCTACCAAAAATCTAGCCTTTCAATAAGGATATAATTGGAACACACTGTCAAAAACAATTTTGAAATTAAATTCACAGCAGCTGGTACTCAGTACACTTCATGACAGGTCATCAAAGATAAAAATTTATCTCTCCATGTTCCTTGTTTCATCTTTGTCAAATGTTTCAGTAAGTCCAGGTTTTTAAAAGCCATATTAACTCTTTCAAGTTAGAGTAATGCACAAATTGTGTTTTTATCTTAATTGGAGTCTTTTCCTTTGCAGCAAAAACACAAAAATCCTTCTTTAAGAGGAACACCTCACTCTCGCATATGCTACTGTGAATCACAAGGCTCTTCTAAACCAGCCCATATAGCTTTGACTAGTCCATACATTTGTTGTAATTCTCTGCTAACAAATTCTTTCTTTGGTAAGAGATGATTTGCTTCCTTCACTATAAATAACATGCAATATTTAGCAATATTTTCCAGCAATCAACAGATTGTGAACACCGTCTTATATGTGTATGTCGCTTAAGAAAACCTCCCAAATACATACGTCTAGAGACATTTAGGAAGACAGAGGTAACATTAATAATTAGATCTGATGAAGATCCCTGATATTCTGCTCTGCAGCTCCCTTATAAAAAGTAGCACCTCTTTCATAATACCCTCACTTTTAAGAGAGAAACAAACAATTGTTACTTTTCTGTGTGGAAAAGTCCCGTTGATATTTCCTACCACTCCATAAATCCAAAGTAATCATATAAAATGCCTCAGGTGGCTAGCCTCCTCATTTGAGATAATACACAATTTCAGATAAAATCATGTCCGAAGGGTGGGTTTCTCTGCACTATACTGTACCAGTATTGATCACAAAGAATAGAGTGACCTCTAAAAGTGACTACACGTCACCAAACCATCACTGGAGATTGCATAAGCTGCAACGAGAGAGAAAATAAGTTCTGCCATGGGTAGAAGGCCAACTGTTTGGGAGGTTTTCATATGCTGTACTCTTCTATCACTGAAGTTGGCGAATAATTAAAATCTGCCTGCTATGCATTTGATCTGCTTTTCCTATCGACACTCCAGTGTTTTGCATGCCCCTCTCTACTTTATGTTGCATCATCTTTATTTATCCACTTCAGCATTTGAAAAGAAGCATAGTGAGGCAGAGCGGAAATACACTGCAGGACTGATTAAGCATGAGAGCTAGCAGCTGAGCTGGCTTTGCACTTAGGTCTGCTTGGAGAAGCTGACTGTACAAGACCTCCAGAGGCCTTTTCCAGCCTAACTCTTTCTGAGACCTTTAGAAAATGCAGAAAACATTCTCAAAGAATAAGCTCAGGCCTGTGTGAAAGAGTGAGAAGTAATGGGTAGAGTAGGATTAAGAAAAAAATTGCAAATGCATCCTTATTCTCCAGTCAGGTTTGACAATTCAAAGCTGCCACAACACACGGCCTCTTCCAACAGGCTAAGGGAATGCCGGGAACCTCCAAGGCACCAGCAGCACTGCAGGCTGCCCCACAGGTCACTGCGATACCTCTTTCCCTTGAGGGGTTCTTTCTGTGGAGTGTCACCTGTTGCTGTGAGAAAAAAGGGGTTTGGCACCTACTTTGCAAGTGCTGTGAAATGCATTAAAGCAGGAACACACACAAAATGAACTATCTGATGCTGCCTGCTAGTGGGAAAGGACAGTGAAACGGGTCTTTAAATAGGTCTAGAAGGGAGGACATCATCTCAAACAATTACTGAAAACATGCAGACCTTCTGAAAACTGAAGTCTGTATTAGTGAAGTGAGGTCTCACTTTTCTGCCTTTTATGATCAGTAATCAAGACCACGGCACTTCCAGAGGTTTGAGGTCAATATAGTAAGTGTCATGTTGTAAAATCACCATTTGGATTTGCTTATCATGACTAATTTCACTAATAAAAGATCCTAAATTAACTTATTTTAATTAGGATTTTGGCTAATAAACATTTATATTTCAAAATGCAGAATACTCAAGAGCTAAGCAAGTCTTTTGTCTTTATCTTACTGTGTTTTAAGAAGAAGAGTATTGTATTATATAGTTCTCCTAGTTGGGTAATGTTGTATGTAAAAATCTATTTCATCAGTTTTGAAAGTGGGATATACTTTCCAGTGAACAAGTATATTTAATTTTTGTTAGTTTCAGTTTATAAAATATGTATGCTGAAGAATAAGAAATCCTCTTCATTTTTCCCATAAATCCCTTTTCAGCTCTTCGTGGACTGACTTTGAATTACATGCCTTACTTAGAATTAAATGCAGAACCATATCCGTTTGACCTAAAATCTCTGACCTGTGAGATAAAGTGGCATTGTTTCTGCTTGAGGACAGGTTCGGCTAATTGCTAAGTGATGGCTGTGACACAGCTGGTACATGGTTTTGTTCCCAAGGTAACTCTCTCATAAGAAATGATTCAGAATCAATCATTTGCTTTATAGAGATACAGCAGGTGTTATGTGCTGCACATGGGGAAAATAGGCATTTTTACTGAGAGGGTCATCTTCTTATTAAAATATCCTTTCATTTTTCTTTGTGATGCAGAAAGAAAATTGTCAGTACTACAGCAGAAAGAAACATAATGGTTCCAATATGCAGGAGACTCAGGAATTTCTCCTTTGATTAACGCGAGCTCTCTGGCATTCACATGAACCTAAAAAGCTGCAACAAAGCTGCAAACAAATACCAATTTATTCTAATTTGCCTTCAGTAAAATCATACAGCCTTTCCTCAGACCCATGAGCACTGACTTACAATAACAGGTGAAAAACTACATTACATTTTTGCAACACGCTGCAGAGACCCCCTTATTGTATACGGATGTTGGGCAGTTAGGGCAGAGTTCAGCTCCCAGTGAAGTTTACTGGATTTTGAGTCAGGGGAGCTGCATTTGCACCTATAGAGCTGGAGTTCTTGCTGGAGGTAGCAAACAATTACATCTGCCTTTTTGTTCTTGAGAGGACACCTACAGATAGGAGATAGTGTTTGTTCCTTTCATGTGGATGAAGGAAGACTTCCATTTCACATATGAAAAAGAAATTGAACACAAACTGCGTGAGCTTCATGAAGAGTTAGTTACTCTTTGAATTATTTTCTGAATGTTTTTGAGATACATAGTTTTGCTTACAATGCTTTAAGCAAAAATATATTTTTTTTTTATATTAAATCAGAAATTTGTAGCTGTGAAGAGAATCTGTGATTGAATTTCATGAAATTGACTTTTTTTTTTTTTTTTTTTTTCATACAGCTAGTTTCATCCAACCACAAACAGCATTGGCATAAGTTCATATGAGACAAGAGATGATCCTGTCAGATTCATTTAAAGCTATGGGAAATCCCTTCCAGATTAATCGCCCTTTAACAGTTCAAAAAGTAATGATAATTTCTAGATGTTCCACTGCAGCCTAATATTTCTTATCATTTCAATTACTTTCTTGACGTTACTCTTTTTCCTTGAGGGAATGCCTTGGTTTTGTAAAGGCTTATGTCACTGAGTGTGTGGTGCGTAAGCCTCAGTTGGCAGCCCAATTCCCTCCGGCTGCTCGCTTACTACCCTTCACAGTGGGACTGGGGTGAAAATAGGAAGGAGAGGAATGAGAAAGCTCATAGGCGGAGATACAAGGCAGGGGGATTACTCACTAATTGACTCTGTGGCAAAACAGGCTTAACTTGGGGAAAATTAGCTTAGCACATGGCTGATTAAAATAAATATGTGATTACTGGCGTGGTAGTGAAAAACAAAAAGGCAAACATTTAAATCAGTTCCTTTCCTCCCCCCCTGCCCTGACTCAGCTCCACTCCTTTATCCCTTCACCTTCTCTCTTCACTGAGCAGTGAAGGGGATGAGGGTCCTCCCCTACCTTCTTCACCAACCTTGGTGCCTACAGAGCTGTTTCTCACACATTTTTCCTCACTCCTGTCTCTCACAGATTCCTGTCCATCATTTCTGCCCTTTTTGGCTACATTTCTCCCGAAGTGTCCCATTTGTTGTGGCTGGGCTCAGCTTTGGGCAGTGGTAGGTCCTTGCAGAGGCCTCCCCTGCTACACACCCACAGAGCAAAATGTAGCCTGTCTTTACTCAGGTGTACCACACAGTCAGATCCCACCAGGGCAGGAATCCTTCAGCAGAGCAAGATGAGATGAGCTGTTACCCAAAGACTGGTGTGGAGGAGAGGCAGGGGCTGGGGCAGAGCAGCTGCACAGACTACAGAGGTTTCTGCTTCCCCTCTGATACACGCAAAAAATAGAACTTTCAATAAAACTCTGGGTTTTATTGAAACAGCCTAAAACATATCATGTCAGATGAGTAATTTGACCCTCAGCCTGTTTTACAGAAAATTTACTGGATCTTTTGGCTCACCAAGAAGCTAATATTGAAAGCCTTGATGTTACTGCCAGAACTTGAAGTCTGCAATTCAGAGATTTTATTCCTTTGATAATTATCTCAAGTTAGAGGCTCTGTAGTTGTAAATCTGCACTTTCATTTCTTGTATTTCCTTATTTAGAGTAACAGTTTATTAAATCTTTTGTTTTTGTTCATCAAAGTGAAGGTTCTGAATATTATGGCAAACAAAATTTTGCATTGGATGGCATCAAAACACTTCTGGATGTGAAATAATTTTCCAGATTAAGCTTAAAAAACAAACAAACAAAAAAGGTATTTTCAGTGCCTTTGCAAAACAACCAAAATATGTAAATAAATCCTCCTTGATGATAAAGGGCATAGAACATCTCTCTTATGAGGAGAGGCTGAGAGACCTGGCTCTGTTCAGCCTTGAGAAAAGAAGACTCAGAGGGGATCTGATCCACGTCTATAAGTATATAAAGTGTGGGAGGCAAAGGGATGAAGCTGGACTCTTCTCAGCAGTGTGTGGCGATAGGACAAGGGNAAGATGGGACTTAGTCATGGTTAGAGTCTAACAACCAATAATCATTTAAGTCAATAAATTGACTTGTACTGATGCCATTTAGCACAATCTGAAGACTGAGATCAGAAAAGTTTATCACTTTGAAACACCCAAGAAGACTTAAGTCATATCAGCTCACCCGGGAATGACAAGACACAGCCTCCAGCAAACAGGAGGCCCAGTGTCTGAGCGAGAGCAATGAGATGCAGTGTACTCCTACACAGCCTGCTAATAGGCCTCTGGCCACAACTGCCCGCAGTATGTAAGGAGGCTTAACCCACTAGCATTTGAGGATTAAATATGAAGTTTTTACTTGTCAAAGAAAATTCTGAGCTTTTTTAATACCGATTCTCAGCAAAATGAAGAAGCTCACACCTAGCCTTCACAGCAAACAAACCCGACAGCAGTTCTCCTAAGAGTGAAGATCTTGATACTCACAGTTGCTGTTTAACTGTCTGAGCTCTAAGCAATGTTAAACAGAATTATTGTGAAGTACTACTCATCAGCAATATGAAATATCGCAATCAATAGCTAGCCTACTATTAAAATGAATTAGTCTGTACACATAAAAGTACATTGATTTTGTAATTAAAATCTTTCTGTAGTTCCTTATCTTTTTGCAAGACTCCTGCATTTCTGTTATTCTACTGACACAGGCATTATCACTTATTGCAAAAGTCCTGGGCTTTAGAAAATAGCCTACATTTAAACAAAATATTTTTCATCCATTCCAGATGAGTTTGTATGCTTGATTGTTTTTCCGATCTCAGTCTTGCTTCAGTCACTTAAAGACTGTCTTGTGATAGAATCAAATCATTATTTTGTATGCTTTACATTTTTGATGTGCTGAAGAGATCTAAAGATGCATTGTATTTAACCTTTAAATTACAGCATGAAGTATGGGCAAATCAAAGAGAGAGGTGAAATAAAATTCAGTAAAGAAAGGTGCTTCTGATATACGTCAACAGAAAAACTAAACATTTTTCATTGACAGAAGGAAGAGCTGACCGGGTGTTACCCTGCTTGCTCTTACAGGGTTCATTAAGTTAAGATTAAGCTTCGGATTCTGCAAAACACCTTTGTAATTTAAGTGTATCAGTAATCAAATAAGAACTGCAAAGCCCATTCTACGTTCTGATCATCAGCACTATTTCTTTCTTTCAAAGCAATCCCAGTAGAGACTGTCTGAAATGTATAGGGCTACGCACATTACAAATGGTTTAAATAACCCTGTAGAAATGTTATTACGTTAATGAATCCTGGTAAAAACAGGACTCCTATTGACTTTGGTTTACAACACTGGAAGTTCAATTCTGTAACTGCCACATTTTTTTCCCCAATGCCCAAAGAAAACAAAGTTTTACAAATAAATAGTATACAATTTTCTGTGTGTTTCTATATATCCTTCTTTCCCACTTCTTAAAAACGTTAAGAATGCTTGAAACGTTGAATGTTTTAGAACCATTTACAAGTTCTAAGAAGCACTGATTCCTAAATATTTGATTTTTATATAGAGAAAAATAGTTTTAGCTGTGCTGAATCACTGTCATCAGCATTATAGTCCTGTGAGTATTACTGGTATACAGGACAAATTTTCTCCATATGCCACTCATGAGGCATCAATCTTTTAACTCTCTTAACAGTTTAAAATCACTTACCTTTATTTTGTGCTGCCTTTTGTATCATCAAATATGTATTATTACATGTGGGCCCTATTATTCATTTCAGCCTATTTCCACATTCATTTCTTTCATCCCAGTTTCCATTTGCTAACTTTTTCATTTTTGCTCAGAGACATCTTTTTTTTACTCACTGTTACCAATGATCTTGTGTTCAGTGGAGTCTTAAAGCTCAACTTTACCTTAGAGCATTGCCCAGCTGATGTGCTCCAGCCGAGCAAATCGATGGATTGATTTTCTGCAGAAGACTGAGAACTGTAGCACTTGACATTTTCCTCTTTTGCTTATCATGTAGGTAGATCATAGAGTTCTATGGTGGTCTGAACTGTAAAGGAAAGTAAGCATATCTTTACCTTGCAATGACATTGGCCAGCATTATAACCAGCCTTGAAGTAACTCTATTGGGACCGCACAGTCACACAGTGGATTGGAATGAACACTGGAGTGGAAAACTGAGTCAGTTGGATCAGTAGATGTGTGGAAGGGAGATGCTTCACAGCCAGTAGACTGCAACTGAGAATACAATCCAATAAATCTAGTATAGGAAACTAACTACAGAAAGTTGAATCCTGGGATCAGTTTGTAGCTCAGCAATGTAGTGCAGAGGTAAATCAACACATCCTCATTAAACCTTGAAACTAGGAAAATATCAGTATAAGAAAAGCACTTACATTTGGCTACTTAAACAGGTGGATACAGACTAGGGAATTAAGAGCTGATACAAATGGCCATTATACAAGAAAAGGTCTGATGTGTTTTGAAATTACTGTAATAATTATGTTTTTCCTTCTTTTTTACTCTCCAGATGCCAGGACTTTTAGGACACACTAAGTACATGGATCACCCTGAAAGTAATGATTCTTATTTATTTCCATAGAAACAACAACAGATAAAAAGAGCACAAAACACTACTTGACAGAGCAAATTATCAGCTACAAAACACTAGTTTTCAACACAGACACTACCATTAGCTATGCCTTACCATTGAACAAGAGCCTGCACACTGTACTCATAAAAATCTGCACCAGCGGAGGCGACCCCATTTCACAGCTGCTATGTTGGTGTTGTTACTAGGAAAATGTAGCCCTTCAAAATCCATCTTTCAACAGCATGAACAAATGGAAGTCGAAAGGTGCCCAATCCAGACTATATTATGGGTGTGGTAGGACAACTCAGCCAAGATGGGCAATGTGCTCCACGATATTCAAACTGGTGTGAGGCCTGGAGTTATCATGTTGCAAGAGAAAGGCTGTCTTCATCTCTGGCCTGACTCTGGAAGTTTGATCCATCAGCTCAGTCCTCATGTAGGGGTCAGAACTGATGCTTTGTCTGGGTTCTGGGAAATCCAGAAAGAGCAGTCTTTTCCTATCCGGAAAGACAGTGCACATCAGTTTACTTGCTGATAGCTGCATCTTGAACTTATTATCTAATGGGGAATTCACATGTTGCTGTACCATGGACTGCTGTTTCAACTATGGCTTGTAGTGGTTCCATAGGACCTGGCAAACTTGCATATGGTGTTCTTCCTTGACATCATGGGTCAACATCATAAAATAGGAGGCATTACTTTCAGAGCACCTCTTACAGGTGGAATCTTCAAGAAGATTAAGGTAAGGTATCTTTTTTTGCAGATAAGTTTTCTGGATACATTATTAAACCTGACTGCTAATTTTCACTTGTATGTGTGCTATAAGATGTCCTTATGTTTTCATTTTCGTTGTGATGATACAGTTAATAAAAGTTACAGTGTTCATTCTCACATGTTTCTACTTGTTTGACCAGAGTTCAGAGTTTGGTTGTAAGACTTCTTAATGTTGCAAGGAAAAAATGTCATGCCCCCAAGACACAAAGACAAGTTCTACTATAAAATCATTGTGCCAAATCCAATTAGCAAAGATTTTTTGATGAATTAACCTCATCATGGCAGAACATACACTGCACCTGCTCTTCTTCTTTAGTGCCAGACTTCGTCCCTCCTGCAGTTAAAGCCTAGGTTGTTTTGCTGTTTCCTTTCAGCTCACTTTTCCCCCCTTGTGTCTAGAGGTCACTATTTCCAGATGCCTGAGGATTTTCTTTCCTATTTATGATTGGCCTCTTCAGTCTTTTCTTTCATCATTCTCAGTACTCTATTTTTGCAGAACTCTGCAACAGATGTTTGATTTTTCCCTTGGACCTTGCTTTACCTCCAAGGAGCCTTGAAAATATTGCTGCTTGAGAAAGGTGAGAAAGACCGATCACAGGAGCCCAAAAGTGGCCGAAACAGAAGGCTGTTTATCAATCTACCTAGGGAAAGAGCATTAACAACTTTCATTTTCTTGCTTAAGGGATCTTGCTAATCACAGGGTAGCATAAATCCCCATTCTGGGGAACTACAAAGCGGTGTTCTGATATGGTGGTGTTTCACATATGCATTCCGCTTTTGGTGGTTGCCTGTGAAGAAAAAGCACAGAAGGAAAGAATTTGTTTTCACATCTCTCTCACTGCCTAGAGGGAGACGATATGGCAATATGAGGAATACAGGCTTCAGTACCAGGGTAAATATAAGAGGTAAGTGACAGGCTTCAGGCTGGGTAGAGACCTGGATTGTAGATACGGCATAACCTGGCACAGTTGACCCTAGACTGCTAATCTAATTGGTTGTAATATTGTTCTGCATCTTTAGGTACTGAGGACATACCATATCCCCTACCCTCATCAGTCACAGTAGTTCCTAGCCAAATCCTGGCATCCAGCATCAAAGGCTGTCTCTTCTGGGGCCACTCCTGAGTGAGCTGCTGTTGATGCCAGAGGAGTCACAGCCTTCCTGCTCTAACGCCAGCACTAGTGGCTTCTGCCTTGAGAACAGAGGCAAGTATAAGAAGTATCCTTTTTCCTCTTAATGATAGAGGAGAAAAGGAAAAAAACTTGGACTTTGTTTTGGAATCAGATGCCTCATGATATCGGGCAGCAGGCACAGAGGTTTGAAGTGTATACCATCTGTCATCTCTTCAGCTGACAGCCTGCCACAAAAACAAAACATTAGTGGCTGGAGAGTTAGGTCTGCATGTCTAGTAGCCACATCAGATGTACTGCTGTCTTCCAAGCACAAAGAACATGACACAGCAGGGTCCATATGTCTCCTGACTGAGATCAGCTCTGGGTAAGCTTTCATCTGGTATTCTCAGCTCCTTCTTTGCTCCACAGCACAGGCTCAGCCCTCAAAACCAGCACTATGCACCCAAGCTGCGGGAGGACTGTCCTTACGAAATGAAGACATCAGACTTTGAGTTAGAAAGCCCCACTCTGGTAAAGCAAAGGGTGGGAAAGCTTCAAAATTTCCCTTATTCAAACACCCAAACTTACTTTCCCGTCCATGGCAGTATCAAAGACGGGAGATACTCCTCCTGTTCCCAGTACGTCAATTCCCGCATCTCTAGCCACTCATTCTGACTAGACCAACCTGAGCAGAGTCCTATGGGCCCTGGACATGTAAAGAACATATGCGTACAGGTTTCATACCTGACTTTTAGGGCTTTTAGGAAAGGGGAAGGAAGTATAGCCCCATAGGACTGGGAGGAGAATTCTCTTTCAACAACAACTAGGAACAAAAAATTGTTCTCCGTGATTCTGGGCTTCTTTGGAGCATGGAATAGTGTCCAGATGGTCTACTGGGGTGAAATGTCCTCCTGAAGGAGGAACTCTGGTGCCCTTGGAAGGGCAGCCTGTGGTGAGCACAGCAACCTTTGCTGACCCACTCCTGCGTCTGGCCAGACAGCAGCATTCCTAAGACAAACAAGGTACCACGTAGAGCAAGATGGTAAGCGCCCTGTCCTGATTTGCTGTATTACTGGCCTATGCAGTGATCCCACAGTGCAGTCTGGCACAGTGACTACCAGAGCTGCTGCTGTCACATCAGATTAATGGACCCACTCTGGCCCCGTGTGATACAGAGTGATGGGTGAACACCTACGTAGCCATGAATCCTGAGTTCCCTTAGAAGGAAAAGACTTGGGGTGATCTTGTTGAGGTTTCTGCTCTCCTGAGTGCATCTCAGAATTGGGAATGAGGGGCAAACCCTACATTCCTGTCACAGTTGGCATGCCTGCACTGCACCACTGAGTCACAGAGAGACTTGATCAAGAGCTAAGGTGGATGCCATGTGATACAGTGGAAGGAGACCCATTCCTAAAGTTAAGTGAGGCAGAAAAGGCTGTGGAAGTTGCATTGGAGTTGTAGCTATCATCAGGTGTAGGCAAGGAGCTATTGCCATGAACACCGCTTCATCCAAACAGCACCACACAAATCTAGCATTGTCTGTTTCCTTCCTGAACACATCACTGAGGTCACGATGAGTAGCAGTTCATCCTCTCCCAGGGCAGGGAAGTAGAATGATTTGGGTGTTGTGTCTGCCAAGCGTGATCATGTCTGAGAGATGTATGCGCCTAACCAAATTGTTCCTTAATAGTACCATGCACTCTCTAGGAGGAGGTGAGGCTCTTTTGCATGTCATAGCTGGTTGCTATGCAGCTGTATGCCTCTGACTGCTTGTACTGCTGCAGTTGCTATAGGAGACTATCAGATGAAGTGATGAAAGATTTCTCCCCTCACTCACCATGGCATATTGCCTGGCTTTGTGTATACTGCATACCAAGCATTTGATCTTAGTAAAAATCTACCCCTGCTTTCTTCCTCCTCTGCTGCTGGAAACCATAGAAACCAAGCTGACTCGCTTTTGCTATGGACAAATAGAGGGATGGCCCACAGAAGAGACCCTTGCCAGCTACACTGAGCTTGTCGTGCTCCTTGTCAGGAATGCCCTCACAACACAGCCCATAGGAAAGAGTTAAGGTTTATTTGCATTTGATTGTACTACTATATTATTTTAAGTTACAATTCAAGAATATTATTTGATAAATTACTTGTTTCTACATACTCACTGTCAGGTCACCCAGATCTGTTGCACTTCTTGAAGTTTTCAATGAATGTTTGCTCTTTAAACATACAGATATAAGTAGGAAATATATATACACACTTCCTAGTTGGTCCATTTGTTGTCCAGAGGTCGCAAGACTAGTACTTTTCCTGTCAGGGAACAACTGTTGTGGCAAAATGTTTTCAGGACTGTAGACATGCACATAAAATTAGTTTATTTGGTAGAAATGGTGACCATCCTCTTGGAACCAGAGTTGCTAGAATAAACTGACATTGTGACCTTACTGACATCCTAATGAATAGCACAACTCCCTCCTTTACATCCACTCACTGTGGGGAAGGTCATTGAGTGGTCACAGTTTTTTCTAGCATTCTCAGTCTGTTCTTTTCCATCCCAACATACTGTGCCAGGAAGAGGCCTAGCTGAAAAATGGAACTCTTAAAATAAGCCACTGTATTTCAGCCTAGGCTGCTGGCACCAGGGGCTCTGTGTTATCATCCAGTCTAAATATCTGTTGTAGCTCATCACAGAATTGTGACTCCATGGTGGGCTACACCAGAATATAGGCTGCAATCTTTATCCTGTGTATAACCCATCTTAAAGATATACAATTTGTGATGGCTGCCAACCTATGCACAGTTACATCCTTCCTGCTGCTGAATTAACTCTCCCTCAGTTGCAACAAGAGCATCAGGTACTGTTGCAAGAGATATAACAGGCGGAATACAGATTTATTCCCTAAACTTCTTTTCCTCTGGGAGACCTTCACAAAGAAAACAATCGCCACTTTCTTGGTGCCCACAGTCCTCTGTTGTTCTTTGACTATGATGGGAACTAAGGAGCTGTTATCCCCTGAGCTAAAATCTCAGGAAAAGAGCTGTTTTTCTAATAAAATGGTAGGAGCATTTTTCATGTACACTGGATGAAATGTAAACATGGAAGAGAGGATGCAGTGTCATGTTCAGGGCTGAACAGGGCTGAAGGAATGCCGGAGTGAACGTGGCAGAGTTGCATGGCACACTGCCACGTCCATACTGCCTACTATGATTGTTCTTACATTCAGACCATCCCCAGGCACAGACGATGAGTGTTCCAGCTGGAGAAGCTAAACACCAGCCACAGGGGTTTATTAAATGTTAACCAGCCTGGAGAATCCTGTATCACTTAGATTAGGTGCTTGGCACTATTTAATTCATTTTTATTCCAGTAGACATAACCCTAGCGTCCATGGAATACATTGACACTCTGACCAGAAGATTAGAAAAGAGACAGTAGAGTAATGCTACTAAATAAATAGATTTTCATGCAAAGACAAAATAAAAATGTTTCATAATTACAAAATTTCAGCAGCATAAAAATGTTCGCACAGTGGAAGCAAAACCACATAGCAGCATCACATTAATCCTTGTCACATTAATCCTAATTGCAAGAAACTAGAAATATTTTTTTTGCAGAAACAAGGCAGTTAAGGGCATGTCAGGGAAGAGTGAGGGCTGTCTGCTCCCTGAAGTACAGAGATCTAAGAGTCAAGAGCAATAGTACTGCCAAGAGGGTAGGGGTCACACCCACAAGAGACCAGCTTCCATTTCCCAGACAGTGCAAGCAATGCATGCCCAGTAATGGTGGCCAGGTTGCACAAGGAGTCCAGATTCATGCTCGTGAAGTAGGTGCTAGGTCAAGCCAGAAAGTTTATCTGCAGCACAAGATCTACTTCCGTGCAGGCTAAACTAAGACCATCTTTCCTAGGATATAACTCACACAGGGAAAGGACATCCAGGACTGAATTTAAACAGAACTCCTGGGCAAGGTGAGTAGTTGTAGCCCAAGGCAGGGCAGGGTAAGAGCCATTGAGACTTTCTAGTGCCCTCAGGACCGAGATAGAATAGACTATGCCTGAACAGCAAACATGCAAGTAGAGAGTAGGCAGAAAATACAATTATGTCAGTCTACACAAAGCATCATCCACAGTAAAAAAAAAATAAAAAAAATTCCAAAAAAGGAGAAAAAATTGCAGAAGAAATAGCCATAAGACTTCCCTGTGGAAACCTGTCAAAAGACAATAACTCCTTGGGAAATGAACATTTCACTGAACCCCGAGTACTGTTGAATTAGAGAATTAATTGTGCCTCACAACATTTCCAAGCACCGAGGCCAACTGGCATGGGATGGGCTTTATCTGTGCTTGTCAGATGCCTTGGCTTTTACATGTCAAACCATATCCAGCTTAGGAAATCCCTCAAGCAGAATACAGAAGGTGGGATAATGCATAGGACATTTTTGGTGTTTCAGCTGTCTGGGGGGGAGTGACCTGTATTTCCTGTCCCAAAGATGTCAAGAGTCAAGAATGCAGATGGCAGGTAGGGCACTATCCAGTAAATGGGTATGAATGAAGATAGCTGAACTTGCTGACCTGGAGAATATCTGTGCAGAGTAATTTACCATTCTGCATTTCAGAAGAAATGGGACACAGTAGGAGTTGTGGCTACTGTTAGAGTTTTCTCTCACTGTGTACAAGCTCTTCTTCCATGAGCCTCCACAGCATTCACACTAACAAGTCCTCAGCTATCATGGGCTGCAGCTGAGTACATTCTGGGAGCCTCAATTTTCCTACTCTCCATGCTGACTCTTTGGACTATGGAATGCTACCCAGCCAGCCTGGGACTGCATTCTTGGCAATGAAAGAACTTCAAGCATAGAAACAGTTTACAGGAAACACTGAATATTTTTTCACTTTTCTAAGGTCATTTAGGATCTTCCATACTTACATTATCTCCTTCTCTCTTTTTCTTTTCAGGCTGAAAAATTCAAAATAATTCTTGCTCATATATCAACCAAATAACTCCCTTGATTACTCTTGCATCTTCTTCTATACCTGTTAATTATGTCTCATATTTTTAAGACAACAATCAAAACAGTATACAGCATTCTGGGGTGGAACTTCTTTTCGGTGCATTAGTTTTCACCAGGAACAACTGTCAATAGTTACAAGATTTCTTTCAGGGGTAGGAATAACTTATATGTAGTTTGCTTTAAAAGTAATGCCTCCTATTTATTTCCATGGAAACAACAGGTATGAAGCACACAGTAATGCTGCTTGGCAGCTACTAAACATGATTTTTCAACATAGTCACCACAATTAGCTATTCATTTTCACCAATAATGAACAAGAGTTAGCATGCTCTGCTCATAAAAATCAGCATGACTGTCTGGAATGAGGCTTGTCTGTCACACTGCTGTCACCACTGCCAAAATGCACGACACATCACCCTGATGTGAGCACATCCACTGTTTGGTCTCCATAAACATTCAGTAAGCATCGATGAATGTCAGCGGGTGCCATTTTTTTCCACATGGAGGAATTCAGTTTCACACTTTTGCTTCATCTGCACTTCCTTGTCAGACACCATTCTGTCAGACTGACCCTCTGCTGCCATTTGTCACACAGCAACAAACTGTAATGGAATATTGGTGGGAAGGTTCAGCCTCTGCTGCAATATCACCAACATCTATCTTTGACACCGTGGGCCAACATAATAAAATAGGAGGTATTACTTTTGGAGCAGCTCTCATACATGAGCAATCAGATTAGTTTCCTGCTCTCTTTCCTGCAGCTTTGTGATTAATAACATTGAACTAACTTATTTTCTGCCATTTTGTAATACAGTCATTTTGCATACTAAGAGCTTTTTCAATTTTTTTTGTCAACAGCTTTAGTTTTGACTACTTTGAATAATTTTAATTTCTTATTACTCAACAACTTTCCTAGATCATTTGAGAATATATTGAAGAGCACGCATCCTATGGTGCATTCCTGTGCTGCACAGGTGGTCTTCTGTTGTGAGAACTAACCGTTCAGCCCCATCTTTTATTTTAATGGGATTTTTTATTTTTTTTATGAGAGCTCTATTGATGAGACACCTTGTCTGAAGACTTTCTAAAGATACAAGTCTGCTCATCTACTTGCTGAATGCCTCAGAGAAAGCTCTTCAATATGTATGGAGCAACTACTCTACAAAAACTGTGTTGACTTTTGCTTGTTTAATCATATTTAATCATAGATCTATTCATTCCTTCTTTCATTATCCTTTCATCCAATTTTATTTGCCTGAAAGCCAGACTTTTTGGCTTGGAACACTCAGGAGCACTTTTCAAAATTCAGCATGACATTTACCTCTTTCTATTTCTTTGGCAGCAACATAGATTTAAGAAAAAATGCATACTGCAGTTAGCAGTTTGGCAATCTGTTTTACAATTTTGTCACAACCCACTGATCCTGAATTTTCTTTAGTTTTCCATTATGACATGTGTTTGTCTTTCTTCATCTTTTCAAGGGAGAAGGCATTTTGGTTCTCAGTTCTTAAAGCCCTCTGTTCATGCTGAAAGTGGTGAAACATAAAGAATGACCATGATGTCTCAGTTAATAAAAACTTACTTGCGTGAAGAGCTTTCCAGGAAAAATTTGTCTCACCTCTTCCACTTAATTTTGTTTTGATCCATGTTGTATGTAACCTTTCTACCAGCTATTAAAAGCAACCAAAAGGGTTGCTCAATAAGCAATGAGTGACATTAGATTATCTGTACTTTGATGCAGATATTTTTTTTTTTATGAATAAAGACACGTGATTTTTCTACAAAAACCCAAACCTCAGAATTTTCTACTCTATCATGCTATTGCAAGGGTCACTTCTGGGCACAGAATGCATATGCTTGAAAAGTGACTTAGTCATTACAACTGCTATTTGGAAGGTTTGAAATCCATGGTCAAAAAAGCATTGCTCAATTGTATTGTCATACTGATGACTTTGGATTCCATTTGTCTTTCAGGTGAACATAAGCGTACAAGATTCTACAAAATACTCTTAAAAATTATTGCTATGAAAATTCAGGTCTGTAGGATAACTATACATACCCTTTTTTTCCGCTAGATATAGACTCATAGTAAGGTTGGTCTTCAAGGGACATGCAGAAGTTGTTTAGTCAATACTTCCCTCAAACAAGGCCCAACTTGTTATCTAGAGACTGAGACATGAGCTTTTTTAAATTACCTTCCAGAGAATTCGGAGGGATTTTTAATATTTATAGTATGTGACTAGAATTATAAAATGCCTCTGAAATAACAGGTTGAGACAGACAGGAAAAGTGACCTTTAGCTCCAAAAGAAGTGTAGGAATTTGACGGAAAGAGTATGGAAGCAGGGAGAGGAAGAGGGTTGGGAGTAGTTTGGGAGTAGTGTGGGCAGTAATGGTTGGCTGAATTAAAAGGATATTATTACATGGTGGAAGTATATGGACTGGAAATGATTTCAGATAAGAAGGCTTGAGGCATTGAGGAGTTCATGGGTACTTAGAAACAAGAAGGCTGAAGGATTTTGAGCTCTGATAAACAAAGGGAGAAATGAAAGATCCCAAGTAGGAGTTTTATGAACATCCTTGCACCTTTAGCAGAGACGCTGAGAAGATTATTGGATGTATTCTATGCTTCCCAATTCTATAATTCCCTATTCTACATCCAGCTAATCTATTTTTTTTTCCCTCATTTGGCTGTGCAGTTTAGATTCTGTTAGTGTGGAATGACACTGCCAGATGTATTTCAGACTTAATCCTAAAAGGGGGAAAAACCCTGGAGAAACTGCTGAAAGATAGATGACAAGCATTCTAAAAATACTCTGCTGTTTTTACTTACGAATTAAAAAAACAAAAAAAAAGGAAATATTGTGAATATTTCTTTTAACCTCGGATTTTGAATTCCTTGTAATTTTTTTTGCTTTTGTTTAACAATGAAGGTCTGTTTGTTTGTTGGGTTTGTTTTTTGATGGTAAACCTTACTGGTATATTCTTTTCTGGAAAAAATATTCCTAATTCCTCATCTTTCTAATCTGTAGAAAGTAAGTGATCACTCATCTCGGGCTGTAGGCGATTTCTTACATGCTTTTCAGATGCTCTAATGTAGATTTTCAGAGGGAAATTAATAAATAAGCTAGGGTGAATATTTGTTGACATACTCTACTTTTCAAGGGAACATACCATTTTGTCATATTGGCATGGTTAGAATTTTGCTGAAAAGGGATATTATGAGAACTGATAGTTTCTATCAAAAATGTCAGACAAAGTGAGCAGCATTACATTTAGGATAACTACTCTGTTTTTTAAGTTGGAAAGATCACAACGACCTTGCTTATTTAAGGAAAATAAAAGATTTATGTTTTTGTTACAGTTGAATATATAGTTGTTGTTCTTTTTCTGCTGGAAATGCAGCGCAGGCTATGTTAAAATAGGAATGTAAACGTGGTAATAAAGTAACAGGTGCTAATATGGGCTTAATGAAAATGATGTTGTTAACTAATTTTACTCAGCTTCTTAAATAAGGGCTTAAGGAAAACTAAGGGTGCATCTACTTGAATCTTTTTCGAATATAATGTGACCAACAACAAACTCCTCTGTTTCCACTAGGGTAAATCAAGATGAATAAAGCAGAATACTGCTTTGATATTAGCAGTAACAGTTGTGTTGTGGAGCATTTTAATTTAGGCCAAGAGATGATTTCCTAAACAAGTGTCCTGATCATCCCCATTTCCCTGCTGTGGTACACACTGTGCATTTGTGTCACAGAAAAGGACCAGGTTCCTTCAAGGTGAAGCCAAATGAAAAACTCGCTTCAGCAGCACACCTAATGTACTCCAATTGCCCATGACCATTCAGTCCATCAGAGCAGAAAAAGTTCAATCAAAATAAAGCTCCCTGAAATATATTTAGTCTTCATATTGGCTTCTTAGTGGTACCTACATATCTCTGCTATTCTGTAATATAGATGGAGCCAAAACATATTGACTCTGCTTCTTGATATTTACTTAAGTAAGCCTTTTACTCTTTGATAATTTGTTAGATCAGAAATGGACTCCAACAAGTTACAAGTACAAACCAATCCTATCTGATGGTTGACATAACTATGAGAGTCATTGCTATCTCAACTGTTTTTAACCCTCTAGTGTCAGAGCTCTTCTTTACATCTTTGAGGTCTGTGGTTAGTGTCTTCCACCTCACAGCCTTATGTAGGTTTTTCCATGGAAATCATCTGGTGCAAAAGTTAGGCGTGTTCAGTAGAGAAAAGTACATATCAATAGTAAAAGGAGAAGTATTGTGGTTTATTGCTTGGTACTTCTTATGCAGAAAGTAAGAATGGGAAAAAAAAGGCCTTGTAGAGAGATGACAAAGTGTTTAGTGCATAAAACAAACAAACCCCCAAACAAATGGAATGATTGCTTCAGTGTAACTTGAGAACAGATGCCTCATAGCCATGAATTAAAAAATTTCCACGCTTTATGGAAATAAGATCATAAAGCTGTCACCCAATTTTGACATGTCAACATTACATCAAAGTGATTGATTTATATTTGCTGAAGAAGATCAAAAACAAAGAAACAAACAAAGAAACAAACACCCCAGGCCACTGAAAGATAACAACAGAAACAGTAGTTTGATTAGAGACGTTGCTGTAGGAGTTTGTAGAACACTGTGCTGATTGCTCATCATTTGATTAGTAATGACGGACTTTGGACAATACCTGCATCCTGACTTTGGAGAACACAGCTGCTATGATGTTGCATAATCTGATGAATCACAGCTGCATATAAGCATTAAGTTCTTGCTGACTGCAACTGATTGTAGGATGCTGAATCCACATTCACTTTATAACTTAAAATCTTTACATTGGACAATGCAAAGGAAAGCCTTTTTTCCTATTAAGCTATTACATTTTTACACGGATATTTACAAGGATTTCATAGAAAGGATTTAAGGACATTTCCTCTGTTACGAATCCAAATAGTCCTTACTGAGCCTGTTATAATAAAATATTTATCTCTTTGCGCTGTAGTGTAAGTTTTTCAGATGAAGGCTCAAATCTCTTCCTCATGTCCTCAATAGAAACACAGAAGTAGGGAAAATAATCTTAATATCAAAGATTTGACATCTGTATTTTATCCTGATTCATCATCTTCTTTTAATCTGTTGTCTCATTACTGAATTCAACAATTCACCTATCCACACTCCGTTTCTCATTTATTTTTCTCCTTACTATTTAGTCCCAGACTTCCCAACAGGTTGCTTATGTGGAGAAATAAGGAAGAACAGTGGACTGTTGTGTCAATCTTTACCCTTCCAAGCCTCATTGTAATTCTTGTATCTACTACCAACCAGTATTGGAACAAAGGTAGTACCTATACCTTTAAGGAAGTGCATGTTTTTAACTTACTTAGTGGTAGCTGGATTCGAAGACACAAGTAAAGAAACCTTTCTTTCATTGTATGTTAGGTTTCTATGACAGGAAATAATGAGCAATAACCAAGACTTATAAGGAACTACAGAAATCACTTATATTTCAGGATCTGGAAGCTAAAGAACTAAGCAAGGCCTTAACAGTGTATAATTCTTTGAATGCTATCCCATTTGCAGGTTGCACATATCAGAAACTGCAAAGCATTAAAATGAATGGTATCTTTACAATGGAAACCCATAAATACAGGGCTCTAAGTAGAACAAATCTCTTTTCAAAAGACAAACATTTTCTGTCTCCTGTTAGTTGGACAGTAAAGTGCTAATAACAGAGTGAAATAGATTCAAGTTTCCAAAATGAAACAGTTCATCACTGAGACAAAAAACAAAACAAAAAAGTGAGGAAGAGAAATCATTAAAAATCTATAGAAAAAGTCAATAGCAAAAGTATGATTCAATGCTGCTTTAAAGCCTTGCAGGGCCATAAGACAGAAATGAGAATAATGTAGCTGATATTAAATGGTGGCTAAACCATACTGATCTGGACTGGAGAAATGAGTTATGGTTTACAACGGCCCCTGAAGAAGGTGGGACTGCACTTTTCTTCTCCAGATTCCTCCTCCATAAAAACCACCCTGAGGCTATGTGCTCTCTCCATCCCTGTTCTACCCTTATGCACATTTGGCTTTGAAGACCATGTACAGAAATTGTGAATGATCAGGCCATGTTGCATATAATCTGCCCTAGAAAGTTATTCTGGCCTCCTTCACCCACTCAGATAGAAACTAAGAGAACAGACTAGTTAGAGTTCTGGACGACTACATGATGCTGAAATAACAAAACTTCATCAAGGGTTTCAGGATCAACAAAAATAAATATTTATGTTGGACTACCTGACTGAAAGTTAAAAAAATTTAGTTCAGAGACTTTGTCTCGAGGAACAAGGTACCAAGGCTATAGCACAGCACAGAATATAGGAGACCTTCACTTTGACAGCAGGAAGATGGCAGCGTGGTTACAGCATATGGGTTGCATATTTCTCCATTCTGATATTCCAGCAGGAGGATGGAATGCAGCCACAAGACACTCAAACTGAGGAAACAAAAATAAATGTGGCTACCATCTAATATTTACACAGGATAAAGCAGGCAAAATTAAGAGATGAAAGATAATGCCTAGAAGTCAATATACATTGGTCGCTACAAAAGTAAAGTCTCTTATTTATTTCCATGGAAGATGCAAACAGATAAAAAGAGTACAATTACATCATTTGATAGAGCAAATTCTCAGCTACTAAACACTATTTTTCAGCAAAGTCACCACCACTAGCTATGTCTTTTTGCCTACCACCTCACTGTGCTCACATCCACTGTTTGGTCTCCATAAACATTCAGTAAGCATCGATGAATACCAGTGGGTACCATTTTTTTCCACAAGGAGGAATCCAGTTTCACACCTTTGCTACATCGGCACTTCCTTGTCAGACACCATTCTGTCAGATTGCACCTCTGCTGCCATCAGTCACACAGCAACAACTTGTAATGGAATATTGGTGGGAAGGTTCAGCCTCCACTGCCATATCTCCAACACCTGCCTCTGACACTGTGGACCAACATAATAAAAAAGGAGGCAGAGGCCACAAAATCATTGAGTTCAGAATCCTGAGAGAAGGCTGTAGGGCAGTAAGTAGGATTGCAACCCTCGACTTAGGATTGTCCTAACTCTCTCCTAGGAGAGCTAACTTTGGGCTCTACAGGAAGCTTTTGGAAGGATTCCATGGGAATAGGCCCTAGAAGGAAGAGAGCTGTTTAATACTCAAAGATGACTTCCTCCAGGCCCAAGAATGATGCATCCCTATGATAAGAAATCATGTAAAGAGGGTGGGAGACCTGCATGGATAAACAAGGAGCTCCTGACAAAACTCAAACATAAGCAAAAACAATACAGGATGCAGTAGGTACAGACCATTTGGGATGAATATAGGGATGTTTTCAGAGAATAAGAATATGCAGAAATGTGATTAGGAAGATTGAGATTCATTTGCAATTACATGGAATGTCAGGGATGACAAGACCAGATTCTTCAAACATAAGTACTAAAAGGAAACTAGGAAGAGTGTGGGCCAGCTACTGAAACGGGGAGGGACTCTGGCAACCAAGAATGCAAAGAAGGCATGAGATACTAAATAACTTCCTTGCTTCAGTTTTCATTGTCAAGGGCAGCCCTCAGGAATCCCTCACTCAAGAAGCCAGATAAAGCCTGGAGAAAAGAAGCACTGGATGTTGCCTACCTAGCCTTCAGAAGGGCTTCTGACACTGTCTGCCATGATAACCTCATAAGCAAACTTAGGAAGTGTGGACTGGTGAGTGGATGTTGAGGTGGATTGAGAACTGGATGAATGGCACATCTCAGAGGATTGTGATCAGAGGCGTAGAGTTTAATTGGAGTTCTGTAGCAAGCCTCCCAGAGGTCAATACTTGTAGGATAAAAAAAAACCCCAAGAATGGTATTCAATGGAAATAGTATGGAAGGCAGTATATTTAAGTAGGCTTATATACAGAAAAAATAGCAAAAAGAGAGTGGCTCACCTTTATGATGACAAAGGCTTGCCTTTGAATCCACACAGGAGGGATCTCTGAGAAGAAATCCTTCCATGGTGGTGGTCAGCCCTTAAATGGGGTTTGGGAGAGGTGGAGCCAGGCTCCACCCCTTCCAATCACACAGGTATACGACCTTCACCCGTGCCCCCTGTGGCTGACTCGGTGCTCGTCTCAGGTGACCAATCAGTGGTTCAGGCCGTGACTCAACAGTTCCCATACAATACTAAGTCCAAAATTGTTTGATTTATTCATCACTGACCTGGATGATGGGATAGAGTGCTTCCTCATTAAGTTTGCCGATGATACAAAACTGTGAGGAGTGGCTGATATCCCAGAGTGGTGTGCTATCATTCAGAAGGATCTTGACAGGCTGGACAGGGCCTGATCTTCTAGTACTAGCTCTCTGGAAAAGGATCTGGGAGACCTGGTGGACAACTGAGTGATCACGAGCCAGCAGTGCGCTCTTGTGGCCAAGAAGGGCAACGGTATCACAGGCAGCTTTAGGAGGAGGACTGCCAGCAGATCGAGAAGTAATCCTCCCGCCTGAAGTACTGCGTCCAGTTCTGGACTCCCCAGTAAAAGAGAGACTTGGGGCTCCTGGAGAGAGTCCAGCAAAAGACTGATAAAAGAAATCTGACTGATAAAAGAACTGGTGCACCTCTTATATGAGGAAAGGCTGAGGCAGCTGAGCCTGTTTAGCCTAGAAAAGTGAAGGTTCAGGTGAGATCTGATCAAAGTATAAAAAATACCTACAGGGAGGGTGTCAAGAGGATGGGGACAGACTCATAATAAGTTGGTGCTCTGTGATGAGAGGCAACAGGCACAAACTGAAACAGAGGAAGTTTCATCTAAACACAAGGAAAAACTTCTTTACTGTGAGGGTGACTGAAGACTAGAACAGGTTGCCCAGAGGGACTTTGGAGCTTTCTTCCTTGGAGATATTCAAAAGCTATCTATAAACAAGCCTGGGTAATGTGCTCTGTTTGATCTCAGAGACTCAACCAGGTGATCTCCAGAGGTTCCTTCCAACCTCAGACATTCTGTGATCTTGTGATCCAGAATCACTACAGAAAGTTATTTCCTTGAGTCTTGCTGTTCTTTAATTTGCAGGTTGACACACAAATGATTGTTCATGCCACACTGGTGAAAATAACACTTTTCCTAATTCCTGCCCATGTAAGAGTGACACTAACACAATGAGTTTTAAACTGGCAGTCAGCATAGTTCTTGTTGATCCACAGCTGTGTATGTAAGTGGTTTTTGGTTTTTTTTTGAACAAATATACAGTAATTATTCCAATTCAAAGACCTTTCGACCGGTTGTCTGCATGTGCTGCACTCAAATAAACAAAACAGAAAACAAACAGCAGGAGAACTATGACTACATGACATCTAGCCAGAAATGTGTCTCTCTGGTAATTTATTCACATCCAGAGCACAACAGTAACCATTTCACTGTAGTAAGACAAAGCACATCTGAATACAACCCAGACTCATTTATCACAGTAATAAAAAGCAAAAGTTTTCTAAAAGCCATCCTATTACTTAGCAGTATTCTGGTTAGATTAGACCATCTCACAGCTTGATATTTCCCCCCGCTAATAGTTTGTCATCTGTGTAGTCCCCAGAGGACATGAAACTAACTATAAAACAAACTATAAAACAGGTTATTGCAAGTGCAAGGTCTTTCAGCTGGGTTGCTGCCCTGTCCCTGAAGATATTCGGTGTCAGGCTTAACGGGGCTCTGAGCAACCTGATGTAGCTCTAAGTGTCTAAACGTCCCTGTTCATTGCAGGGGAGTTGGACTAGATGGTCACTGCAACAGAAATAACTCTATGATTCTATAATCTATTGCCTGCACCGTTCACACCTAAAACTGTAACTCTGCATACCCACAGCCTGTGTTCTTTAACTGCATGCACACTGTTACTGTATTCAATTACGTTATGCTCCAGCCAGAGCCTAGCACTTTCATGCAGACATCAAGAATGGTAAATGCTACTGAACTGATTATAAAAACAGCAATCAGCAGACAGACAGGATTGAGATTTTGGGATCAGTCACATCACATTCCTAGAAACATTCCTGTATATCCTTTGACAAACTCCCCAAACCACTGGCAATGGCTCCTGAAAACCTGCTACCTTCTAGTGCATAAGGGCCACACAAACCTAGTCTCCAAATACACAAGCAAATTAACAAAGCAAAGTGCCCCTGAATGTGTTCTCCCTTCTCAAAACTCATCATGCCTTGAATCCATCATATTCATGCCACAGACACATGGGAAAGAGCCCCTTGTGACCATAGGTTTGCTGCTGGAAAAGAAACTCCTATTTCCTCTCTTCTAGCTCTGTCCCTAGACTTCCTGCTACAGTCAGTCAACAGTATGAATACCAGTGAGAGACAATGGAAAGCATAACAATGGTATGAAAATCATGTGGATACAGACTGAAAATTCAGTTTCTAACTAGCTAAGATTCTGCAAGCAGTTATCTAGTGGAAATAATAATCTTTTTTGTTTGTCTTTGTTTTTTAACTGTGAACTAGGGAAGTCTTACAGATATATTCCTGGTCTATTTGGGAGAAAGCTTCAAATAGGAATGGCCACATCAGTGCCTTCTACATGGTGCTGCTGATCTCAGATGAATAAAACAGAATCTAATTCAGGGAAACAAGCCTTTGTACTTGTAATATTTTGAATATAAACTACATATTCACGATTCCACCTGCAGGTACATGAACATGTGATTCTGAGCTTAACTTGATGACTATAAGCTCTTCAGACTACTGCTTCAGAGAATAAATTTCCCATTCATCAATTACGGATTAAGAAGTTATAACTCTGCCCTGGAAAATACAGTTATCAGGCATATTAAGATCAGCTAGTGGGACAAGGAAGTCTTCTCTGCAGAAGAACCTGAATTCAATGTGTTTGAATGTTCATACCAGAGTCAATAAATTCTGTTGAAATGCTGCACTGAAGTATGTTAACAGGGACGAAGTGGGGGAATTTAGAAACTAAAATGCTAACCAATCAAAACTACACATGTTCATATCCTAGCTACTACCATGTGTTAAAGTACCTCAGTGAGCAAATGCTTTGGGGCTTACTGAAAGTAATCAACATCTGAACATACGAATTTTCTAATCACTTTACACATTGACAATATGAGTTTCAAAAGCACAATTTTTCTGTAATTGTATTAAATTAATGCTGGAGGTGGGGGGGGAAGTGACAGCTGTATGCATAATTGCTAGCTGTGGACAGGATTGTCTGACATCAGAGCCCCTTAAGAATGATGATTGTCTAAGTCCTTGAAATGTTCTGTGATAAAATTACCACTGAAAAGAAAAAAGACCTATCAAACATTGCACACCTTATGCTGGTGACACAAAATTATTGTAATTGAAGTTAATAAGAAAATGTGATATTGAAATTCTGCACAGCCCAACCTAATTCTGTTGCAAAGCATTGATGTAGGCATCAGCTCATACACTGGCCATGAAGTGATGGCAATTCATGCTAATAAAAGTGCAAAGATCACTAAGAAATAGCATAACCTTAATATGAATGAGAAAATAATATTTTAATTGCCTACACTATGTCTTCTAATACAAAAAGAAGGACCTGCTTCATCATCCTACATTGCTTCTTGTTTTATACTTCTTGCTGTATAATGTTAGCACTAGTGATCTCATTCTAGAAATAAACCATTTGGTGCGTTCATATTCCATATTTCCTGTATAACTAAAAGTAGGATTCTCTCACACTCTGTATGTTACACCTACTCCCTTCCTTCTGGTTAACTAAGGCATTTCTCAATGCATGACTGCAGAAGATGTACCCACTAGGCAGTCACTTTAGACTACATATCAACTAAATTAGATGGGGCTTATGTTGCAGAATTGGCCCCAAATGACTCAAGGCCTGTTCAGACTCATTTACTCTTCTGGCAGCATTATTCTTTTCTTTCTCTCTTATGATGTAATAGCCTACTTTTCTGATACCTTTAGAAAGACACTCTGCTCGATTACCTATCTAAACCAGCTGACCTCTGATTGTCTGATCAGCTCTTACCTGTTACCATCTATTTTGAGGAACATGATGAGTGCTGACAAGAAGTAGGTTAACCTCAGCTAATCATCAGGTGTCCATCAAACTGCCCTCTCACTCCCCCTCCTTGGCAGGACAGAGGCAGAAAATATAATGGAAAAGTTCATGGGTTCAGATAAGTAGAGAGATCACTTTCAGTGAAGTAATACTTACGTAATGAATTTATTTTGCAAATCTGTGCTTAAAATGTTTTTTTTTTTAATTATTATTATTATTATTTTTGCATTTGAGCTTATTCCTCTATGTTATTTATAGGGATAAATTCCTTAAAAGAACCAACATATCTGAATGCAAAGTGACTATTACTTTCTCTGAATGCAATGTAGATTGATGCCAAAATTTAACAATTTGTGCCAATTTTTATTTTGATTCATTCACACTCAAATAATCACAAAAATATGATTTGGTTCTGATACAACTTTTCAACACTGTAGGGAAAGAAGAGCTATAAAAAGGTCTTCTGTATGTCACCTCAAGCTTGTTGTAGAGATTGGAGTATTGTACAGCTTTTAATTCTCACTGACCCAACAGTGAAACTAATGAATAGGATTGAATAATGACTGAATAAACTATCCAATAAATCTGTAATTTACAAAACTACTTTCAATATTCTGTTCTTCCCATTATAAGGTGAAATGAAAGCACCAGGTAAGATTTAGAGAGAAACTGTTTAACAGCTGGTGATTTGGGGCTGAAATGCACTTGTGCACTTGTGCTTGCTTGCCTTTTCATTTCTGAGTGCACACACATCCCTTTTTCCTAGTAATATTGGTCTGAAGTAATCCTGGCCTGAATTAACACTGTCTTAAGTTGTTTTATTTCATAGAAAAAGGAAAAAAGAAGAATTCACACAGTGAAATACACATAAATAAATAAATAAAGTCTCTCTATATATCAAATTATGAAGCAGTATCTCAGACTTTTTCCCAGCAATACTTAGCTTGCTCAGAGCATACTTGCAGGTAGTAGAACACCATGTGGAAGAGCTTTATTCAGAACTTAAAAGTTGCCAAAACTGTAGTAGTCAAATTCCTGTTTACAATCTGAGAGAGTGGGGATTATCTTTTGGGAACGACAAGCTGGAGCAGGAAACGACTGAGGATAAATAGTCTCATTCTCAGTTTCTAAAATGTAGAATATTCTTTCCCTGGTGAATACTTCATTTTATTGCAAAAATATATTGTTAAAATATTAAATCTGACAAGCTTTTTAGAATAGTTCAAGTTCCCAGTTTGTACATATCTTTGTACAAACTTAACAAAACCTGATATCCAGACTAAGTTTTAACAACAGTTACACCATCTAAAAGGTACTGAAACTCAAACAAAAAACAGCACAAATTATTTATAACTGCAGATTGCTATAGGAAGGTGAACACTAAGAACAGTAACATCCATTCGAACCATACAGAGGAAAAGAAGACAACATTCAATTGCTATCATTTACATGTTCGTGGCAAAAGGTGGTGAGGTCTTCAAATAAAATAGATATATCAGACTAATCAAACTGCACCAAAAACTAAAAGTAGCCACCTGCTAGTCCTCTCTTTGATTGCATTTCATAATTCACCACTCAATCGAAACGGAGTTAGAGAACAATATGAGAAAAGGCTTGTGTTTATGACTAGAGCAATGATCAGTTCAAAGGATTTACAGACAACAGGCTTCTCGTGCTTGCTCCATCAAGCAACTTCATCTATGATTATGAAGTATCTAGGTAGCTGTGATGTGCTGCTGAGGACTTAAAGAGCTCAATCCTTCATGAAGAAAAAAGCATCTAAAATGGACTGTTCTCAAACCATACTGAGTGCTCCCAGCCACTGAGTATAGCAGACAGATAGCAACCAGCCTTAGGATGCTTTTAGGTAGGTGGAGGCATAGATTCCATTTCTGAACCAATTCTTCTGTACTGAGTTGCATGAATGAATTAACGCATGGATCTCAATTGCGTATCAGCAATCTTTCAGTTCAGCACAGCCAATAAGGAAGTGATCCTGCACATTCCTGCCAACAGGCAATATACAGAGTGAGAAAGCCCTGTGTTTTGAAGATCCATTTCTTTCACTTGAATGCTGACTAAGGCCATCAGGGATACAGATCTTCCTAGTGAGTCTAGACTTCCAGAAAATATAAGAAATATATAAGAAATATATCTTTCTTTGCCTTCCAGAAATGTGCATTCAGAACACCTACAGTCGTGTTTGTTTCATGAACTCTGGAGGATGAGATTTCACTGGCATGAAATGTACGTGTGCATTGGGTATTAAGTATCTTCAGCACATTGATTCCAACATATTCCAGTATGAACAGAGCACTCACTGAGTATCTCCTATCTTTCTGTTACACTTTATTCGAGCAGGGCCTTGGTTGTGTAAGCTATTTTAATTAACACTTTAAGCTAAGCTTTCACCACCTGCTCTCCTTTAAAATTACAAATGTAAAAGGAATCACATTCTCAATAGTATCATTAAAATTCAAGATATTAAAGATGCAAATGTGTGCCTTTTTATTCATTCCAGGAGCACTCGATATCTGTTTTCCTTTTTACTGTTTTTGTCTCATGTAGGACTCAAAAGACTGAGCATGCTAAATGGTGCCAAAATGCTTTATTGAGTGAGCTCTTGGGACTGCGTTTGAAATCATGGATGACTCACATAAGCTCCTGAATCACAGAAAAGAAATAGATATGGTAGCAATATTTTTCTGGGCCAATAAAAATTTTCAGGAGAATGTCATGGATTTTTTCTGTACCAAATTACCCAGATTTATCTGTTGTGGGGGAAAACAGCATTCATGAAGAACAACAAAAAACAGAACTCATACCACCTAAAAATTAAAAAATGAGTAACAGAAGTAAAAAAAAAACCAACAACTTCTTGACATACTGTGGTACTGACAGTTGTTATTTCCATTCTCCAGGTGGTTGGAAACTTAGTTATGGTTTCTTCTGCTCTGCATTGAGCCACCAATTTTCAGAGCAATACAATCATCCTTTCTATCAGCATGGCTAGCAGGGAGAACATTCTTAGCTAGCTATCTCAGAAATGTCCCAGCAGTGTGCCTCCTACTGTACCGAGAAGCCATAAATATGTGTTATCAGATGTATGCCAAAGACAAACCTGAGATACTGGGAATGTCAGTGAAGAGTCCTTTCAGCAGCATTGATCAAAAACATTTTATACAGTAAACAAGAATACTTACGGTAATTCCTTCCCAGTAAATCAGAATACATGAAAGAAATGATTCTATCATCAGATTAGTTTGCTAATGGAAACCTGATGCAGGACTGTGACTACCAGTTAGTCTCCTGGATATACAAAATCAATCTGCATGACTATTTCGGGCTTCTAAAACCAAAGAGACCTTTTTAGAGATTTTTTTTTTCTTGAGATGTTCAAAAACATGGACAGATATTTCATTTGCAAATGAGATAATGGATATTTTGGATGAAATGAGTCATACTAGTAATTAAATTACTACTATTTTTAGGTGTAAAGAAAAAATACTGTGTTCTAAAATATTTAACAGCTGTTAAATAGAAAAAAGGAGGACTTACAGAGGTTTTGGCTTGTCCAGAATTACTTTGATTTTTTTCCCAAACACGAAAGAAACAGAAACCATAATTCTAAAATAAATTCAGAAGCAAAACTATTCAACTAATATGTTAATGTTATATTAACAGCTCATAATCTCGACATTTTCTTCATTCTTTTAGTATTCCGTGTCTACATTGACTTTAGTCTGTATTTCTTGTTAATATTAAATAATCTTGTTAATATTAAATACTCCTAATACATTAATGTTACTAGTGGACTCAGAATTATTTCAACTTCTTCATTGGCCACATTTTCATTAGAAATTGTAATTCCTGATATAATTACATTCCATTAATCAAACTAAAAATGAGACGTATTGAATGCCAGTAATAATTCAGGTATGATTTATTACCTCTGCATTCACAAGTGACTTCTAGCCTGTTACTCCTTTTTTTCTCTTCTCTTCTCTTCTCTTCTCTTCTCTTCTCTTCTCTTCTCTTCTCTTCTCTTCTCTTCTCTTCTATTCTCTTCTCTTTTCCTTATTTCCTTTTCTTTTCCAGTGCAATACAGTATGTAGCACAATATGTAAAGTCATTCCAAATTTCCAAGTATCATTTCCAAGTAAGAGGTAAAGACACTATTACTTCCAATTTTCTGCCTTGTAACTTGAGGAACTCCCTCACATGAGTACAATATCTTGCCCATCATTCTCCTGCCCCATCAGGTGATGACAGGAGACTGAGAGAAATTCATAAAATAATACAGGCTGGAAGGGACCTCTGGATGTCATCAGCTCCAGTCTATTCCTCCACCGTCAGAATATTCAGGCTGGATCAATTCAGACCAAGTTGCTCAAGACCTCGTCCAGTTGTGTTTGAATATTTGTAAAATGGGAAACTCCACAACACCTGTTTCAACATGTGTTTATGCTTGACAGGTAAGGATGAGCAAGCAAGTACTCTGACCAGCACTCTGCACAGGAGGTCCTTTGGTAGAACTTGAGTTTGTTGTGAATACTTTAGCAATGCCACAAACAGATACAAATTTCATAAAATATAAGTTCTGATCTTTCATACTTTGCCATATATATATGCCTTATTCCTTCAAGTCAAGGCAGGAACTGCACTAAGTAATGGCAACAAGATTTACATGCCTACTCAGCATCTCAGCCATTGTCTTAGCTGTGCTTCACAAAAAACAAACAAACAAAAAAACCATGCTGATACATTACAGTCTGCTTTTAATCAGTCTGTAGGACCATATCAAAAAGGGCATATTTTTATTTTGAGTTAGTGCAACCATGTGACTGAAGAATTTCTGAAAACCTCTAAATGGCAAGTCACCAAGAAAAAGTGACTGGCATCATTCTGTTCTCCAGTTTTTCAACCAGAATGCTATTTTAGAAGTAGAACACTTAACAGTGTGGGTTTTTTTCCTGCAGGGTTTTTGTTGTTGCTTGTTTTTCTTTTTTTTTTTTTTAAACTTGAGTTTTCCTAAAAGTACATGAATACTTAAAAGATAATACAGGGATGCTGTATACTTAGTTCACTAATGCTACGAAATGCTAGGTTTCATACTCTGAAGAACAGTCAGCCTATTGACTGAAGTGCTAGTGACATTAGACTACTGCTCTAGGAATTCGAATTTAGATGCAGTAAAAATCCTGGATACATAAGATATCAGTTATACTTAGGATTACTGTACATTGCATGTGGACAATTAATCAGTTCATAAAGTATCCTCAAATCCAGCATGTTGATGAGGTAATAGCATCATGAATATGGTATCTTTCTTCATAAAGAACATATGACACCTGAGACAGAGCAAAGGTCCAATGCATTTATCCATTCTAAATCAAAGTTCTCATCTGAATACAGGCATCTAATAATGATGAACAGGATTCACAATTCTCTTTTCCTTTCTCATGAGGGACTGCTAAAATTGCCAGCATTGCTTCAGAGCGCATTTTTCACAGCAGAAATTACAGCATTCATTTAATATTGTTCTGAAACAAAGAAGGTAACACATCCAAATGCTTCAGTTTTACTAGCCTGAGCCATCTGCCCAGTGGTGAGAACTTTTGGATTCGGATTTCTCCTAAATTCACTGTTCCTTTGATTGTTGATTGGAGAACTATCTAACATAAAACTGTTATACACATCTAGAGAGGGTTATTCTTCCTTGTCCTGTTGGCTGATACCACTGCCTAAGGGAAAACTAGACATAGCATGAGTCTCTGCTGCTGTAATGGGCCATTTCAGTGGCCTAACTCAGCCAGGAGGTATTTGAGCAGATGCAGAACTTTTGTTGTAGCATATACAGTTACTAGTGAATTCCACATAGTTCCAAGTTCTGTTAGATACTGAGTAGATGTTTTCTCATTTGTAATTTCAAGACTGGCACCTGAGATTTATATCCATATTATAGTTGGGACTGATCACCTTTCCTGTATACTGTCATAACTCCAATTGCCACTGAAGTTGAAGATAATTGCCTTTTTCTTATGGTCAAATTCAATCCCTGCTAGAATCCTTTCTAGTAGTTCTGATGTTCAGTAGACCAAAGACGTGAGGAAGACAGAAGGCTTTTTACTGTTTTTGCCCATGCTTACTCCTGCTGAAAGTTATAACTCAGTGGGAGAACAGGAGGCCAATATGAAGCATTGAATGATTCATTACAAGTATTTGAGAACTCTACAGTGGTTACCATTAAAAATTTTATAATGCCTTTTCCTGGAGAGAATCTGATGATTCAGCTTTTCCAATGTGGGTTGACTCAACTTCTCCCCCACACCTCCCCCAAAAAAGGTGGGCAACAGTAACTTCAAGCAAGGCTTTGTCATCAGAATTTCCACATTCTTGTGAGACAATCTCAAGAATATTTGGATTTATGGCCATTCTCTTAAGTTTTGAACAGGCAAATAGAATATAACTTCAAGGGGAATTTGGCAGTTGCTTATTATTCAAAGACCTGAAAACTCTTAAGAACTAAGAGAAGTTCACACTTATTTTTTATTAGACTAACTTGCATACGTGAGCTTCTGTCTAAAAGCATACAGAGAGCTTTACATTCAAAGCCCTGTAAACCTTCACACAAGCTATCCTGTAAGAATTTTTTTCTTACTTTTCTCATCCTGTTGTTCTCCACAGACCTTGTGATGTTTTCACAAAGGCAGACTAGGTTTCCAGAAAAAACCTCAGCTGCCAGGAACAGAAGATGAATCAACTGCCAAGAGCTGTAAAACATAAAAATTAAAAAAAAAAAAAAAATCCTTTTGGGGAAAGGATAATCAAGATTATCAAAATTTGTGAAGGAACCCTATCCATACCAATCTCAATATTTGTCTTCCCCTTGTTGTTGCTCCATATCTCTGAGGCACAGGAAAATAAGCATGCAGCTCACTACGAAGTGAGCCACACCCTCTCCAACAGCTGTGCTGTCAAGACTGAGAGTGACTATGGAGAAATCACTGTATGAATTAGTGAACTGATTATAGTAGTTCAGTAAACTTGCTGCTAATCTACTGCCTTCAACTACTCGTATGCGTTTATTCTTATGAATTTTGATGAAAAGCAATTTTCAGAAAAGTACTCAGGGACGAGGAGTACTCACAAGAAAAAATCAGCAACTTTTTAAAAGTCTACTCAAGATTGAGGACAGCTGCATGTCTTCAACATGTCACAGAAAAATAGGCATACAAATGCTGCCGACTAGCACATGCTTCCAAAACTGCAAAGATGGAAAAAAGCCAGGAAAGCCCCTGACTTTCTTGAAAACAACTTTACACTCTACTGTAGGCCAAGCATCACAATTGAGTAAGGCTCGCTGTATCACAACAGAGCCACACAAACACTCAGGCGAACTGTAGCTTGTTCCTTGGGAACCCAAACAGTTTCAAAAAAACCTAATTAGTGATGCACAACGGCCATCTTCTGAGGTAGTCATCTCTTGTGCAGGAGCTTTTTTTCAAAAGAGTAGGGGACTGTGGTGTGGACACATTGAAACATGGTGACCACATAGCAAAATGGCTGGGCTGAGGCTGAAACAGACAGGGGAGCCACAGCCTTCCCAGGCAGATGAGAGCATCCAAACAGAGGTGCCGTGGAGAAGAACAGCAGTCCACACCTTCGACTGCAGGGAACTCCAAAATCTGGAATTTTCCAAGGAGTTGAGAGCAGAGAGGAGTGTTGTGGGTGTGGGTGTACCCAGCTCCATGAATTCTGTGAGCAGGTGGCCATGTTGCGAGAGGAAATCACCAGGCCCCTTTGCCTAGACACTTCTTTAGAAGAGCTTTGCCCCTTGTCCATGACCACTTATCTCCTGCCTGACTCATACTTCTGTGACACAGTGCTCGGAGCTTCTCCCAGTTCTGTTTCTCCTCTCCCAGCTTTTCTTTCCAACTGCTACAGCGCCACACCAAATAGTTCCCTCACAGTTAATCCAGGAAGCCAGCAAGCAGCTTCTCAATCGAGAGTTCTGTGAGCTTACCAACCAATACTATTAATTCTCGGTGAACTACTGGTTACCCTGTCATCACGCAGAGTGAGGCTTATTCCCTACCTCACAGTCCCATGGCAACAGCTGTGCTCTCTCTCCATTACCCGTTGCCTCTAGGCTGGGAGGTAATCAGCAGGAAACGGTGAACCTGCAAGGAGGGCTACCTGAGATCCAGGACCACTTTACTTTCCTGAAATGGACAGCAACAGACATCATCAAGTGTGTTCTCCACGAAGCCCTGAAGAGAACTTAGCTGCCAAGCTTTACCGGAGAGGTAAGAGGGCACTGCTGAAAGCTCTGCTAAGAGAGCTCTTTCCCTGCTCCGGCATTTATCCCACAACTGTTCCCTGTGACAGCCAACAATAAGGCCTGTTCTGTCCTGCAGGAAGAAATGCTCATGCATTGCCATTGGCCGTTTTAAACCCTGTTGCTCAGGAATTCCTGCAGGCGAAAGAAATGAGCTTTGATGGGAATTTCAGATGTCTCAGTCCTATCTTTCTCTGTGTCAGTATCTCAGGTGATCCAGAAAGGAGGAAGAAAATTGAAAAGAGACCCTTCTTAATCATCTCTTGATGTTAATAGAAAGGCAACAGGAGAGGCAGCTGAAACAAACCACTGAAGTTACTACACACTCATTAAACAAAAAGCAGTGCGACGACATGGTCTCTCAGAGAAAAGAGACGTTTTTGTACAATGACTACTGATATCCTGGTCAAATACCCACCATCAAAATAGAAAATGAAGTTAAAACATATCAATCCCTTCAATTTCTCATCTTTTTTTTCCGTGCACCAATAAACCATTGCAATTAACGTTACAGGAATTTGCTGTGAATAAAGTGCATAGCTTGACAGAACTAGAGATATGTTTCCTTTCATTGTCAACACACATTTCTAATCTGTGGGAAAAGTACACCAGTGTCCCTGCCACGCAGAAGCAAATCTCTCCCTATCCATATCCAATATTGGGATCATAAAAAAATGTATCCTTCATCATTGTTGCCATACATGGAGAAGCATTATAATTAAGAGAATTGACTCTTGTCACACTGGAAGCCTTTTGGTGTCAGCGCAGGGCTCTACAATGTAGCGATACTTGCTGTGTGCCATTTGGTTTATCTAGTGGCCATTCTGGAGAAATGTAGCGGTAATAGGACTTGGTAACATTTCTTGAGTAACAAGATGGATGGCATCTGAAAGTACCACAGAGGTGGATTTCCAAGTTCTTATCTACTGTCAACAGCTAGGCTCCTCTACTGACAAGACATGTGTCAACATACCAATCATTACCTGCAACTATCATTTCAGGTCTTGGAACCTCAGCAGTGGGAGCAGCCACCATGAGTACTTCCACTGGGTCAAGCCCTGATCTTAGTTTCCCATGTATTCATAGAATCATAGCACATCCTGAGTTGGAAGAGACCCTCAAGGATCATCGAGTCCAACTCCTGTCTTCACACAGAAGCACCCAAAAATCAGACCACACGACTGACAGCGTCGGTTCAGATGTTTCTTGAACTCTGTCAGGTTGGTGCCGTAATCAGTGGCCTGTGGAATGTGTTCCAGTGGCCAATCACCCTCAGGTTAAGAATCTTTTCCTAACCCGCAACCTGACCCTCCCCTGAAGCTGCCCCACACCACTCCTTCAGGTCCCATCACTGTCAGCAGAGAGCAGAGCTCAGCTCTGCCCCTCCACTCCACTGGTGAGGAGCTGCAGGCTGTCGTGAGGCATCCCCTCAGCCTGCTCTGCTCTGGGCTGAACAAACCAAGCGGCTTCAGCCGCTCCTCATACACCTTCCCCTCAGACTCTGCTATTTCCTAACCGTCCTTTGGACACACTGATCTTACAGCTTTATGTCCTTTTTGTACTGTGGCGCTCAAAAGTGCACATAGTACTCTGTGAGAGAGAGAGGCCACACCAGTGCAGTGTGGTGTGACTGGACTTCCCTCAACTGGCTACCAATCACAGAATCATAGCATCAT
This sequence comes from Odontophorus gujanensis, assembly GCA_013399175.1. Taxonomy (NCBI): domain Eukaryota; kingdom Metazoa; phylum Chordata; class Aves; order Galliformes; family Odontophoridae; genus Odontophorus; species Odontophorus gujanensis. Next base: position 223,407 of record VXAB01005331.1, read on the forward strand.
CAAGGTTGGGAAAGATCTCTAAGACCACCTAGTCCAACCGTCCACCTGCCACCAATGTTGCCCGTTCGCCCATATACCTAAGTGCAACATGCACACATTTCTTGAACACTCTCAGGGATGGTGACTCCAGCACTTTCCTGAGGAGCCTCTTCCAATACCTCACAACTCTTTCTGAGAAGTTCTTCCTAGTATCCAAGCTGAACCTCCCCGGTGCCACTTGAGGCCATTCTCTCTCATCCGATTGCAGGAGAAGAGGCTGACCGTCACCTCGCTACAACCTCCTTTCAGGGAGCTGTAGAGAGCAGTGAGGTCTCCCCTCAGCCTCCTCTTCTCCAGACTGAACAATACCGGCTCCCTCATAAGGCCTGTGCTCCAGACCCCTCACCAGCTTCACTGCCCTTCTCTGGACACACTCCAGGGCCCCAATGTCTTGTAGTGAGGGCCCCGAAACTCAACCCAGTATGCAAGGTGCAGCCTCAGTGCTGTGCCTTGATGCATTACAGGATATGACTGACCTTCTGGGCTGCCTGGGCACAGTTAATTCGTGGGCTAAGGTTCCGTACTGATGTTTTGGTTATCTCCCAGAGCACGTTCACATCCCTTACATTCTCACATTCTCTGAGCATCATCTGCTCCCACCTCTGCTGCTGACTTGTTCTGAAGAATTGTGTGAACTGCCTGTGTTCTTGCACATCACTATTCCTGTACAATAGAGATAAGCCCGTGCATCTCTTTTGGAAGGCACTGCGAGTTCCGCAAGGCACATGTAGGCATATATGGACATGCGTGTCATATCTTCTTTCAGTAGGAACACGGAGGCTGAGTGGGGAAGCCCAGCTACAGAGCTATTCCTGAAGGATGTGACACCAGGTCCGAACGGCTGCCTGCTCGCACAACCCCCAGCCGGCGCCCGCTTCGAGCAGAGAGTCAGCAGCAACGGGCTGCAGGCGCCCTGGCCTCCAGGCCGCGCAGGGACTCTTATATAGCTCACCGTCTCCGCGGCAGCGGGCGGCAACGGGCCCGTAACCGAGCGGCAATGAGACTGCCACACTACGCCCAGCAGCGCCAGGCTCCAGCGGTCTGTGCCTCGGGGTGGAGTGCCGGACCCGCCCCAGAACGCCCACTCGGCCGCTCCCGGAGGGTGTTCCAGCGCCATTTTTTCTCCTTCCCGCCGGCTGAGTGGTTGCACAGTGCTGCCTCGTGAGCGGCGGAAGCCTTTTCGCTTCCCTCCCCACCTGCAGCTTGGGGCACGACACGTCTCCCATTGTAACTTCCAGGTGTTTTGGATGGGGTGCGCTTCATAGCTGCTGTCACTGCGTGTGGCAAAATAAGATTTCCAGAGAGAGTTGGGGTCTCAAGGAACAAGCTAGAGGTTCACTGAAAAACATGTATGGCTTGTGTGTGACCTACAGTAGTATGGTAAGTCTTATTTAATGGCCATGCTTCATCTACAGTGCGGTGGGACCAGCTTTAATGAAGACATGCTCCAGCTTGTTTTCAAGAAAGGCATGGGCTTTCTTGGCTTCTTCCCGTCCTTGCAGTTTTGGAAGCATGTGCTAGTTCCATCCAGGTGCACGTGTGTGCCATTTTTATTGTAACATGCTGAAGGCATGCAGCTGTCCTCCAGCTTGATAAAACAAGTTGCTGACTTTGTTGTGAATACTCCTCATCCTCGAGTGTTTTTCTAAAAACTGTTTTTCATCAAAATACATAAACAAAGTGGTTGGAGGCTGCAGATTAGCAGCAGATTTATTGAACTACTATGGTTCACTGATTAGTAAGGTGATTTTCCAAAGGCAGCATCATGGAATCATGAGAGGCTTAGGTTGCCGCCACCAGATCATTCAACCAAGTCCATTGGCTGCCATTTCTATTTTCTTTTTTCCTTGTAGTACCCCATGATAACAGGCAGAATTGGGGTCTGGGAGTGTCACCTGCTGATGGAGAGCCTGAACGTAGGAGATGTTGGCCTCAGTGGGCCTCGCATGCTGTTGTTTAGACACTTCAGCCACTGTCAGACCAGAGTATGCAGGCAGACGAACAGCGTCGATTCCAAAACACTTCCTGTCCAGCTTGACAAGATGGACATTTGAAACTATCCAGTGATAGAAGGGGCGAGAAGTTAAAGGCTTCTGTCAGTACAGACTGACAGAATAGGGGCTGAGTGCCCCACAGGGTTGAGCAGTCCGAGGCAGCAGAGCAGCAATGAGAGATGACCAGAGAAGGAACAGGGTCATTCAGCTGGATTCAGGAAGGGGAGTGAGCAGCAAAACAGAAGAGATGTTTTGCTGAGAATAATCATTTGGCATCTGTGTTGACTGTCAGTTGCTCTTTGTGTGTCTGGCAGTCTTTCCTCTGTAGATCTAAGTGTCACTGTTGTCTGCTGCTAGGGCATCTTTCAGGTGCAGGTACACTGTACTGAATGCTGTGTCTTCCAGGATTATGGAATCCAGCACCTGACTCCACATGGCTCAACCTAAGGGTTAACATCTACAAGTAGGAGCATTTTTGAAGACCCTGGGGCCCTGACCACTTCCCTGTTCACTCCTGTGAACAACACTGACCGCCTCCTTACAGTCAGAAGTGTTTTCTGGAAGTCGTGTCCTACTGAGTGCTGGGTGGGAGCCTTCCTAGAAGAAGAAGACAATCTCCAGCATGCATTGTCTTCTGCCTTGCCCAGCAGTCCATGGTGGCACTTTCTGAAGATAGGCTAGAAGAGTGCCCTAGTTCAGAAAAGCACTTTCAGAGCCTGTCATTATCTGTTGCATTCATTTCTGCAGTTCAGAGTGAATGATCCCTTAGCTGTCATTTCAGGACTGCATATATCTAGGTGGAGGAGAATGAACTACTGCAAGGTAAAAAGCAGTCTCCCCTTGCCCAGATGCTGCTTCAGAAGAGCTCTGCCCCTCGTGTATGGAAACTTCAATCTCCTACCCGAGTCAAACTTCTTTGTCACAGTGCCCCAAGCTTCTCCCATCTCCCATGGGAGATGTACTCCACGTCCATTAGTTCCCACAAAGTTACTCAGGAAGCTGGGAAGTGTTTTCGCAATTGAGAGCTTGCCAGCTGATATTGGCAATTCTCAGTGAAGTGTTGGTTACCCTGTTCTCACGCAGAGTGAGGTTCATGCCCTGCCTCACAGTCCCACGGCTTGTGAGAAGACAGCTGTGCTCTCTCTCCATTACCTGCTGTCTCTAGGCTGGGAGATAATCAACAGGAAATGGTGAACCTGAAAGGAGAGCTACCTGAGATCCAGGACCAGTTTGCTGTCCTGCAATGGAGAGCAAGGGACATCATCAAGTGCGTTCTCCACGAAGCTCTGAAGAGAACCGAGCTCCCAGGATTTTCTGGGCAAGTAAGATGACACCGCAGAAAGCTCTGCTGAAAGAGTTCTTTGCCCACTCTGGTGTATATCCCACAACTGTTCCCTGTGACAGCCAGCAATAAGGCCTGTCCTGCAGGAAGAAACGCTCATGCATTGCCATCGGTCCTTTTAAACCCTGTTGCTCGGGAATTCCTGTACAGAAAAGGAATGGGCTGTGATGAGAATTTCAGATGCCTTTGTCATATATTGCTCTCCATCAGGATTTCAGGTGATCCTGAGTGGAGGACTGGAAATAAAGAGTGGTCTCAGCAGTCCATACCTGTGCCTGCTGCTGTGCATGTGGTGGCAGGTTCCCCTGGAAGACTTGTAATCAGCACTCTGAGTGGAGCCTGGCAGCCCTTGATTCCCATGGCCTGCACAGATCCACAGGAAGCACTGTGCTTCACCCTTGACGTGGGGCATCCCGTCTGAAAGCTGTTCTGGTTTCAGAGCCCTTGCTCCCTCCATTTCTTTTGGCAGCTTGAACTGACCTTTGTCATATACTGCTTTTCTTTCTAACCGCTATTGCTCCACGTCCATAAGTTCCCCCAGGGTTACCCAGGAAGCTGGGAAGCAGCTTCTCGATCGGGAACACTTGGAACTTGAGATCTAATATTCTCAACCAAGTAAGTCTTGGTTACCCACTCTCAGTCCAGAGAACACAGCTGTCAGAGAGGGCTTGGCTCACTCCTCAGCGAGCTGAATGTTTCATTACCTGTGCCTCAGAAATAGCTCGCTTGTCTTCCCAGCTGTTGACAAAGTGTCAGGCTGGCACTGAAGGAGAATCCATGAGGTGCCAATGGAGATCTGTCCTGCAAGAACACTGGGGCTCTTAGTGAACCCAAGCAGACATGGTGTGTGTGCACTGCAGGAGGGCCCCATGTTGTGTTTGGGCCCCTGAGCTATGTGCACAAGACAGAGATTTGGCTGATGCTGGTGGAAGGAGGTGGGACTGGATGAGAGGCAGTGATTGATTCCCCTTCCAGGAAAGGCTCATGCAGAGGGAGAAAAGGAAAAAAAAAACCTGCGCCGTTGGTGGCCACGCGGCCGTCCGAGCAGAGCTGTCCGTTCCGGGGAGGGGGTGGGGGAGGGAGCGGAGATAGTAGATGGGTGGACAAAAAAACAGCAGCACGATTTGAGGAGGATTGGTAACTTTACTAAATCTAGGGGAAGCACACGTGCTGAATCTCCACCACAGCCAAGAGAGAGCGCGCCTGGCATCTGATCTGGAGCTCCAACCCTCTGCTACTCCCCAACACAGCATTAACTGCTTAACTGCCTGCATGATGTTCTGATGTGGTATACCAGCATGAAAACCATAAAACCACAACAGACCTGAAAACTTCTTAAGAACTAAGAGAAGTTCACACTTATTTTTTATTAGACTAACTTGCATACGTGAGCTTCTGTCTAAAAGCACACAGAGAGCTTTACATTCAAAGCCCTGTAAACCTTCACACAAACTATCCTGTAAGTATTTTTTCNCCTGTAATCCCTCACACAAACTATCCTGTAAGTATTTTTTCTTACTTTTCTCATTCTGTTGTTCTCCACAGATCTTGTGATGTTTTCACAAAGGCAGGCTGGGTTTCCAGAAAAAACCTTAGCTGTCAGGAGTAGAAGATGAATCAACTGCCAAGAGCTGTAAAACATAAAAATTAAAAAAAAAAAAATCCTTTTGGTGAAAGGATAATCAAGATTATCAAAATTTGTGAAGGAACTCTCTCCAAGAGCTGTGCTGTCAAGACTGAGAG
>VXAB01005332.1:0-96998 GCA_013399175.1 Odontophorus gujanensis
ATATATATAATATATATTTTTTTATATTGATATATAAAATCCAACTCAGAGGAGATTGTATGAACAGTATCTGCATATATTTGAACTTCCATGCTTGGAAAAGACTGTTCCAGATGTACCACCAGATACTGGAGACCTCTGTCAGCATGAGTAATCTGGAGTTACTGGTCAGACAAAAACAGGAGTACCAGCTTCATGCCCTTCAGCCATCAGTTCTGTACACACGCAGCAAGGACTGGTGAATAGGAGTGCTTATTGTATGTAGAGCCCTCAGGGTGAAAAAAATAAGAAAATGATCCATAGGTGTGATAGCATGATAGTAGCAGGCAAATGGGAAAGGAACAACAGGTTCTTAATCATGAGGCTCATTCCATGCCAAGCACATGGAGATTTTGTGATGTTAATTAGCAGGTAGAAAGAAGATTCTTTCCTCCCACAACATTAGCAGAAGTCTTGGGTTTTTCAGTGAGAGTGGACTGAATTCACAAACTCACTCATTTGCTGAAGAGCATCAGACAAAAGCTCAGCTGGCCAAAAAGCACTGATAACTCTTTAAAATAAGAAGACAAGCTCTGGCTTCAGACTGGGGTGGGAAGAGTTACAAGCACTGTGATTCTGTGATATACTCAGTGCTATGGTCTTATCTGCAGGTCTTATTGAGCCTTACTAACATAAAATCAAAGGAGTGGTGGAAGAAAAGCATGGAAAATTAGTAAGTGCCCTGGGCAACTTCATGTTATAGAGCAGTCAAGCTGCTGAAAGGAATTTTAGTAATTCTTAAGTCTTTGGTTGGTATTCATATATCCCGAAAGTGTCTTGCACCGTGCCACGTGAAACTATGTGCACTGCTGGTCAGCTGATATTTGAGTCATCCTCAAAGAACTGAACCTTTCGGCATAGTTGGGGAATGACGTGCTGTGTGACTACATTCTGCCTAACAATACTGTGCTGCTATCATCTGACAGCATTTTTAGAGTCATGGAAGCTACTTTGGAAGGGAAAGGTGAACCAGAGGAATGATAAAATAGGCTCTCTCTCCTGTATAAGGACTGCTGAAATTGCTAACTGAATAATCATGATTACAGTTAAGACTTAATGTATTTCCTGTGTACATTTGTGTTCCTGAGTTTAATAAGGAAAATAACTGAGACAGGAGTTATTCAAAAGGCAGAGGGGAGTTTGGGTAACGAGGCAGTCCTTGCTGCCCTGCTCTGCTGGGTCAGCCAGTGTCAGAGCTGAGGGTGACAGCAGCCGCTTCTCAGGGGACAACTGCCTACAGTGGGGACTGCTACTGCACTAATGACATGCATGAATAAAGTTGACACTCCAATCACAGAAGGAACAACCCTCCAACCTCTTTGCGTGAGTCTGACGTGTGCTGGCCAAGCCACCCCTTCATTCTTGTCTCCGCTGCATGGATTAAGTGAGATCCCTACCGGCTTCTTCCAGCATGGTACAAAGTAAAGTCTATACTTGTAGTCATAAGCATGCCAGGATGTTTGGTCTGCCACAGCAGAAGATGGACAGGTTTTTACTGGGATGAAAGTTGAAATAAAAGGTTGAAATGCTCTTTATCGTTGGTCGTAGGCATTGTCCAATAGCAGTGTTGTTCACCAAGAAAAATACCATCAACCCATCATCACCATGCCCACTAACCATGTCTCTCAGTGCCACATTTACCCTTTTACGTAGCTTATCAACAGAAAACCTTTGAGAGGATATAAAGATAAACCTATCAGTCACTGTGAGCATCCACATCTAAGATAACTACGCAGATCTATCTTTGCAGGCAGATCTGGTCAGTGGAGTCCGTGAAGTCATAAAATATCTTACCCAAGCTGTCAGAATAAGTAGACCTCAAAAATGCTTATTTCTGACCCACTAACTCAGCTGTAGACATCCATGTGTATTTATCACTGGTTAATTGAGCCAACAACATACCGGACCCATTAGAGAGCTAAATTAGATTCTGATATGTATTTGGAAAGGTAATTACAGAGGAGAAAGGAGAGTATCAATGCTGTTGTTCAGTGCTCTGCAGTACTGGATGTGCACTGTATTCCCTTGGTGACTGACACTCAAGTGAGATATTGATATAAAATATATCAAAAATATATTGATATAAAATATCAAACCAAACTGGGAAAACAAAGAAATATTAATTTGATGAGGGGAATACAGAAGTAGGTAGGGAGGAAAACTGTGTAGATAACAAAAAAGAGCTCTCATCCCAATACAGAGGAGGATAAATCACCCATAGGTGCCCTTAGAAAAGGAGGCCTCAGACTGTCAATGGAGTGAGCTAGTCTAGAAAGACTTTTCTACAAGATAACTAGCCCCAGACCAGCAGCCTGTGACACAGAAATTAATTTCTGAAGGAAGCAATTCAGCAGCCCATGTCAGTAGGGTTCTTGACTCGGTGTCCTGAGAGGACCTTCCAGTCCTATTTTCCCATGGTAATTTGAGTGCTTGTCAGCAGAGTTGCTCAGCATGATTTGGATGAGATTTGAAGTGGCTTGCTTTAGTTAAGCCCAATAGAAACTTGTCTTTAAAAAAATGGAATGCCCCGGAGCCTGTCCTTTTATACCACTTTCACATCTTTGGAAGCCTTGGTGGAATCTTTTCTGTTTTGACATGGCCTATGACCGTGATACACAGAAAAACAGAAATGTCACATTCTTGGAAAATAGAAGTTTTTCCTTCCCTGCATTCTTTTACCAAAGTCAGTATGGGATGGTTCCTTGAAGAGGTATTCTAAGAAGGTGCTGCTAAACATCCATCAGATTAAAGTCTGTAGATTCTCAAACTGAGCAGATGCCACAGTATCTCAGCAGGTCTCATTAACCACCATTTCATTCTTTAACATCTGAAGTCTGCTGATAAAATGGCATATCACCAAAGCAGTTCTGACAGAGTGGTCTCTGCAGTCTCAGGTCCCTGCAGCAAGGCAAGAGAGTATGAAATCAAGGTACAGGGAGTGCAAAAAAATGATAATTTCTTAGTATTATGACTTCAGTGTGTCCTTCCACAACAGACTCCCTACCACTGAGGAGTTGTCCTGAGCACCACCACTTTAACTCGGAAGGGAACAAATATCCTATAATGAGAAGGCTGAGAGGGAAAAAAGGCCAGTTAGCATGGATCCTGCCCTGATAGGCGTGCAAGAGGTACATTGGGGTTGGGATGTTTTGAGTAGGGAAGAGAAATGACTAAAGGTATGGGTGATGCTTAGCCAGTGAGAATTGCTTGGTAATTTCCTGTTCAAATCACCTTTGTAAGTAGCAGTCCCCAAGAACCACAGGGAGGGTCTGGGTGCTGTGTTGTAGCTGTCTAATCCTAAGTAGTTATAGTCCTACATTTAGGCAAAATCATTTTCTGGATGTGCCTGCAAGTTTGTGTCTACCCAGATTGTTTTTACTCCTCTTACTTTATTTATTTAATGTTAGAGATGGTGTAACAGCATGTGATAAATAATTCTGATTAATTAGCTTTGCTTCGTCTTTGCTTTGATAGGTTTGTTGCCTTTAGTTTTGTGATTTTGCAGTCAAACAAACAACAAAAACTTCAGAAGAAAGGCAGCTGTGATGTGTGGTGTATAAATGTGTTAAGACAAGGCTGCCAGCTGGATAGTGTGGTCTTCATCGTGGGAGCTTTGTTTCTCTATGAAGTTGTTTCTTAGAGACTGTTGCGGAGTATTATCATTTCAGCACCATCATCTCTAAATGAGGAACATAAAATGTGATGTATGTGACCACTGCTTAGGCAGACTATAAACCCACCCCACTGGAATCCTTCATCCTACCATACAGATGTACCTGGATGTTCAGTCAAGAGACAGCCTCAACTGGGAGGCTTTGGTCAGCACAGGGTATGATGAAGCTTAATAATATGGAGCAAGTCCATCATTCTCAGTTGTATTCAGCACCAGAAAATGTTTCTGGGCACATTTAATTTATTAGTGTAGGAGTAGTCATAAAGTCCTGTCTCACCCAATACTGATATATCTCCATCACAGTAGATGATCAGCAGATCACAGCCAGACTTGAAAGAGGTTTATGGTAATGTGTCAGATTTTCTCTTTAAGTGAAATGGATATAGAGAACTATCACTGTCCCTGGTGGTAAAATCACAAGTAATAGCAAAATAACTAGGCATCTAACAGGACAAAGAAAAAGTGGACAGCAATTTTGCATTTCAAGAGCTCAGACAGCTGAAGTGTACTAGGATGGTCAAAGAAGGTCTTTGGATGAGTTTTGTATTTCTACCTGAAATGAGGGAACTGTTGTTGAGGGAAGCTACATCAAGACTCTGGCCTTTTTAGGAGGCATGAAGCATTACACGGGGGGTTTCAAGACCATTAAGGCTTTTTCAGGGTGATTATGGTTGCTTTGCCCCTAAGGAATAAGGCCTCATTCATTAAAATTTCTTGTGTCAGTAAATGAATGAAAATGGAGCATTGATGACCTGTGATAACACATTTCCAGCTATCTCCTTATTTTCTTTTCAGATTTTTCACAAATCACAATTTCAGCAATTTTTACTGTCTCTCTCCAGAGAAATGTACAACTCAAGAGTTGCAGCCACTCTTGCTGCCCTGAATCAAGTAATTATTTTTCTGTTTAATGACAAACATGCTCTTATTCATGGGGGCCACTGAAGACTTGTACTCTGTGAATAAAGATTACTCTCCTTGGAGGGAAATGTAGATATATTCTGGTTGTACAGCTGATGATTAATATGAATGAACAGGAATTGTAGAATATTGTGTGCCTCCTAATTGCAAATACCAGGTTACATCTGCTTGTTGGATATTAAAGCAAGCTTGGGAAGAGTATGTTACAAGTTAAAGTTACAACTTTTTTTTTTTTTTTAACATTCAAACCACTGCAACTGAGCTGATATTCTCATTGAGACATCTGGCCCATTGGTTCTTCTTCCTACAAAAGGGAAGGAAGAGGGGATAATATACAGCAGTATGTACCCAGGGTACAGTAGTTTGTAGGCAAATGTGCATCTGCAGGTAATCAAATTGAAGTTCAGGTTTTCCTGCTGGAGATGGGGGCTGGAGATATAGTGAAGGTCCAGAAGGAGTTTGAGGCCCAAGGGAATGTTAGCACCAAGTGGGAGTGTTGTTTGAGTCAGTCTTATCAGCTTGGACACTGATTTAAGTGAGGTGAATTTTCCTCCTCAAGTCACGTGCAGCTCTGTGAAAGGGCAGCCTGGAATGCATGAATAAGCACCTTTCAGGACCCAGGAAAATAGAGTCAAAACAACTGTCAGCATATTGCCATCCTTTTTGCCTCCACTGATGTATGCTTATGGTACACTTAGTGTGATACCGGAGAATCCAGACCACAAAGGAAAGCAGCCAAACCACAGCACCTTCCCAGCTTCTCCCTTCATATTTTTCATGCCAGCTACTGACATAGTCTGTGAGTCCCTGGGCAGTTTCTGCTGTTTGTATAGTCCATTAGCCATCCTTGCTTGAACACTGTCCAGGAAGCAGAGCAGTCAGGTGGCTGATGCTTTTGAGCAAGCATCTGGCTGTATCTACTCAAGTATTTAAAAGGCATGAAAGGCCCATCAGAAACAGATGGCATCATGTGAAGAATCAAAATGATAAATCCTGACACCAGCCATCAATCAGTCCAGTTGCCTCTGATGGCTTCTAGCAGAGATGGAAAGCGTGCATCTGTCCGTAGATTAGTTTAGAGTTAAAGACAAACCTTTTGTCTAAGTCTCAAGGCTTTTTAAATGGTGTGATTTATCAGTGCCCACAGAAACAATTTTTGCATATGTTACTGGGCATATATCATAGAATCACAGAATTGCTGAGGTTGGAAAAGACCTCCAAGATCATCCAGGCCAACTGTCCACCTATCACCAATAGTTTCCCACTAAATCACGTTCCTCAGTACAACATCTAAATGTTTCTTGAACACCTCCAGGGGAGGTGACTCCACCACCTTCCTGGGCAGCAACAACTCTTCAAGAGAATGAATTTTTCCTGACATCCAATCTCAGTCTCCCCTGGAGAATCTTGAGGCCATTCCCTCTAGTCCTAAATGTAATCATTAAGGTTGGAAAGACCACTGTGATTATCTCGTTCAACTATCAGCCACTCTCATGTGGAGCACTAGAGGACAATGCTGAAAAAACTGGGGAAATTAAACTCAGGATATTCTTGATGGACTATCAAAAACTGCTGGGTTTCAAAAACACCATTGTATGGCAGATTAAGTAATGCCCATTCCGGGCTGGGAGGTATAAGAATGCTTTGCTCATGAGAGGCGAGGGAAATGCACCTGGGAACAGATGGGAGGAAAAACTACTTTCCAAATGTTCTCCTAAAAACTGATCTGCTTCCTAATGTCACTACAGATTTATGAGCTTGTGCATCCTGCCATAGGCTCCGTTGTTTATTCTGAAGAGCTGAATCTTGGCATTTGGTGACTAAATCTGAGCAAGCCTCTTGTATTAGGGGACAAGCGTGTTCAGTTCCTTTTTTAAAGGTACCATTTGGTGTCCATGCTGAGTAAGTACTAAAATCTGCCAGCTTTTTCCTTGAATCATCCATGCATAGAAAGGTAGATATTTTTAAGTATAAATATCTAAAATCCTAAAAAAAAATTACTATACATCTTCTACTTTAGATACAGTTCAAAGGAGCCTGAAAACAAAAACTGGACCAGGGCTCTCTTCTCATCTATGGAGCAAGGGATTCCCCAGAAAAATAACACATACCAAATTTATTGGTGTCTAATGACAAGTATTGGCCTGTTTGTGAAGATGATACTAGTGACATGTCTGTGGAGATATAGATTAGTCTGGTGATTGAAGAGGACCTGAATTTTGAAATATATTTGTGTATATATATATATATATCTCACAGGCATCAGTAGGATAAAATACAGCCTGTTTTTGTACTGTCTGTGCTTGACTAATTACATAAGTAGGGCTTTGTCAGTGTTTAAGTTCTCACTAATAGCAGAGTAGTTATTAAAAACCTAGAAGACAATGAGTCAAATTTAGTTGGACAAGAGTGTGCAAAGGTAGGTACAGCCCAATCTGTCTCTTTTTATTAATGTCACTGTTGTCTGTATGTCTTTGAAAGGGTAATGACAACAGAGTTCCTTCTTGTATGCACTGAGGCAAGGGCAAGATTTTAATGTTAAAATAGACCAAGTGGTATAAATTTAATACATTATTAATTACTCATCACACCTTATGCTTCTGCTAAAATAGTCAGTTCAAAACATTGATTATTTCTCCCCACCAGTGAGCTGTTGATTCTAACAGCTGCCTCTAGAAATAGCTTGTTAGAAGTGATATCTGAAACAATCAGGTTGTCATGACAGGCTTACTCTTCTTAGGAAGTATATGGTATTTAAAAGGGACTGGGATTGATCTTTTCCATGTACAGCATGTTTCTTCAGTTAGGACTTGCATGGCAAGTGGATCATTGTCCTGTCTTCTCAGGAAATGAGTACATGCTAATTGATTTTAGGGTTTTTACTCAAGTATACTGTTAAAAATATTGATTTTTTCCATTCTGAATTTTTGTGGAGATGAAAAACATCCTTATATTTGTCTATAGGGATGGAGGCATCTCCACTTGTAGCAGCTGCTGAGCTGAAGTCATCCTCATGCTACAAACTCCTTCATATGGCTGTTTCTTCCAGGAGGACGTCCAAGTCCCTTCTCCTCTCCTGTAAGCTCATATCCCACATTTAGCTATGATGCCTTCCCATTTCTGGGAGCTTCAGTAAGGACTAAATGCCTGCTGATGACTCTTATGTTTGTAAACCAGGCAGGTGGCTGCATCTATAAACTGGCCAGGGCATGAGCTCAAACACGTAGGCGTCCCTCCTCTGTCTTGGTTAGCACATTCCTTACCTCCTGTCCCAGCTGGTGCCTAGGCATTCCTGGGACAGCCATGGTGGGCAGAAGCACAAAGCAGTTCTGCCTCAGGCAGATGGGGCCAGGAGGTGGCTGCTTCCCTCAGGGCTGCAGAACAGGTCTTGACTTGTCTTTATTTACTACAGCAGATGCAATTTTTAGCTCCCCAAACAGGCTGGCTGTCTAGCTCTCATTCCTCTCTTCTCTCAGCAGACTGGCAGTGAGCATAAACTCTTAAAAGTGCTCTTATGGTCAACTCGCACCGTTGGGTTTCTCATTGCTTTCCAGTTTTATGTCCATCTTGCATTAAAAAAAGCTTTTGAGCTGCCTCAGTGGCTGAGATTTCAGCCAGGCGCACAGAATGCAATTAATAAATAAAATCACTTTCAAATTTCCACATCAGCAAAATACTTTTTGTATTTCCTGACATAAGAAGAAGCTTGTTGAAGATGAGGTCATCGTGTCTGGAAAGAACAGTTTGCTTTGATCGTGTGGTGGAACACAGACTTGATTTGAAGAGTGCAGGCAGCTAGTCCTCCACAAAGTGCTTTATGTTTTTGGGGTTGATTTTTTTTTTTTTTTTAATTCTTCTCTGCAAAGCACAGCTTAGAGCTAGCATTATCCTTTAGAAATCCTCTCTGGAAAGAAAGGACATGCATTGCTTTCCCTTCCTTACAAAAGATTGAGGATCCTCATTCCCCAGGGCTTTAACAGGAACTGAGAAATGCAGGGGATGCTGCAGACCAAGGCCACTGCTGGAAGGCAAGAGGAGATGATGGCAGAGCAAATGTAGGGTGGCCCTCATTTTTGGATATGTAACTGGCACCACCAGCCTCCCCTGCCCTCTGCTTTGAAGCTAGGAGATTCCAGAATGCCTAATTACTAATAAAAATCTCAACCCTCCTGATCAGATCTTCCTTACACCCCAAAATTCACTAAATCACAGCATCACAGAATTGTAGGGGGTGGAAAAGACCTTTGGAGATTATCCACTCCAACTGCTAAAGCAGTTCCTTCCAGTAGATTGCACAGGAAAGTGTCCAGGCGAGTTTTGGATATCTCCAGAAAGAAGACATCATTTTCACACTTCACTTCCTAGGAAAGCACAATATCACAATTATAATGTCAAGCCTGAGAAGCAGTCTAGAAAATAACATTCTAAAGGAAATTGCTCCCCTCCTTGTTTAAAAAAAAAAAACAAAAAAACAGTAATTATTATTTCTTGGCTCTTTGATTTAATTTCCTAGTCCCTGGGTCTACACTTGTATCACTTTTACTTTTGTGTAATACACTGGCTTCAGGGAAGTCGTTCCTTAATGTAGCCATTATCACTGGATTTGTTTGGTTTTTTTTTTTTTGGTCTTTTATTTTGCTGCCAGCTCTGCTTTTCTCCTTTTGGTTCTCCAGGACTTACCATTCCCCAGATGTATTCTGCCATGTTTGAATGGGAATATCCTTTAGGTTGAACTCCAATCTTCCAATGCAGAACATTTTTGCTTGTACTCAGAATCACAGAATCATAGAATCCTTAGAGTTGAAAGGGACATTTAAAGGCCATCTAGTCCAACTCCCCTGCAGTGAACAGAGACACCATAGCAAGATCAGGATGCCCAGGGCCTGATCCAGCCTTGCCTTGAAAGTCCCCAGGGACAGGTCATCAACCACATCTCTGGGCAGCCTGTGCCAGTGCCTCACCACCTTCACTGTAAAAGACTTTTTCCTTATATCTAACCTAAATCTACCTTCTTTAAGCTTGGAACCATTTCCCCCTAGCACAAAATTAGCTGTAGTCTCTTGATGTGTGATCATTAAACTTTCTCTGACTTCCTTAAGGCTTTTGGAGTGTGTTGAGCTTTTAATGCCTTGGCCACAGTTCACAGAATGGTAGATCCACAGAATATCCTCATCTGGAAGGGACCTATAAGGATCTTCAAGCTTAGCACCACTTGTTCTGAGAGAAGTTTGCAACTGGACTATTTGATGGCCCTTTTTGTCTGTCTAGACTGGTTTGAAAAGTCCTCAGCAGCTCTGGTGGAGCTTTTACTATACTGGTGAACTAGTGCTGGTTTGATTTTTGATGAAACACCTGCTGGAAAATGTTGTTTTATGCTGTAGCTTCAGGAATGGATGAGAAGTTACCTGTTTTCACTCAACATGACCAAAATCAAACTTGGAGGCAAATATTTTCAGATTAGGGAGCACTTGGTTTCCAGAGATTTGTCTTCTGAGATTTATAGGGGCTTACCTTCAAAAACAAACACTGGAAGCCCACCAGCAATGACGACCTCTAAATTTAATTGTATCATTCTTGATTAGCACTTGGAGTTAGATGGTTTGGTGCAGTTTTATACCCACATCGGTGGTTAGCAGATAAAAAAGATGCGTCAACATAGGAAATTGTTCCTCCCTGCTCAGAATCCCACTCTGAGGAGCATTTCCATCTTGAGGGTCACTAGGTCTGGATGGCAGCTAGAGCAGTTTCTACATGGTGGCCTTTGCCTGCTGCTGCTCTCAGATGTACCTGTGTCATGGCTGACATACCCTTGTGTCTACATCTTTACATCTACACTGAAAACAGGGAGGGATTAATGGCAGTTTAAGATGACCTCAAAAAACTTTTGTGTGACACAAAGGTGCTGCGGAGTGTAATTAATGGGCCTAATCTACCCTTCCATTACTCAAGCAGATTTATTCCCATGTAAAGTGTTGAGAACAGCACTGAGGAATCTGACCAATTAATTATACATATCTCTTCAAGCCTTAAGAGGAATAGGGTGGCCGTTCTCTCCACCCATGCAAACAGCATTGAACATGGGTGAGCACAGCTGCCATCCAGCATTGCTGCTCTGCCTCATACCACTTAAAGGCAATCAGGCATAAAAGGGGCCACTGGTACTGCAGGGAAATATGATGTCAATATCCCAAATAGAAGATAGTCAGCAAAATTCATATTAGCCTTACAGTAAACAACACCAAAATGGTGATGAGCTGGGGAAAGAATCTCACCTGATTTCTAAAGTCTGTCATGCAGTTAGCTTTACCCATATCAGTCGGTCTTCATATTACTCATAGTCAGTGGGGAGCAAAGGCACTTCTACTCCTTCATTTCATCTCACCTGTGCAGGCATCAGTTTTACAGTGAGACACATTGAGCACAGGCTTGCTTAATTATATGGTCTGGATGTAGCTTGCCTGTAAGCCTTTGACTACCAGCTGTAAGTGTCCCTGTTCTTTGTTAGGTAGTTGGATTAGAGGATCCTAAGTTACCTTTAGGGATCCCTTCCAACTCAGACAATCCTACGATTCTTGATTCTATGAAATCCATATCCTCATTTCCATGTATTTTCCTGGCTGATCTCAGGCAAGAAACAAAAAGGAGGTCGAGTCTCCTCCAATCAGTGTTGTCTCCTGCCTGCCCCCATCCAGAAGGGCCTCATGCCATACTAGTGGTATCATGATCATTTTGACAACAAGGAACTAAGATGTCACAGGCGCAGGATTATGAATTGAATATGGGATAAAGAGAAACTGGTCTGGGAGGATATAAGCTTCTTATCCAGCACAAACAGCTGAAATAATAGAAAGCAGAATATAGAAGATAACAGATCATGTAAATTGCTTTTTGCAGGAGTATTCTCTCTTTGACAAACTGTGCCCTAGGATGAAAAAGTACAAAAGATTGGAAAATATACTTCCAAGGAAATAAATAATCCTCCAGTAGCACTGAGATGGACTAGATGACCTATTGCTGTGGTTCTCGGGGTTAAGCTTAGATCTCATACTTGCTTGATGCAGAAAAAGGCCCTTTAGGAGCAGTTTTCTTTTGCATCGTACTGTATTTTACCACAGTGAACAAAATAAAGTAAATGGTACATATTGTACTGGGCTTGCTAAGATCTCTGAAGGGAGAACAGCATCTTCCCTACCTGTACCAATGAAAGAGCAGTGCAATTGTCCACTGCCATCAGATAACCAAACAGGAAGGAAGGAAGTCAGTTTTTCATATTGGTCAGAAAATGTCTGAAGCTCTTCTTGCTGGGTTGTGCCAACAGACACTGCCAGAGAAGTGGTTTGGGGTAAGTTGAGGTGTTCAGGTCCTGTTTTAAGATGTACCAGATAAGTAGTCATGATCTCATTAGGCACCTCACCATGCTGCTCTGCTCAGGCGTTTCCATGCAGCTGAGTGACAGCAGTGGCAACATACTGCCACAGGGATACAGTTTGCTTTAAATGTGTTTTTTTTGTTTTGTTTTGTTTTCTAATGACAGAATTCACTGATTCAGCGTGTTTTCCACTCTGGAGCCTGTTGTCATAGAAAAAAATGCTTATCTGGTTTCTCTTCCACATGGAAGCACCCTCAGGTGATGTCAGTTTCTCTTAGCTGCCCTCAATTGTCCTCCCCATCCTCCATCTCTTGCAGTGGAGAAGACAATACACATCTTCAGTCTGAATATGTCAGGTTTTTAGAGGGTGCTGTGGGCTTACAACTAAAGAAGACGTGGGGGGAATGTTGGTGATGGGTTGACAGTTGGACTAGATGATCTCAGTGGTCTTTCCCAACCTTAATGGTTCTATGATTCTAAGAGCTGCTCTTGAGAGCGGTTTCTGGACTACTCTAATTTGTGAATCTGCCCCACTGCAAAGGTCCCATCTCTGGCTCCAGCCTGCTGGGATCTGTTCAGTGTGACCCAGGCAGATGAGAACATCTGGCCATAGTCGCTACTCAGTGTAAAAGTTCAGTCTAGCCTCATATACAGGAAAGGAATGGGGTTTGAAAACGAGGCTGCCTCATTTTGTGGGCGGCATGAGTCAGGAAAGATTTCATTACAGGAGAATCCAGGGAGGTAAGCTCCTATTAGATCCCCTGCAATCAAACAAGACCATCAGCTGAAGGCCTTGCCTTGGAGATGGTTTGACCCTACCATTAGGTTTGTGCAGGTGCTACGTTGTTCTTGATCCTAGTTTAATGAAAAACAGAATGATTTTAAATTTGCTGTGAAGTAGACTTCGGCTTAGCAGTGATATTTCAACCTGTATTCAATGCAGAACTGAGCATGGTGCCAAATGTTCTCTGTCTCAGTGATCCCAGTCAGAGTGCAGGGCAGTGAATACATTGCTGAATCAATACATAGGAGTACAGGGGATTGCAAGGCTGCACAGTGTTTGACTGAACGGTAGATGGAAGGTTAAATACATAAAGATTTACAACCTTCAGTTTTTGCCAAGTCAAGGTAAATACAGGAAAGGAAGAAAAATGAGGCAGTGGTCACACGCTTCTGATCCAGCATCAGACTTTGCATACAGATGTTTTCAAAGAGGGTTTGATCAGAAGGCGTCAGCTGAAATTAAGCTGTCTTGGTGAAGTCACCATCCCTGGAGGTGAAGAAATGTGGAGATGTGGCACTGAGGGGACATGGTCAGTGGGTGTGGTAGGGATGGGTTGGTTGGACTGGATGATCTAAGAGGTCTTTTCCAACCTTAATGATTCTGTGATGCTATGAAAACTCCAAATGTACTTCTCAGAGAAGTACCTAACATTAGGCTGGATGAATTTGATCCTTTATAATGGCATAACCAGAGCCTCTAGCATTGTAAAGGCATTAAAAATGCCCAGGAAATAATGATCTGTTTATTGCCATTAGGGTAAATGCTTAACATCGTTATGCTGAAGGATTTGGGGTTTCTTTGAGTCTATCTGTCATTTGATTCCTAACCTCAAAGAGACCAAAAAAGTGACCTGCTTTCATAGACTGGATATTTGATGTCACTGGAGAGAAGATCCCTTTTTAAGGGGATCCAGATGGACACTGCTTCTGAAAACTAAATTTGCCTTTAGTTTGCTTTTACTTTAACTGAAAGCATTGTACGAGCAACCAAGAACACTGGATATTATTAGTAACCTTTTACAGAAAATATGATGTGTCGTGGGTTGAGCATGTATTTTTCTAGAAAATGCAACGTACAATGAAATGGGAATAAGTAAACATAAAGTGCTTATACAGCAGTTTACTCTGTTTGAACACCCTGCAATACACCTCTGAGGTTACCTGCTCATAAAGGAAGGAGGGGATGATATTTGAGATTTATTTTTAGCTGAAAGCATGAAGTGCAAATAGCTCTTTGTGCAAAATGTCAGCTGCATTTCTGGGAAGCACATGGCATTGTCTTGATAATCCATGGTAAATAACAACAGTAAGTATGTTACCACCTATTTTATATATACCTGCAAGTGTATCTGTAACTGTAGTTGGACATTCAAAATAAATATGGAAAAGTAAAACAAGGCATTTCAAAAAAAGTTATTCTGCACACAGCAGAACTAAGTACAAGATGAAATTCAGCTTCAGAAATCATATTTGGATGCTTACGTGCAGTTATTTATGTTTGAGGAAGGAGTCCCAGCTACCATAATGGTCTGTGGAGATAAGGGTCTTGACCCAGTTTTGTGTGGTGCCACTGGGAATTCTGTAGAGTATCCAGCCTGGCCTCCAACTAGATGAGATTCTCTCATTAAATTATGTAGCATCAGCCCAAGTTATAATATGCACAAGTTGCCTGGGGATGACTTGAGCATGCTTGGGTGTGTTGGCACTAGATGGCTACCTACGTACAGGCAACATGCAACCCCTAACATGGTCACCTGTGTTTGCTCAGGTTCTATTGACTATTCTGAGAACCTTTTTTGGTAAAAATGGGGCTTAGATGCCCCGTTAGACCACTGAGTTTTGGTGCTTGAGTCTGGAGGCAGTTGGTGTCCTTGAACATTGTTAGCCTGATGCCTGCTGTGACACCCCCATCATGCCCTTCTTGGGTGACAGATGGAGCTTTAGGAATATACACTTCTCTCCTAGGCATGTTCCAAATGTCTCAGGTGGCCTCAAACATCAATACATACCTTTATTAGAGGAACTTAGTTGAAACTGTACTGTCCAGAAGATCTTAGTTCAGAGTTTCTGAATCTCTTATCTTCCCACTTCTTCACACCTCACTAAGTTCCTGCTGGGAAGAAGATGCACATATGGCTTGTTCTAAACTGTCTGCATTAATTGCCTGGGCATTGCCTCTGCCCAAATACTCAGTTCCAGGATATTTGTAGCAAACTGATTATCTCTGAGACCTCATATAACTCTATCAGATTTGCTTGAAAATGGATGATACGATTGTACCAGTCACTCATTTGTCTATGGGCTCCCCTCTGCTTGGCAGTATAGCCAATAGCCAGTGCCCTGGTTCTCAGTGACCTGCTGGAGAACGCTGCTGAATGGATATGAGATGAAATCCTGATCTGTACCAGACAACTGCAGTGATTTAGAGGAGATCCGTGCAAGCTGTCAGCAACACTCCAATGTGATGGACCAACTAAGAAACAATTAGCTTTAATCTCACTTTACTTTTGATCAGAGCTGTGCTCGGAAAGGCATTACTTTATTCTGTAGTTTGTAATGGATGTGGGCATCTGCAGCTCTACTGACTGCTTTCCTTTATAATCACAGTGATTGCAATGAGTACGTTATGAAACAGTCCTGACAGGACACTTCAAATAAAGTGTCACTGGAGTGATTAAGACCAGACTTGTCTGCAAAATTCCAGCTCACGTATTCCAAGTATTTGAAAGAAAAGAGTTGGAAGGGAACAGCAAAAGCTTGTGGCTGTTTGGTAAGGCCCAGATAAATAGAAGTACTTTTTATACTGCATGTGGCAGGCTAGCAGACTTTATCAATTTAAAACAATAAGATAGTCAGAAGTCAGGGGACTTGCAAGTAATTCTGGTGGCATTAAGAGATCACAGAAAGAATATCTTCACAAAAATCCTTTTTATTGCTACAACAGCAGAAATGCTGCAACGCTGAACTCTCCCTTGCAGTGCCACAGACATCCATCAGCCTTCCTCAGGCAGCAGCTGAGTTGATAGCAGGCAGTTTGGTTCTGTTCTTTAGAGTGAATATAATTTAGTGGATATTGGTTTGAGTCAGCTCTGCATCATCTCATCATCCTAGACATCTCCCTTCGTTGTGAGCTTCTCATCCATGTAGTCTGGAAGCTGTACTTCATTCTCTTGGACCACAAACAGGAATAATGACCCATCTGCAACAGATGATCATCAGCCAGAAAGATATAGTACTAGGAATGGCCTTCAAGAGGAAACTGATCTTAATTATTGGATTAAAATATATTTATTAGAAAAGCAAAACAAAACTCTAGAAGGCAAAAAGATCTATAAATCATCAAATATCTTACTGAAACGTGTAGTTGTATCTAATCTTGGAATTCACTAGAAGGAAACGTAGGCAATTACGAAGCTGCAGGAGCAAGAAGAAGCCAACTTATGGTCTCCAGTTCAATTTACCATACATGTGTGGATATCTTCAGATGGTATGTTACTGATCAGGATTATGGAATTGCTTGAATTAGAAGGGACCCTTGAAGGCCATTTGGTCCAACTCCTCTGGAATGAACAGGGACACCTACAGCTCCATCAGGTGCTCAGAGCCCCATCCAACCTGACTTTGGGTGTCTCCAGGGACGGGGCATCCACTTCTTCTCTGGGCAACCTGTGCCAGTGCTTCACCATGCTTATGGTAAAAATCTTTTTCCTTAAATCCAATCTAAATCTCTTAGTAGCAGCATTTCCATAACCAGGCATGCTTGCAGAATGAGCCTTTCTTGATTTTAGCCACATTAATTCTGGGTGTGTTGGCTTCTTTTTGTCTGCAGGTAAATGTTTTGAAACTATATGTTCCCTTAGGTGTTAATTCACAGTTGCAAGAGGTTTTCTTCAGGGCCAAGAGGCTATTCAAATCAAGAGTATCCATGAAAATACATTAAATGTTTTAAAAATTTTCCAAACATATTATTAGGCTGAAGTGCCATGCATATGTGTATCATTATATCACTACAATATATAAATAACAATATTCACAGTGAGTAAAAATCAAGAGTCCTGAAAACATTCTTCCTGTAATTTTTGTACATGTAAGCAGTACTTTTCTGGGTGTCAGTAATTGTTGCTATTAGCAATTTTCTCCAAGATGTAATATTAGCATTGAAAGGACATTCATGATACCACCAGCTATGAGGATATTTACATTATAAATCTTCCAATGAAAATTTTATCCTGTATTCTGTTTCTGAGCAGCACATTTTTTGTCTTTCTGGATATTGGAAAGGGGATATCAGTGTGTTTAATTGTCCATGCCAAACTTTGCCACCTGAAATTAATGTTTTTGGAGAAGTCTGCGGATCTTTATTTCTACTGAAACTACCTGTAACTAGAGGCAATTCCACAAATGCTGGTGATGTTACTGCAGCACAGCTAGGACTCAAACTCCCCCTTCCAAGACCAAACATTTACCCTCCACCTTTCAGGGCCATTGATTTCCTTTTAACTTTGTTTCAGGTGCTCAACCTGTTCCTTGCCTTGCTGCTCAGCTCTTTCAGTGCTGACAACCTTTCAGCACCAGACGAGGATGGAGAGATGAACAACCTGCAGCTTGCCTTTGCTCGGATCAACAGGGGTCTTCAGTATGTGAAACACACAACGTGGGATTTTTGCTGCAATGTCCTCCGGCATCCCAAGACAACGGCTGAAAAGAAGGCAATGATGAAACTTGCTGCCCAGAATACAGGTGCCCTTAACAATTGTGTCAACAGTCACCCAACTGCTGAGCTTGGCAAAGACATGGAGAATCATAAAGAGAACCACACTGAGGATGGGATGAATAAAAATGTGGAGAAACACCTGGGAATTACAGACAACGATGACTTTATGACCAATCCCGACTTGTCAATTTGTGTTCCGATTGCTGTGGGAGAGTCTGATATCGAGGAGGAAGATGAGGAGCAGAGCACGTTTACAGAAATGGAGCAGGTAAGCAACTAGATTTGTTTTTTGGTTACATCTTACTAAGATTTCCTTAGTTTCCCCCCTTGCTGTGGATCCATGGTTCGTGATGCAAATGTGCTATGGCCTTATCCTGCCTTTGATATGTTAGTAACTTTAGAAGAAGTTACACCTACATATCCAAGAGCAAAAGTCAGTCTCCAACAAGAGACGTTTCCTTTCTTTCTGTTCTTTGTGCTTGTCTAGGTTAATTCTTCTAACAAGAGCAATTAAACCCTTTCTCACGCAGGAACCTGTTTTTCCCTTTCAGCTGAATCATGGGAATGGTACAGAATGAATCTTAGGTTGTCTACAACAGGAGATTTTCTCAGTGTGCATTACTGAGGAATAGCTCGATTATATTTGTGTAACAGAAGTCAAGGGTGGGTAGTTCTCTTAAATAAAGCTAGGCAAATAAAACTAGGCAGATGCTGATGTGACAGTGTGCCAGAGAAAGGGAGAAAATACAAAATTGTATGCATTTAGGCAGGATAAACAGTTATTTGCTTATTCTTTGCTGTGACATTTCAGATTTTATTATTCCCAAGGGGACTCAGTAGTAATGGATGAAAAATTCCATGTGCTTTGAAGTGTTGGTAAAAAATGGAGAAGCATCTTTATGAGAATGGTTTTCTTTGCATCTTCACTGTCTTGCCTTCTTAACAGCTTCAGCTCTTGGCTCCATGTACCAGATCTAGTTAATGTTTTCCATTCCCTTCAGCCTTGATCCAGCATCCTCTAATGACAGTGGATTGAGTTGTCAGGAGGGATCCTCAATCTTCTAGTTGAGTAAAAGCAAGATCTGAAGAAAAAGAGTCCTTAGAGTAGGGCTGTCCTTGGAAAAAAGTCCCTGAGAAATGACTCATTGCTGGGGAGATGGACACAAATTGGCTGTTAACCATGAATTTTCATTGTGGAAGTCTTTTCAGTGCTGCTACTCGCTAATTGGTCTTAGGCATTGACCAGCCCATGGGGAGCTGGAAGGGCAAGGGGTCAGAGAATTGTCCCATCTTCTGAACAGACATCTGGATTGCAAGAAAAGAGGTGAGAAAATTTTGGCAAACACTTCTAGGGAATAGTTCATATCATTTTAAGGAATATATTTCTGGAAATGATCTGTGTTGAAGGTATAGTTACTGTGTCATTTGGGCCTTTTGTAGGGGAGTTGTGCACTCAGTGATAAAGCTCTGAAGAGGTCCTGTCCATTGCTTCCCTCTTTTAGCTGAACATAGAACAGGAATATGTAAAAACATTTTGAGCGTAAGGCTGACTAGGGATAATAGCTTTTTTTTTTTCTCTGAAGACTTTTACTCTCCCAGCCTTGTGTTAGTTAAATTTACAAGCAGAGTACACTTGAAAAATGAAGTCTGAATATAGTAGATGGCCTTAGTATGAGACAATCTGCCAATACTAATTTGTGTAAACATGTAATATTGTGTAAATGAGTTTGATTCTGGAGTCTTTCTCTCTTTTTGACTTTTTTTTACATGCACCTTTCTGCTACACTCACTATACTATACTATACTATACTATACTATACTATACTATACTATACTATACTATACTATACTATACTATACTATACTCACTATGCACTTGACAAGGGATCACAGTCTTAAAAATTCTTA
Organism: Odontophorus gujanensis; assembly: GCA_013399175.1. Taxonomy (NCBI): domain Eukaryota; kingdom Metazoa; phylum Chordata; class Aves; order Galliformes; family Odontophoridae; genus Odontophorus; species Odontophorus gujanensis. Next base: position 19,408 of record VXAB01005332.1, read on the forward strand.
ACTTCTTCCTTCAGAATGCAGAGCAAACGTTTGTTAAAATCTTGCACCTGAGTGCCCTGAGTGATTCAAAGAACTGTCATTTTTGGTGATGCCCATTCCAAAGACAGACCATCTCCCACCCAACAAAAAAATCTTTTGATCAACATATAGGTTGCTGTAGAATAAATTATTTGAACCAGGCTCTGAGCAATCTGATCGAGCTGTTGGTGTCCCTGTTCATTGTGGAGGGTTGGGCTAGATGACCTTTAAAGGTCTCTTCCAACTCAAATGATTCTATGATTACAGCTGGAGGCTGGTGTTAAACCTCTGTTCCTTGGGTGTCTCACTACAGGCATTACAGTGTGTTAAACTTTGTCAAGGACAGTCTTGTGAGGCACAGAGGGTTAAAATTCCCTGCTGTCTATTGGGAGCATCAGTCCTGTGAGCCTCATCTCTGCAGTGGCCCTTACGTTCTGCCTCCAGGATGGTCTCAATAACTGCAGCAGAGCTCACTAAGGAAGAACGTGAACAAAAGCAAAAATTGCATGATTACACTGAAAGGGCACAATTATGGTGAAGTATCTTTTTGTGTAGAGGACATCATGCAGAATTGAAACAAGATCTACCAAGGGTATGTTAAACATTCAAATCTATTCTAACTTTCCCCTAATTATAATCCATATTTTTACATATTTAAATATTTTAGCATGTACGAAGATAACGTGCATTTAAATTTACTGCTCAGGAGAAGAAAATGTACCCTGCTTCATTTCAAAGTTGTGGGCTGACCTGGAATCTGGCAGCCCTTTGGCAGTATTGCCTTCCTTCAAACGCGTGTTGATTTTGGTGCAATTGCCTGGGAGAAGAGTCAAAAAGTAACGTATGAAGAAGAACTTAACATGCATTATATGCCTTTCAAGCACATGGCTAACTGAATCTATGCAATCCTTATATGCCCTTCCTCTGTCAGCTGGAGGTCCTGGGCGTTATGGGTGCCTTATCCCTGGAGGTGCTCAAGGCCAGGTTGGATGGGACCCTGGGCAGCCTGAGCTGGTGTTTGGCAACCAGCCCACAGCAGAGAGTTTGGAGCTTGATGGTCTTTAAGGTCCCTTCCAACCTAAGCTGTTCTAAAATTCTGTGAATCCATTATTCTGTGATCAGTTCAGCTTAAAGCTCCTGTACCACTGCTGGGCTCTCTGGGAAAGTCACAAAACTGCTCTAAGGTAAGCCATCCTGCCTAAGAGAAATGTGCCCTACAGTGTTAAATGCAGCAGTTTAAAATATCAGATGATGAGAAACCCTTAGAAATGTCTAAGTTTAAATTTCAGCTGCCATTTCTATTATCAAAGCCTACACCGGCAGCAGCCGTCATCCTGAAAGCTGCACTTGTGTGGCACTGTCACTGAGAGGGCTCTGAAGGAGCAAGCCCACCTGATAGCTTCTAAATCTCCTTTGATTGCTGAGATGTAAGCGAGATGCTCTGCCTGCTCACAGAGCCAGGAGATGCATGCCTGCAGCCCACGCATGTCAACAAGATCAGAAAGAGAAGATGAGCAATAGCAGTCAGCGCAGGTGCAAGAAGCTGGCAGAAGAGAGTGAGACTGAGGAAGGATCGCCTTGAACTTGCTTTATTAGTCTTCCTGGTGCAGCACATGTGTTCATGCCAGTCACTGCAACGTTTTTGTTTAGTACTTCATCCCTCCCCACTCCTTGTCCCACTCATACTTTGGACACAGTCGGTATCCAGGTTACCTTCTGTTACATGAAAATGCTCTTCAATTTTTCACCTTTCTGAGAGATGTATAATTCTAAGTAGGGTGACAAGTAATAGCCTTAAATTCTCAGAGGAAGTTCAGGTTGGATATTAGGAAGAACTCTGAAAGAATGGCAATTCTCTGAGTGCACAGGCTGCCTAGGGAGGTGTTGGAGTTACCATCCCTGGAGGTGTTCAAGAACCATGGAGATGTGAGAATCAGGGACCTGGTCAGTGGACATGGCGGGATGGGTTAGTGATTGGACTAGATGATCTCAGTGGTCTTTTCTAACTGTTATGATTTTATGATTCTATGAAATATAGGCTGTCCTAGCAGGAGAACAACTCCCAGAAGTTCAGCAGCAACCACAGCAGCTCTCTGGTTGCATCTTCTCAAGTTTCTTTTGGGTTCTCATTTTTCCATAGATTTTCTTGTAATTACTTATAAAAAAACTTCTTTTCAGATACTAGTCAATTTTCAATCTCCTGAAGAAGTAAGGATCTGTTTGTCAGACATATGGTTTGATTTTTGGGTGGACCTATGTGAAGACAGGAGTTGGAGTCAAGGATCCTTATGGGTCCCTTCCAGCTTGGAATATTCTACGATTCTGTGATTTGTGGTGAGAATAAAGTGATGGGACAGTTCAGTGTACAATCAGCCTGATGCGGGGGCTCCTACCAGAACTTACCTGCAGTTTAACTGTATTAAAAACTTCAGACATCAGAGGAGTCCATGCCATTTACATGAGATCAGTAAGACTTCAGACTTCCTGCCTTATTACTACTTAACCAGCAAGGTGCTCACAGCTATAGCCCAGAACAGTGTGTGCTTTTATTACAGAGACATCAGTTTGTGGTTCAAAAAATAAAATAAAATAAAATAAAAACCCAAGATGACAGACTAAGAAGAGGTTCCAGATGAGTGATTTGGGGCTGAGTTCTAGATCAGTTCCCAAAGTACAGTGTCCAGCCCTTTCATTAGTGAACTCAGTCTTATTTCTATTACCCTACCCCTTACGTACGTCCATGTCATTCTGCAAGGTTTGGACTGGGTCATTTCCTGTATTGCTGAGGACCTTCAGTCAGCAAACATCATTTGCACAGCATCAGAAAATTGCTCTAAACTTTGCATGTTGATTGAGTCAGCCCAATGGGACTGTTATTGCCTTCTCCCCTTTCTTAAATTAAATTACTGCATATGTTGCCTTACTCAAACTGCTCTTCTCGACTTCATCTGTGGCATGCTACAGAGAAGAAAACCTATGATGCTGCAGAAACTACTGGCTCTTGGCCACATTTGTCCCCTTTGCAGAGATGAAGCCAGGCATGGATGTTGCTTCCTGCAGAGATAACACCTCTGTACTTCTCCATGCAGCACAGTGCCGAGCCAGCAGCACTTGCCTGCTCGTCTCCAGAAAATGCCATTATTGATTTGTTCCGATGGAGTGGCTAATTGGGTCATATGGAAAGTGCTCTCTGCCTGCTGCCAGGACGGAGCGTGTTGCAGCTCCTTACCCATTCTTTGACACCAGGCATGCATACTTTGCTTCACAGGAGCCAGATCCCAGCTCCACCGTGGTTGGTTTGTACCATCTGAGTATGCATAGATGCCGTGCGTTCCCATTTCTGAGGCTTCTCCCTGGGTGAATGGCTGAGAGTTATTGCCTTCCCAGGACCTGGCAGGGATTATGACTGCAGGAAAGGGATGCTTTTTCCATTGTCCCTCAGTGTTTCCTGGTTTCCTACCTGCTCTTTCTCAGTGTGCTCTTAGAATTTTAGAATCACAGAATCACAGAATGGTTTGGATTGGAAGAGACCTTAAAACCCATCCAGTTCCAACCCCCTGTCATGGGCAGGGGCAGCTCCTAGCAGACCAGATTTCCCAGGACCCCATCCAACCTGGCCTTGAGCACCTTGATGGGACACCCACAGCTTCTCCTGTGTCAGCACCTCACCACCTTCCCAGTAAAGTAAGTGTTACTAATATTTATTCTAAACCCATCTTCATTTAGTTTAAAGCCATTACCCCTTGTTCTGTCACTACACTCCCTGGTAAAGGGTTTTTCTCCATCTTTCATGTAGGCTCCCTTTTCTCTCAAGAGCCTTTAATGGCACAGCAGCATCTTTGCTATGATTTCCAAGAGGGCTGAGCCTGTGTCTGCACAGAGAACCCGAGGGATGCATGCTGCCTGGATTTTGCATTCCCAATGAATATTCATTGCTCGACAAAACTCCTTACTTTCTCAGTCACGTTGATGTTTTTTTCTTGGCTGGCAGTTCTCATCTCCTGTACATCTTTGTTTGGACTTTACCAAATTCATTTCCTCAGAAAATCAGTTTCCCAGGCTTTAAGTGCCTGCCTCCATACATGCCAATGACAGAGCTGACTGTGACCACAATTTCTCTTCAGCGGTACAGCTCCCATGTTGCCCTGAACTTTTCCTCTCTTCTTCCCCATACTTTTTTTCAGCATTACTGACTTAATTCAATTCTACTTGACAAGTTGAAGTAGTTTCTGATGGTTTTTTTTCCATGTTTCTACCAGTAAGAGATTAATAATTTTGAGGTCAGTGAGGACCATTAGGATCATCAAGTTTTAACTTTCTCATAATGCAGAGTCAAGGACTTCAAGCAATAATTCCTGCACAGAGCTTGCAAGTTTATTTTAGCTGTGATACATCATTTGTGAGATAGAGGAAAGAATGAAATGTCTCAGGTAACAGAAAGTTCACCATGCACATCTGGATCGACATCTGTTTCTTTTGCAGTCAGTGGATTTTTAACTGTACCATTTCTGTACATTATGGACCTGTTCCTGAAACAGGTGCAATTCTGTAACAGTCAATTGAATTATTCCAGGTTGACATCAGTGTGGCTGAAATTATTGATAATTGCCCTAAAAATGCCAGCGTGTAAAGATTTTGATACAAAACTGTTTGTGACGATCTTTTACTCTTCCCAGTAATTCCAACATCTATAAATCAAAGATGAAGTCACGCATTTATTCAACAGGGTGCATTAATTCCAGCCTTTTACTGCAGGAAATATACTTCACTGTATGGAACTGCACTGCCCTTTCAAGCAGTATTTATAGTCGGGCTGTTTTCAGTTCCAGTCCATGGGACAGATTCCCTTTTAGATGAAATACCTTCAAAGTCAGTTGATGACTCCCCAGTTTGTACTGGCAGGAGAGTGTGCACACAGTAAATCTTACAGTGGTTTGCCTCCCAGGTTTATTTGGAACAGTGTTTTGCTGGTCATCAAGTGAGATAGCAGGGTTTTTTCAGTGTTATTAGACACACCATTTGCCTGGTTTACTCTTTTTTTTTTAAGCTGCATGTTTTGCTTTACGTTTCTTGAAAACTTAATTTAGGGTTTTTTTAAGCAATAGAATAGAATAATTCTTTATTTGCCACCTCAGGAAGAGTAGCAGCAAACCCATTAGGAAAAAAAAACAAATAAACCAAATGAGTTGTAAATCACAGCAGCAGATTAAAAGCACCCCTGTTTTTACGTATAGAATGACATTTATATCTACTTCATTTCAGTCTGACAGGGCAGAACAAGACTCGCTGTCAGATCTCTGCTGATGTGAAGATAGCAGTCACAGTGCCCATAAAGGTTTTAGGAAGCTCAGGCAGCACACACGGTGCTCGGGATATACGTTTGTCTGCAGCGTAGTGCCTGAGGTCCAGGGAACACAGGGAGCTGATGGAGGAAAGAAAGAGGAAAATGAAAAAAAAAAAAAACAAAAAAAAACAACAAAGCAAAACAAAGTGAAGCCTGGCATTGGGCGAGCTGATATCAGGCATAGCAGACTTGTCAACACGCATTTGGCCACGAGCCCAGACTGGGGACCACGCGTCAGTCACAGCCTACTGGGTGCCATTTCCCAGGATCCCTGTCCCTCCCCGGAGCAACGCTCTGCCCAGAAATGAGCATTTCTTGCTGTTTCTGCCTTTGGTAAGGAAAATGCTAACATTTAGCATTTTGGACAAAATGAACAGCAGCCCGTTTTTGTGCCAGGGGAGACAGCGAGTGTGTGCGTGTGCGTGAGGCTGGGGGGGCTTGAAATTGCTTCGCTTGAAGATAGTCCAGAATAAGAGAATTGGAGGTAATGGCATCTAAAAGAAAGACTGTCATTCTGTCACTATTGACTGCATTAAGATGAGGCTTCCTTAATGATGAAAACATTACTGCCTTGTTAAGGAGAAAGGACCGGGGTGTCACAGATGCTGAGCTTTGAGGCAAACTTCCAGAATTTAAGCTTCCATCAGAGAAGCCCATTAGTTTGAGTTCTTCATATTATGCTGTGGAGAGATCCCAATTACCAAAAGAAACATAAAGTAGAGTGTGATTAAACTTCAAAATGCAATTTAGCAGAGGGTGTTAGCTTGAACTCTGAACAATGAACACTTATGAAGCACTTTCACTGCCTATTTAAGACTACTGAATTGATAACAAGCTAAATTAACTTTGGCAGTCCATCTTTTTGCCAACTTCTCCCACTTAAGCTAATTTTAAGCCTGAACCTTTGCACTAATGAATCAATGCTTTATTATGGGCAGTGTGCTGCCCAGTGTGGGAAAAGATATTAGGCCAGTAAGGACCATGTTGGTAGACAGAATGTGTCCTGCTCCTCCAGGGCTGGAGTTCAAACATTTAAATTGTTCTGGATCAATCTGAGAAGGAAATTGACCCAGAACAGCACCGCAGAAGTGCTGTTTTGTCCTGGAGAAGGATCCAGGAAGACCAGAGAGCAGCCTTCCAGGTCTAAAGGGGTTAAAAGAAAGGGGACAGACTTGTTAGCAGGGTCTGTTGTGATAGGATGAGGAAAAAATGGATTCAAAATAAAAAGGGGAGATCTAGACCGGATATAGAGAAAAGGTTTTTTACGCTAAGGGTGGTGAGGCACTGGCACAGGTTGCCCTGAGAGGTGGTGGGTGCACAGTCCCTGGTGACACCCAAGGTCAGGCTGGATGGGGCTCTGAGCACCTGATGGAGCTGTGGGTGTCCCTGTTCATTGCAAGGGAGTTGGACTAGATGGCCTCCACAGATCACTTCCAACTCAAATGATCCTCCAGTTCACACACCTTAAAAACATCACAGATGCCGTCTTCCTCTAGTGGCACACACTTTTATAGTGCAGCATGAGTCCCATCTGCAGCCCCTCTGCTTTACAGAATAAATTCCTCGAATGGAGGTGGAAAGACTCCTGAACTACACCCTGAAATCTGACAGCTCCACGTGAGCGCTCCTTTCTTCCCAGCAGAGTAAGTGATATTGATCTTCCACACATGGGGATTTTCCTGATGTATTTGTGATATTTCATCTCATGCTGAGCACACAGAAAGATAAATTCACTGTTTTTATCAGTGCTACAAGGATTTACATTTATTTGTGAGGGGAGAACCAGGATCGTAAATGATGTTCGCAAGAACCCACCATTTGTTTCCCTAGATCAAGCCTGTTTATTTCCCTCCCCTTTTAGCCCAGACTGTGAAGGCTTTTCAGAAAGAGTGAATTCAGCATATCCAGGAGCTGTCATGCTGACAGCTCTGCCGACTGCAGCCTCCTGTTAACTTCACATAGGAAACAGGTGCTGCCCAACAGTACGGCACAACTTGCTGTATTTCCACAGCACTGCAATCTGCTTGCTTCTCCCCTTGTGCAGAGGTAGGATATAAACAGTTCAGCTTTCACGATCGTTTACTTCTTGGCTTCTTTGCACAGGGAGGGTGCCAGTTACTGAATACAAACTGTTGCCCAGAAAGGATGCCAATAGCTTCCAGGCACTGTAATTTTGGGAAATCCGTGGCTGTCTGCAAGGAGGAACGTAAACATCAGCAGTTACTTTCCAGAGTAAACAGTCCTCTGGTAACTACATGTGTTGTGCCACTGAGCTGGATTTGCTGTACGTGAATAGCTCCTGTTACAGTTTTCATATCCCAGAGCTGACTGCAGGAAGCTCTGCAGGTTACAGGCTCTTTAGCAGAGTCTGTTGTGACAGGACCAAGGGGAAAAGATTTCAAACTAAAAGAGGAGAGATTTAGACTGGAAGCAGGGAAAAGGTTTTTACAGTGAGGATGGTGAGGCACTGGTACAGGTTGCCCAGAGTGATGGTGAGTGTCCCATCCCTGGAGACACTCAAGGTCAGGCTGAAAGGGGCTCTGAGCACCTGATGGAGCTGTGGGTGTCCCTGTCCATTGCAGTGGAGTTGGACTAGATGGCCTTTAAGAGTCTCTTCCAACACAAGCTACAAAATATGTTTTTGGCTATTGAAGGACTAATTACTGCTCTATTCAGCATCATTTCTTGAGGAGACTTAGGGTCACAATGTTATCTACAAATGGCTACAGCAGTGATGAGCCTAGCGATCGACTTTCTGAATTTGTTTGCACAGGATGGAAAAAGTGCTGTTTCCTTGGAGAAGGAATAAAGCAAATCCACACCAATGACAGGTATTCATCTTGCTTTGCCAACAGCAAGTCTTCTTTCCAAGGGATTGGCATTTGCACTAATCCCCATTTGAGCCCAAAACAATTAGCTGATCCATGCTTTTCAGGGGCAGGATGTGATGTGGAGCCTTCGTATTTATTTGTGCCATCAAACAAGTATGTGGGTCTGTGCGCACACACGCTGAATATGTAACCCAAATTACACTCTGGTTTCAATCTGGTTGCCGTTTTCCTGTTGCTGCCAATGATCTGCAGCATGCAAGGAAACAGGACATGATCCATCCTCCTCCACGTGATAATCCCTGGCACAGTGTTGGCTGAACACTTCTTTTTAGAGCCCAGATCTGAACAAGGGTGAGCAAACTTCTGGCTGGTGCTCTAAAGGAGCTGACGTGCATTTCAGGCTTCCAATCAGCCATTTGAGGGCACAAAGTTTTTGTATGGCTGAACAGTTTTACTTTATAAATAATGAAAATAACCAAATCAATAAATATTAACATAATGTGTATTGCCTTTCCAACATGGCACTTGATATAAAAATTAAAAACAAATGACATAAACCACCCGCAGTAGGGAGCTTTACAGGAGATAAACCTGCTGCTGTTGCTGCCAGAAGAGCAAATGGTCTGGAATCAGAGCAAAAGCTAACAGTCCAAAGTGAAACAGACTGTGAGGAGCACACCTTGTCCCAAGCAGTTTCCTGCTGATCCGCAGGCGCTGTGTGCTGGAACTGAGACTCCATCCCAAGAGTGTGGCTCACCAGGGCTGCCATCAGCCATGGCAGAAACCCAGTAGATTCCCTAAACCTATTGTGTGATTTGCCAAGATGTGTTCCGTCAGTATTAATTAATATTAACTCGTCAGATGCCTGGTACAAGTGCAGTTTCTGGGAAGTAGCTGGGGCCATGTTCCTCGAGTTTAATCTCCATGAAAGCACTCCTGAATCTTGGTGCCATGCAGAAGAGTTGTCAGTAGAGCAATGGTTTAAGCTTTTCATTTGACACTAGCTTAGTTATTCAGTGCAATAATTTGCTTAACAACTTGGATATTTGTCAGATCAACTGAGTTACACAGTCTGTTCTCATCTATGCCTTCATTTCTAATGAATCTGAGTGCACAACCTTTCTGCATAAGTGAACTTGAGATGTCGCCCCAGATTGCGTTGCACTTTCAACATGAAACAATTGTTTCTGTTGTTTTAGTGCTATAACTGATACCCTGCCATTAAGATTACTTGGTACTAAGTTGTATGCACATTGCATTAAAAAAAAAAAAAAATCTTCCTATGGCATAGTGCTTTACTTGAGTGCATTTTCTCTCCTTTTTAGCATTTTGTGGCACTGAGTGGTCATGGTGGTGGTGGTTGGTGGTTGGACTAGATGATCTTAGTGGTCTTTTCCGACTTCAGTGGTTCTATGATTCTATATTCTCTGCTGAATAACAGAGTATTTCCAGAGATGCTCTTTAAAAAGTGTTGTTTGGTTTTTTTTTGCCAGGGATTCAGTGATTATAGATTGTGAAAATCAGTGGTAAACTCTACCTAGAAAACCTGATTGTATGATTCGATTATATGATTCTATAGTTCTATGATTCTTTGGTAGAAATTGTACGTAATACGTTCTCATACAGAAGGTACAGGTTTGGATGTGTATAATTTAATTTACTAAAGTTGGAATATATTTTAGACCACATGCCTTCTTCTGAAGCAGGAAACAAGTAATTTGATTTTGAATTAATTTACTAGAAACACAGAACGACATTTGAAAGGATTGGTACAAACCTGACAGTCCAAAAGTATTTATACGGAGAGCAATTTGCTTAACCAACTGCTTCCTTTGTGTCATCTGTTCTCTCAGATGGTTATATTTGGAATAGTGTTTTTCTGCTGCTGGTACCTCTTGAGGGACTTTCTGTGGTGATGTGGCTTTAGAATGGAGGCAGGTAGGCTGTGATGCCCTGGGGAGCAGAAGTTGGCTTAATATGTGAATAACATTGAATGCCACTCAAGCCTAGGAGAAAAAAAGGTGGACAAGCGAAAGATAAATATGTTTAAATAATTACTGTTGAAGTCCTGTTACGCTTGTAATTTTTTTCTCAGCATGGAAGTCCTTCTGTAAGCAATTCAGAACAAGGCTTTGAAATCAGCTTGAGTTTTATTAATGTTTCTGTAGCAGCATTAGTAATGGCATGAACGATGGCAGTGCTGTATAGAGCTGCAGATTTCTCAGAGAAATCCCTATCACAAGTGAATCAATTAAGCCGAACTGATTCACACCAGTGGTGAACCTGGGCCTCCACATGTAGGAGCCAACCATGCAAACATGCTGTGCTCTGCAGTTAGTCCTGGCAGCACTTCAAGAGCGTGCAGAGGCAGTAATCATCGCCCTAGGACAACATGGCTGGGTGTAATGGCACTGCTTCCACTGCCAAGCACTGGGTCTGCACAGATGTGTTTGCAAAAAAAATTATTACTACGATTCCACAGTTCATCCCTTTTTAGTGAAGTACTCGTGGATACGCTCTTCTTCCAGCCTGTGGTTAAGTCCCGTTGACATCAGTGGGTGCAAAGTGTTTTCCTGAATAGATAGGCACCACACACATTTACATGTCCACCTGCAGGTTTCCATCTCTACTTTTGGATACCTTTGGCTTTCTCCTGTAAATGTGTAGCTTGTTTTCCCACCCCATTTGGAGCAGAGTGGTGGTGTGGCACTGGGCACTGTGCTCACACCGTCCTCCAGCCATGATGCGGAATAGCACTTCTGGTCACTGACCTCAGAGCACATCCTCCAGCCTTCAGCTGAGCTGAGAGCCCCTCTCTGTGCCCTGGGTCTCTGCAAAAACCTGTGCCTCCAAACTGGACTGAAAATGGAGAAGGCAGGGGAATTGCCTCCTGCCCCCCAGCAACAGTTCAAAAACAATAAGCCAGCCTATCTGTAATTACATTTTTTACAGACAGTTATCTTGGCACATCCAGTTGCTAAACCTGAAAAGTTGCAGCGTAAGCTTGTGTAATCTTGTTGCTTGCCATTTTTCCTTAAGACGTCATCCCCTGACAAGTGTAGTTCAGGCTTTTTCTCTTCTAGCTGGGGGGATCTCCTTAAGAACTAAGCATGCTATCAAAGAAAAAGAAAGTAAACCCATCTAGGATTATTTCCAGCAGGAAAAGCAGCTGCAACTGAGGGGGCAGCGATGCCAAAGCCCAGGCACCCGGAGTCAGAACTCTGAGATTTGTGAAGAGTTAAATGAGTTGCACGTGGATAAGCAGTTGAAGGCTGAGCCACCACCTCCAGTAGGGCAAAAAGAGGTAACAGAAACTGCTTTCCTACTTGATACTGCATGCCATTCATCACACCAGTTCCATAGTGCATGCCACCGATTTGTGTGGGGGTCTGGGGCTTGGGAAAAAGTGTGTTTGTGGAGTGGCAGGGAGGCAGAACCTCTCAGTAGGTATTACAGTCGTACTAAAGGAGAGAGGATTTTGCTGTTACAAAAATAATTGGGAAGCTTGGGAAATGTGCATTCTAAATCAATGTGGGATTTTCTAAGACTTTGGAAAAAAAATAAGTAAAAAGATAAAACAAAGCAAAAATAATCCTTAATGTTGCTATCTTATTTTAGGAGAAATGAGCATGTGTTTTACACGTTTAAAGTAGCTTAAGAGTTGACTTGGCTGGTCTGTACCTGGAATTCACTGTCACATATTACTTATTTTTTTTCATGTTAAAAGTATAGACCCATGAGAAGTGCAAGAATTTAAGTACCTGACAAGAAAGTACTTATTAAATAGAAAGATTTGGTGTCATTCAGTTCATACTGGCCTAAGTATAGATCACGTTTGCTTCTCAATGTGTTGGTGAACCTGTGCCAAGCAGGAGAAATCCCATGCGGAAATCCTGGCAGGACAGTGGAAGCAGGGCTACCACAGAGCCAGAGCCCATCTTCTGCAGCCTGACGAGTCATACTGTCACGTGTGGTGGACATCTGCTTCTAGGCTTGTCATATGAGACCCCTTTATAGTCAGTGAAGATTTGGAGCCCGTATAGTTAGGTGAAAGTGTCTCATATCCTGCTGAAATCGACGTTTAAATTAGACCAGATGAAGCATGTTTTATAAGTGCTTGTTTTTCTCATTTGGCTATAAGGGATGCTCAGAGTAACTAACTGAGCTGGAGATGTCTACGTCGTGCAGATTACACTTAGGTGAGCAGAACTCCACTCCCAGTCACCAGAAATGCTCTGGCCATGAAGTGCGTCTTTCAGGAGCAATCCTTCTTACCAGAATATTTCTTGGTATATTGGATTTCATATTCAGCAAAAAAAGGTCCTAAACCGTAGAGGAAGAAGGCTCAAGCATTTGGTATCACAATCTCAGAGAAAAAGAATGTGTATGTACTTACTCAGGAGAAACCCCAGATTTCAAACTAATGAGATGAAGAATCATAACTAGGAGGAATTAAAAGGCCACCTCCAAATTTTCTCTTACATGGGATTTTCTATCCTTCAAGTTTAACCCTACTTGAGGATGCATAAACCCTGATGTATTAGCATGAAGGGTGGAAAACTATGTCCTTTTTTAGTGCTACAATGAAATGCCATAAGACAGGAACATTCTAGCTCCGATATATTCAGCAACACTGCGATAAAGTAATAATCCCCATTTCCTCCCTCAACTTTCAAAGGGTCCTGTAACACAAATGTCACCTTTCTATAGTAGAGTATAATTGATTCTATTTGTGGCTGCTTAAAAAGAGGTGGAGGAATATGGCAATAATCCAGGGATGACTTGAAATCAAACGGAAGTTCACATGAGGCTATGAATACCAACATGAAAGAACAAAGCCCAAAGGATGCTATTTTTGAAGGCTAAATCTTGTGTGGACATTACATCCTTATAGTCCTCCTGTTCAGAAGTAATCTTTGTGCCGACACACGAGGACATGCTAATCTTTTTGATGAATGTCCCAAGAACTTGGGACTAGCCAGATAAAGGCAACAACTGTGAGGAAGTAACTTAAGGGATTTGATATACCCAAGAGATGGGACTCTGAGTTATTTGGTCAATAACAGGAAGCGTTGAATGTGTTCTGACTAAAACACTGTTGATGTCAGTAAAGGATGCATTATATGATTAAAAATTCATCCCCTACAAATCGTCAGAAAGGCACCATAGAAATAAAATCATCAGTGTCACAGAACCCAGAGAACATACCAGTTGATTTCTTTGCCAAAACACTGCCCCATAAAATATTTTGTACAGCTGTGTGGAATCCACCTTTAAATGTGTCAGGACGCTTTGACTTCTTTATTTTTCGAAGGAAATAGTTCACTCATGTAGAAAAAAAAATATGGCTGGGTGTAATGCCTTAATAATCAGATTGGTTTTTTTCCTTTCAAAATACTATTTCATTACTCTCTTTTACCAGTTATTATGTCGTTTCCATTACATGAATTAATATCACTTAATTAGTAGAGTTTTACTAGTGTTTAGTTTACTCCCTAATGTCACATGCCATTGTTCTTTCATTATTTCTTGTCAGTGAGTATCTCTGCACCCTTTAACTCTATCTCTTTTATTTATAACTCACACAATTAGAATTGTTGTGCCCAGAACTGAACAGTGTTCCAAATACAATTCTCACAGAACCATAATGAGGAGAAATACAGTCTCATTGCCTAGATGTGATACTTCCAAGTAGGGCTTTTGCATCACAATTACAAAATCATGTCTGATTTCTTAATATTACCCAAGGTGACTTGAGGTTACAGCATTCCAAGTTATCCACTGATGTTCTATCCCTGAACTCACTCATTTCTAGTGCTTTGGGTCGTCTCATTGTGCTATATTCTTTCCATGTTTCACTGCTCACTTTTCTCCCCAGTTTCAGTAGTGCTATCAGCCAATGTGAGAATTATATCAGTCAGTATCTCTTCTGTATCTTTCATGCTGACTCTAATCCCTTCAGGTCTCCTCCTCTGAAGGTAATGTTTGTGTTACATTTGGGTCCCTAGCATGGCTTTTCTCCATAAAACAATGGAGGAATCCAAGCCAATTACTTTATTTCAAAAGTCGGCTTTTCTATTATAGAAATACAGATATTTTATCAAAGTTTATATATCATCTGTCAGTTTGATAGATTAAGACTGTGATCTTCAAAGGTTAGGGTGCGAGGGAGGAGGCAGTTAAGAGAGCTAAATCTTAAGCAAACACCAACTTCCAGTGAGATTTCAGCTTCTCACTGTTACAAACTTTCTGGAAGAAAGATATGATTCAGATCAGTTTGTCACCACAGCAGACCCAAGCAGTGGGTGAGGAAGCCTACTCCAAACAGGACCACACCTCCCAGAAATGCTTTAAAAGCTACCTAAGCAGTGCAGATCTGTGCTCAGGTGGGAGATCTTCCAAAGAGGTTTCTGATGTTGCCTTTGCCTGGTCCACATTCCAACAAAAGAAGGGGACATTCTGTGTTTGTCCCATTTGACTTATTTTGACCTCTTTGATCCCATTTGTGCACAGTACCTTTGTCAGACAGGAGTGCTGCCTCACTGTCTTCATGTCTGTTTAACATGTCACTCAGCTGTCCTCCAAGAAAGTACTTTTCTCCACTGAGTTTATTTAATTCACTTTCAGTACAAGCTGCAGCAAGAGTACGGTGATCTGTGATTCCCATGATTATTCCCTTTTCCTCTTCTCTAAGCTCAGTATTGTATTTACTTATTGCTGCTCTCCTGGGCTCTTTCCAGTTTTCCATGAGCATTCACTATTGATTGCTAGTGATGTGTTAATGTAGTGTGTCAGATCTGACACGCCCATGCTCAACCATGGGCATGTGCTGGATCTGCTGTTTTTCATTTGTTTTAGGTTTTCTAGTTATTTCCCTGCTTAACATTTCCACTAATTCTAACAAATTCTCATTCCTTTTTTATCAATCTCCTTGTTGGTCTTTTGAAAAGCTTTTATTTTCTTAGGCAACTAAATTTTCATTAGTCCCATCTGCCTCCTAAATTACTTTTATGTCTCTTTTCTTACTGCGTTCATGAAAACATTAATCCCTTTCACCTTTCTGGCAAAGAGTAACTTTTGCTTCTTTTCCCACAAGCTTTCATAACCTTTCCCTCCTCTCTCATGTGAGTCCTTCTTTTTCTAGTCCCTGTTCAGACCCCAGAACCTTTGCCTCATGTTTTTTGAATCCATGTTCACTGCCTCTTCTTCCTTGAAGGCTTTTCAAAATAAATCCTGTCTGTGTTGTCTTGCATGTTCCCCATCTCCTCTTGACACTGATGGATTCTAATCATTTCTGAAAACTCCTTCTCATAGACAAGTCTCGAGCATTCTTGATTCTTTAAGATGTTTTCCTTGTAGTCTAACATAATTGCATTGTGTTCTGCAGTTGTGTTCTCTGAATTTCCCAACCTGTCTCTGCTAAATACAGCGCTCTCAGTGACGATGCTATTGAGCTGACATTTTTCTCACAATGTTCTTTGATTTCTCTCTGTTGGTTAGAATTGTATCCAACAAGGCTTCATTTCTCATCGGGACCCCTATTTTCTACATCCTGTGGTTGTGTATGATTTAGGACTACTTCAGTGTTCTGTCTGTTGATGGCTTCAGAACAGAACACATAATGACTAAATGCATTCCCTAATGAACAGCAACAGAAAGTTCCGATTGTGAGAAAACCTGACATCTTTTCCACCATCATATATTGTTTGTAGCCTGCAGGAAATGGACTATTCTCTGTAAGACAGCTACATTCTGCATATGGATTTTTAGATGCTTTAGCTATGTCTTTGACCTGTGCTTTCTGGTCTGACTCTCTTTTTAAATGATCTCTTCTTGATTGTTTGCTCTTCTTCTGAGCAGAGCATTAAAAACCCTAGCCAAGACTATGACCTGTGGGATGCTGCAGCTAATTGCAAACATACAGCTTCCATCCCTGCTTACAAGTATTGCTGGAATGTTCAGTCTTGCTCGTTTTACCCCAGGTTCAGCATTTCTCTGAATTCAGCTATAAATTTTGCATTACCTCTGTATACTGGAAAACAGAGGGCCCATTTTCACATTAATAATAAATACACAGAGCTGTACCTATTCTCTAACTCTGTCATCTTCATGAAAATAATAATTTATGTGTACGTGCTGTCTTTCATATAACTCTCACAAGTTGTTTAAAAGCATGGGTAAGTATTTTTGTCCTCATTTTTAGAATGAAGACAGTAGTATTACAAGATAAAGCACAGCAATGTTTCAGTAGGTGCTCAGGGAGGAAAATAAGACAATTTGCAAATAAACCATCTTTTGCCAGCTATCTCTTTTACAGAATCAAAGGAAATACTAAACGGGGCTGAGTAAATAATAGATCTTGAACTATAATGGCCTAGCTGAGTAATGAAGAAAAATATAGCTTTGGATTAACACACACCTACAGAACAATTATTTTGACTACTAAAATTAAAAATAAAAATACTCCTGTTATATTCTTTAAAAGAAAAATGTTTATTGTCAAAAGAAAGCTTTGACCTGAAATGTTTCATATTTGGGTGGCATGTTATCATGTTTCTCTATTTTAGCTACAAATGCAGCCAGATTTCAAAATTAGGCATCAGATTTTCATGAAAATCCATTGCTTTATTTAATCCAATTTCCCACGCAGCCTTAAAACCAGTTTTTCTTCAATAATTCATTCCACAGATTTTTTTCCCAGGTTACTTGAGACTTCTTGCTCTAAGAAGATAAAATGGCCAATACTTCAGGGAAGGGGAATATATTTGTTCTAATTTTGCAGAGAAGGATTTGAGATATAATTAAACAATGTGCCTTAGACCGGGTATCAAACATTTGGGTCAAACAGTAGGTCCTCCAAAAGGCCTTGAAAACCTTGTGTCCCTCCTCCTAAACCTCAAGAGCAGAAGAGTGCATCTGGAAGACTAGTTGCCCCATCCCTGGGTGGGGATTTGGGATGAGGAAGATGAAAGATCCCTCTCATATGTGCACGGTGTGTCATCGTGTGAAGAGACCGTGACAACAGAAGGACTTCTGCTCATCCCATAGAAGAAACCACAGCAGCAAAGAAAGGGACGTGGTCCTGGCTGACCAGATGCAGTCTGAAACTGCCAGGTGTGGGTGCAGGGCCTCATGTCCAGGAGACAGGAAACCAGCATGAGTCCTCCAAGTCTTACTCCAGCTTTTCAGGAGCTAGGTCCCATGGTCACACCTATCTGAATCCAGCAGATAGGAGGAAAGGATGTAAAAGCTTTACAACTCTGAGTGGTTTGGTCATTCCAGATTTCCACCTGCCATTAATATTCAGTAACAATTCACAAGCTTTCTTGAGTTATTCCTTTTTACTTAAAAAAAAATAAAAAATGGGTTTGTTGTTTTTTTTTTTTGCTGTTCTTGATGATGTGTCCTCTGTTAGCTCACCACTGTTAGTGTAGGTAAAGCTGTCACTTGAGCATGGCCATTTCACTGTTGTGACTGCTTTGGCTGGGATACTGGTTAGTGGAATAAGAACTCAGCTAATTTCTTCGGGGCGATTGATCAATTTGTTTTCCTCATCTTTGCTCTTGTTGACAACAAGCTTGATGAAATCAGTCTTTCTGAAGGCAGCACAGTGGATTTGACAAATCCTGCAGAACTGCTGGAGCAGATCCCTGAATTTGCTGAGGAGCTGATGGAGCCTGAAGATTGCTTCCCCGAAGGTAAGGGCCTGTGTGTTTCATTGCAATGCTGAGGAGAGAACCCTCCTGTTCTCTTATCAAATGTGTCTCCATGTTCATACCAAGTTACTCTGCTTGCAATAGGATTTCACTGGATGCACTTCATGTCTTAGATACTGTCGTGCTCCAAAATTACTTTTTAACATTAGACTTTGTATTTCCAAAGTGAGATAAACCACAGGCAAGCTCAAAGTTCCTGTGTAGCTTCTAACGTGATAGACATTTTTTTTCATCATATTTTGTGCTATAGAGTTATTTTATTAAAAAAAAAAAAAGTTGATATTTCTAACTTGGCCAATGAGGACTTTGCCTTCCAAAATTGCATACGATCCAACTCAGTAGAGTTCTCTAGTAGAGAACTAATGAGATCAGGATGTTTCCGTTGCTGACGTGTATACAGGGCAGTTAATAGAACTGTCTGCAGAGATTGTGAGTCCCAGGGACTTTCTTCCACTTATTTTAAAAGGTGTAATGATTATCATATCCAGTAACTTCCATCTGACAATGGGATGTGTTATATATAGGGTATTTTACTTTAATTACCTTGGATCACAATTCATATTTACATATTTTCATATTTTCAAATATTTTCATATTTACTATTTTTAATAAGACAATATTATTTTTAACATCTTCCTACACCAAAACACAAGTTTAAAACCCTGCTACTTGTTAAGTTATATTTTCTAAAGTCTGTAAGAAAAAATATTATTCCAAGTTATTTCTTCTGAGTGAGTTCTATTCCAAATGTTATCTCAGTAAGAGTTCTCATATTCCTTTAAATCTGGATTAGGAAAAATATGGTTAGCTGAATATTTCCTTGAAAATTCAAGGGTTATTATAAATAAAAACAGTGCTGCTCAGATGGGATCAGACAGAGATGTTTTACTGGGTATATGAATGCCCCTGAAGTCAGCAAAAATGTGCATCTCTATATGTGTGAGAAAGATGATTGAATGAGGTAAGGGAGCCCTTCAGGGCTTACAAATGTCCCTAGGATCTAAACATTTTTTTGTCAGCTCTGCTTAAAAGCAGTAGCCAAAAATTAGTGCAGTTGACTGAAGAAAGCATGGTACTGTGCTGTAACTGTTCTGGCCTAGACGATAATGTTTAAAAATTAGATCTGGTGTTTTCATTCTTTCACTATATATTTCTTACTGAGGCTAGTGAGCAGCAAACTATATTATGCTCTCCAAAATGGGGAATTGTATTAAACTGAGCAAACAAACTTGTATTATAAGGCTGGCACTAGTCAAATGCCAGACAGTTTATAAATGCTGAAACTGTGATTGTTGTGATTGGCCTTGATCAATTTCCAGTTTTTGGAACAAATAAGATGGGAATCACATAGCTTGTTGTTTCATTTGATGTACAGCCTGGTTCATTCCCAGAGCAGTTGAACTCTGTCATTCTATTTCCAAAAATAACCAGACCTGCCTGAATCTCCATTGTGCAGTCTCATACTAATACCAAACTGATTTGTTGGAAGACCATGTCAATGGAAGGGGGGGTAGCAGTGACAAGCAGTCATCTTCTAGGTGGATCATTGGAAGTATTAGTCTAGCTTTGCAGCCCAGCTGTCATCCTGACAACAGAAAAGTACGGGAATCAAGAGATGGGCCAAAACCCAGTCTTTTTGTAGGTGAAATCCAGGAGTTGGACCTGATGATCCTTGTGGGTTTCTTTCAACTTGGGATAGTCTGTGGACTCTATGACACCCACCCTTCTGGCTCCTTCTCCCTTCCCCCTGAGCACAGCATCACTGCTCCTTCCTTTTTGGCTTTTATTCCTAATCTCTCCTCATTCCTCACCAGCCCCTGTTCAAGTCAGGGTGTCCTCATCTTTTCCCAGGCTGTGGCCAGCTGAGGCTTGAACACTGAGTGGAAACTGAAGCAGAACCTGCTCCCAGACCTTCATCGCGTGCGTGCTGTCTGGGGGCAGTGGGGAGGCAATTGCAGTCAGCATTGTCCCCAGCACATCTGTTCTGTTTTCCAGGCAGCATGCATTCATGCAGGTTTTTTCAGAGACCACTGTATGGGATAAATGTGATTTGAATTTGACAAAATTGCATGAATTTGGCACATGAATGTTCCCTTGTCGAATTTCAAGTCAAAGTGTCATAAACTGAATGTCCAACTGACTCTTGCTGCAGTGAAGTTAGAATTTGTATTTACAGAAGGAATCAAAGTGTTTTCCTGTCATCTTGTTCTTTTAAATGCCTTCCAATATCTTTCCTCAAAGTTACCATTTCAATTAAGTCTTATGCAGCTGTCATTGAAGTCTAGTTAAAACAAAATGCGACAAAACAAAAGCAGTCTATATAGATAATATGCAACATCATTTTTAAATACTAAAATGGAATTATTGAAAAACAAGCACCAGCCAATTCTATCTAGTGTTGCCCTTGCTGTCTTCTAATAAGGAGATACCATATTTGGTGTGGGAGAATGACCACCTACCATTTATGACTGAAGATTAGGTGAGATGAAGCTGGTTGAGAGGGAGAGTTAATTTCTTGCCTTGTTAGTTCATCAGCTGTCTAAATGCAAACTATGACATTTCTAAACACATTCAGCACAAGTTGTGCCCTGAACAAATATGTTCCAAATTCAGCCCCCTTTTTCAGATAACAAAGGCAATAAAGATAGTACATGTTCTGGAAATAGTTACAGAAAGTTTGCTGAGGTCAGAGTTTTCCCGGAGTAAGGTGAACCAGATTAGCCATGGGTCATTTCATCTTGGGGAGACTTGTTAATTTGTTATCATCTCAAAATAACTGTGATTAGGGTGAACTGGGAATATTCTTGGGTAAGGAAATGTGAAGCCAAGGTAGGGTCACAGCTCTGGCAGCCAGCAAGTATTGCTGGGAAAAAACTGATAGAAATGGAGAGTTCATTCTTGTTGTCAGTTGCTGAGAAAGCAACATCTAGGCAGTGCCAGCTATTTGGGTACTTTTCCTTCCAGATGCCTTGCAACACTCTAGTGCTGTTACCTCCATTGGTATGCATTCTCTGCATCAAGAATTGCTATCTGCTTGGGCATTATCTTGTGTCTCAGAGAAGGTTGTTCAAATAGAGCCCCTGACCCTAGCACACTCCTCTGTCCCAGACCCTAATAGGAGAAGTTTTCACTGAGTCCTCAAGCGTAATTCCCCGGACAAGGCCCGCTGGCAAAGGCGTATCATCAGATGGTTGTGCGAGAATGAGCTACCTTGATCAACACGCGGTCAATTGCAACTCGTGACACACTGGGTGCCCACAACCAGATTTTCATGTGACTGCTTAGGAGCAATTATCGCAGCTGGAAAATGTCACGCACTAAAGTGAAGTTATGCTGGTTAATAGTGAAGTTATTCTTGTTAATGGTGGGATTGGCATCGTACCATCCCCAATGGCAGTTAGCGGCTGCTCGAAAGTACTGATGTGAAGGGGAGCTCCAACAGACCACAAAACTGAACAAGTTATCTCAGCTGCTGAGGTTTGAAAACCGAGACCAACAAGACATGTTGAGTATTATCCTAGAAAACAAATCACAGAACAAAGACAAGTTTGGAGGCGACTCTTTTCTTTAGCCCTAATACCTGAGATAGAGTGTATTTTTCAGTAGAAAGGACATTCTTTTATTTTCTGTATACAGTTCTCAGACATCAAAAGATGCTTATAGTCCCATCACTTGTGCAGAACCAGTAAGTTGGGTTGGGCAGGATGGGTAGATTTCAACTCTCCCAATCCCATGCTTTAAGCAGGGCTCACTTCAGTGCAGACCAGGATGCCCACTGCCTTCACTTCAAGACGTCACACTATTAGTTGCAATGACCTCTTGAGAGGATATGCTTGGAAGTGAGTAGAGGCAGAAAAACAAACAGTGCATCCTTGTAAAGCCATTGGGAAAGTGAAAACGCACAATAGACTTTGGCTTTGTTGGAAGCTCTACTATGTACTACATGGGAAATAATTCAAATCTTCATCTGTGTCTCAGGTACCCAAATGCTGGTGACAGTGACAGCAGATCTGTGTTAGTGCTAGCACAGCATAAAACCTAGCCATGTGGAAACCAGAGGATGAGAAAAGGAGTAGATAGGAGGGTCTGTAGAGTTGTGTTCCCTCCAAGCCAAGAAGGATATGATATAATTTTGAACATGCACAACTAGCCAGGCTGGTTATTAGAAACCTAGGTTGGCAAGTACGTGCATTAAAACTGAGTCATGAATACCTGCCTGTTTTAGTTTATGCTAAGGAAGCCGTATTTTCCCTGTGTCAAACCAAGCAGTAGTGAAACCATCATTCAAACCTAAGCAAAATATTGTTTTGATCTAAAAATGAATGTCCCAGCAATTGGGATTTTCTGTGGAAAAGTAGCTGTGAAATTATTGTGTACAAAAGTTATCAGCCGTACTGCTCCACAGTATAGAAGAAATTAATTGGTTCTCCAGGGTTACCGACAAGAATCAGCAGCCCAATCTGACCAAAACACGTTGAACATTTTTATGCAAAAACTGTAGGTAAATGTTGCTGTGAACAAGCAGTGGATTTATAAAGGCTTTGCTTATAAACATGAAGCTATTGTACATGCAGAAGTTTTTTGCAGTGAGCTCCCACGTTTACAAGGTGATTTTTCTCCTAATTCAGGAAGGTAATGTAATCATGTCTAACAGCTCCATGATTATAATGCAGCAGGTTTGAAAATGTGAGTGCAGAACCAAAGGCAAAATGAATAGTTACACAAAATGCATTGTAAATTAAATTAAATTATAAATTAATTTTTTTTGAGGTATGTAGTTTGTTATTGTTGTGGCAGATGCTTTAAGTAGGAGTTTTCTCTGTCACACCTATGGGGGAAGTTTCAGGATAGGACCCATTTTAACCTACAGTTTGTGATTGTGCCACTGGATACCACAGTGACTGAAGGGAACAATTCCTTGTTACAAAAAGCAAACAAGAAGTAAAAAATATCACAGTCAACTGATGCATTTGTAAAGGTTTCTTGGAAAGGTTTCTTGATGAATGTGCCTCTATTTAGTGAGAAATTATCTGTGATGTTGAAATAAGAGTTGAAAACAACTGTTCTTCTTGGGCATGTTGACCACTAGTGCAGCATAGCTTCACGGATGTGCTAGCAAATATCTTGACCTTTTGTGCAGAACTTTTTCTGCTGTTCTCTGTTTCTGTTGAGCAGTAACCTACTATCTAAAACGCCACAATGGAAATGAGTCAGTTTGCTCTCAAAAAGCACACAGCCCAATATGCATTAGGGTGGCAAATGAAGTCCTGAATAAATCACAAGATAATCAGCTTCCATGCAACCAACTCCCTAATAAGCATTGGTTTGGGGGGATAGCACAGATCTATTAGACTAGGCAGCATGAGTAATGCTGTTATAAGAAGCACTAAAGGGTTTATTCATGACACTTGCTGTGTTAAAGGGTGTTAATGAGTGGTGTTCTATGTGTGGATCAAGCAAATAACTTTCCAGTCCTGAAGCTGGGCCTTGTGACCACCTGCTCTGTAGAAGACAGTCAGAGATATGGTTGCTCAAATCCTCACCAGATTGTGCCTAGAACATGCTGGGATGTTTTTGTTATTTTGATTTCACAGAAACTGGGGGAAAAAAACAACTCTTGGAATGCTGACCAGTGTCAGGTATACTTTTTTGTTGGGTTATGTAAAGCTTGCAGCATTTAAGCCTGGGTCAAGGTCACCAAGCAGTATGCTGCCAGCATTACTAGAGAGTCCCAAAAAGCACAGGTATTAAAGATCAGTGACTGAGGAAAATCAGAAATTCCATAATAGGAATAAAACTTTGCTCATTGAAAGACTTATTTGTGGTCTGTTTTTTATTATTTATTATTTTTTCCTCTCAGCTTCCTTTTTTTTTCTGTTTGATTTATGAGTAGTTAAAAATAGCATTTCATCTGAATTGCAACCAGCATGATAATTCACGGAAGTGCTACTTGACATTAGTAATTGTATCAGAATCTGGTCTAAACATTTCTGAATTGGGCCCAATCAAAAGCATGGGATTAAATAGCGCTGTGATTTTGGGCTGACTCATCTGAGAGGCTATTTTGGATTTTTCAAGGTATTACTGTCTGTAAGTAGGATTTTATTTCAGAGCAGAATTGCATGAAAGCCATCAAAGAGCATAAAAATAATAATAATAATAATAATAATAAAAGATTAGTGGTACTCGCTGCCTTTCTGTCTTTAAAAATACCTCCCTATACCTGTAGATGATCAGATGGAAGCTGACTGAATCAGAAATAGCCTGTTTTTACCGTTTTACAGGCATTTTCCATCACAATTGAAATAGCTTCAGATCTTATGGTTCCCTGCTCAATTAGTATTTACTTGGAAGATGGTTCCCTAATTTTAGCTGTGCCTGGGCTCAGGTAATCATGTCAGTTCCTTGTGTGGAGCAGACTCCTCCAGAGAATGATTCATCCAATATCTTACAATGGGGAGAGCCAGTTGCTGGAAGAGTCTGTCCCTTCCCAGTGCTGTTTCCTGAGCCCATGACTGGCTGAGTTGAGGCCTTCATCAAAGGGAATAACAGAAATAGGAGAAATAGCGTATGAGTTTTCTTCTAAGAGATGCAGCTAATAATCCCTTGTGTCACATCATGCTGATGGGCGTGCAGTGTACAGGCATGGCCATTTCCAGGCAGATGTGCCATAGGAATGTGCTAGCTCAGGGTTCCTGGTATCATATAGTACTGTGTGCCTGTTCCGTGCACCTTAGAAGGACCCAGATCACACAGGTCCTTCTAAGGTGATCTTCCTGTACAGATCTGTGTACAGGAAAATGTGCTGACCAGCATGATACCTTTTTATCCCTTGCCACAGTTCTCTGACAATGAAGGTTGAAGGGAAGGATAAAACTTTCCTCTGCTGGAGTGGTACCTGACTGCAGAGGCAGAGAGCCAATCCTTACACTTGCATTTTCTACCATTATGTTCCTCTCAAACGATTTGATTAACTTAATGTATTTCAACTGAGCCCAGAATTTCTCTGAATTCCAGAGTACAATGGTGAACTGAGAAATAGCATGAGTCTGTATGATGGAAATATTTAGAGGACCAGCAGTTACTTGTCCTGCTGTCACATTCCCCTTGCAGTAGTGGTTTCCTATGCTTAGTCCCATACCAAAACCTCATACAGCCCAGAACCTACACCTACCAGACATCTCAGGGATGAGGAATAAAAGGGAACTCTGGGAGTGGTTCATGTGTGAAACATCATAGTGACATCCTATACCTCTCCCACCCCATAGCAAGGATCTAAGCTCATATAAACTTACAGAAGGATCACAGGAGACTTAGCAGCTTGCTTCCTCCTGGCAGAGCCCACTTCCAGCATCCCAAGACTTGTATTTGATCTCCTTGCAAATCACAAGCAGCTCAAGCGCCTCAGTTATGCCACCTTGAATTAGCAGCATCTGCCTTCTGTGTATCCTTGGCACTCGCCCTCTTTCCTTCCCCACATTCCTTGACTAAATATTATTTCTACTTGCAATAACATTGCGTTACATCACCACAGTGAGATGTTCTCTCTTGTCACTTCTGAGCAGTTGTTGGATGCCTCAAGAAGTGTCGGTGACCTTGGCCACCTTTCAGCTAGGGGAGCAGTCAGCTTGTGATTTATTTTCTCCTGGTGGTACTATAAAGATCCGTAACAAAGTCTATTTCTGTGCAACGCATAGATTAAAGACAGAAAGCTTGATTTCTTTTTAAATAAGTTAGTTTCTAGGTGTAGTTCTCATCAGCAAATATCATCACACTTAGTGTCATAGAATCATAGGACATCCTGAGTTGGAAGGGACCCATAAGAATCATCACATCTAACTTCTGTCTTTACAAAGGACCTGAGTCAAATTATCTGACATAAGGCTGAATGATCACCCTGGAAAAGGGCAAGTCCTGGCTACCAAGGTGCCTTCTCATCATTGTTTCAAGTTCCTACCAATACAAGACAACAAACATAATGCTTTTATAAATGCGAAAGTTGGATCTGTCCCCTTCCAACAAAAGTATTCTTTTGCCAGAACAATGTAATTCTGATAAGAAGACTAAAATTGGCCAAAATTTTGCAACCAGAGATCCTTCTGTGGTCCCCGTTACCACCATGGCATTTAACCATTACCACATATTTGTCATTGCAACATCTCAGTAAGGTCAGACAGTGTTCTGAAGGCTGGTAGGGAACTTGTTGTGGACAGAGGCTGGACAACTAAATTTCTGCTGAAGTCAAAGGGTATTTAGCCACCTAAGTACCTTTACAAAGTTGGCCTGTTGCCATAATTAAACTCATGAGAGACCAAGAGGTCAAAATCTGCTCCTGCTTTTCCTAAGTCTCTTCAGCACATTTGTCCCATTTGCAGTGCAGCAGCACCTTCTCCCCTCATCTCCTTTTCATCAGGTTGCTACTTTTAATCAGCAAATCTTGTGGTACTGTAATACCGAGAAACTATCTCTTCTACATTCAAAAGGAAGTGGAAATTATTGGTAATAACCCTGCTGGAGTCATTAAACCTGATCAGTGCGGCCGCCTGAGCCGGGCTAATACAACATGATCAACCCGGGGTAGTGGTGACTCGTGATCAAAATATTCTAGATCACAAAAATCACTAGGAGAACCCACTGGGGTGAGTTTCAAGTGGCTTGGAATATTTTTGGATAGTGGAGTGAAGCAGGAAAGTAGAAGGCAAATCAGAAGGGAAAGAAAAGAACAAGGGAGGAAAGACTTCATGCAGTAGCTTGTGCTAGAAGTAATCCTGTTCAGCACGTACTTATTGCAGATTTAAGAATTAAATAGTATTAAATAGCTTGTTTTTTGTTCTTTGTTTGTTTTTTTTTGAACAATTTCTTTGTTCTTGTTTCGCTCCTTTTCAGTGTGTGTGCGGTTCTTTCCGTGCTGTTCCGTGGACATCTCAAAATTTCCAGGCAAAATCTGGTGGAGGCTCCGGAAAACTTGCTACAGGATTGTTGAACACAACTGGTTTGAAACTTTCATCATATTCATGATCTTGCTGAGCAGTGGAGCCCTGGTGAGTGTATCAGGATTTCCTTGTTAGTTGAAAGCGGACACGGATCTAAGAGGAGATGCTCTTAAATCAGGTGATCTTAGGAGCCCTCACTGCTTATTTCTCAAAGCATAATATGTTTGGGAGTAAAATGGGCTTTCTGCTTCTCTAATTTATTTTCCATATAATGGGGAACTTCTTGTGTTATAACATTAAATTATGATGTGCATCAGTTTTGAAAAGGGCATATTTAAGGAAGTCTGCATGAGTAGGTAGCCTAGAATTACTGCTTCAGTGTCCTATAACTGCTCCCTGGTAGTTCCCA
Organism: Odontophorus gujanensis; assembly: GCA_013399175.1. Lineage (NCBI taxonomy): Eukaryota > Metazoa > Chordata > Aves > Galliformes > Odontophoridae > Odontophorus > Odontophorus gujanensis. The sequence goes on from VXAB01005332.1 coordinate 46,659, forward strand.
TCTGAAGACTTGTATTTTGCTCTAGGGGTACCTTTTTCTTGGTTTTTTTTAAGACATATCTTCTGATCAGCAAAGAAAAAGATACCTATTACGTTCTGAACACAGCTTAGCTTAACCCACCATACCCTCCCTGCCCAGATATCTCCTGCTTGCTGCTGAATGAATGCTCACTCATGGTGGCTCATTGGTCATTGTTAGTGACTCCGATAAAGGATCCTCTGCTGCTGAGATCCCACTGGGATTATCTGCTGTGTATTACCTGCCCCAGGCTTGTTATGGTAGTGGCAACCAGTGGCAACTTCTGAGAGTTTAGCTGGTGGTGCCTGATTTAGTGGTTGGCAACCCTACCTAGGGCAGAGGGTTGGGACTGGATGATTCTCTTCCAACCCAAGCCATTCTTTGATTTACATGGGTCAGGCACATCCCTGAAATCGGGAGGATTTCTCCCAGGTTTCTCACTGCTCATACAGCAAAGGGGTATATCAGAAGTGCTCTGGAATTTTGTTCAGCAGTCCTTGAAGTTCTTCTCAGTGAAGGAGTAAGAAATACGCCTCCTAAATTTGCAGGCAGCACCACATTTGGACAGGTTTTCCTGAAGGTTGGGGTTAACTTCTGCCAAGTGGATGAATCTGCCTTCAGTATCTAAGATGAAAGCCTACTTAGAAAGTTGCATGCTTCACCTCACCAGGGATAATCAAGGGCAGAAAGACAAATTGCAGCATGACTGATAAGGTAGCAGATTTACTAAAAGGAGCTGGAGAGAGAACAGGCAATAAACAGAATAAACTACATCACAGCACCACACAAAAGCTGAACACCCCACTGGGCTGTACAAATAAGCATGTTCTTCCACTCCAGTTGGCATCAAGGAGGCCTCAGCTGGAGCATAGGCTGCAGCTCTGGGCACTGCACTTTGGGAAAGACGTGGGCTAATTGAAGAAACTCCAGAGGAGGGAAACACAAATTATCAGTGGCCTAAAAAAAAAGAGGAAAACACAGAAGAACTTGGTTTATGTAGTTTAAAGACAGTCTCTGCAGGGAGAGAAGAAGATGGAGATATGTAAATGTTGATGCAGAAGGGAAAGAGCATTTTTCAGGTCCACTAGGGATGGGCTGAAATTTCTCACAGGGGATTCTATTTTATTGTTAAAAGGAAAAGGCCGAATAACTTGTGTAGATATGAGGCTGCTGAAAATTTTCATAGCTTTGCTGAAATCAATGGGTTCTGACAGTTTTTGCACCAGCTTAAGGATCTGTGTTAATTTTTTAACGCATTTTAAAGAGGGCATGTCATTTGCTATAATACACTTCAGAGAAATGCACTTTGTTACATATGTACTTAAAAGTGCCTTAAATACTGAAATAGAAATCACATTTACTTTTCGTTGCATACTTTTGTGTGTGTGAATGATTTGGAATTTGATCAGTACACTTCCACACAAGGGCAAATTCCACTGCACCTTCTCATACCCCAGCACTGTGCTTCATCATTTGGATTGGAGATGTTGGGAGAAATGCACATATCTTTTCTTCTGTTATTTTAGGGGAACTTTCCAAACATTGAGCTCATCTGGCCATATCCCTGCAACACACAGAGTTCTTAAGGGAGTTTAAAGGGGTTTAGTGGGCATGGTGAGGATGGTTGGACTCAATGATCTTAAAGGTCTTTTCCAATCTTAGTGACTCTATTCTATTTGTACATGGTAGTCAAATCATTAGGATAAATCTACAGCTTATTGCAGAAGATCTGAAAACCTTTCTTGTGCTTTTAAGCCATATACACTCAAACTGGGAGTCTGTGTTCTAACAGTAATTGTGGGAAACACTGCAGATATCGTGTTCAATTCCTTTTTAATACACAATGCAATGCAGAAGAAACATCCCTTAATGTTTAGTGTAGTCTTTTGTGTAATGTCTATAGCTTGTGCAGGAGTACAGTGCATCTGGGGCATTTGGGTTGCATATTCCTCACCACTTATTAAGCTTCTTCCTGGCTCACTGTGTGCTTTTGGTAAACCAAACACACTGTACTTTCTGACTAGTTGGTAGAAAACAAGGAGAGCAAAGGCAAGAGGAAGAGGAGGAAATCACTTTGAATAGTTTGTTGTTATTTTTGTGGTAATTGCAAAGTACAGCAAGTCATCTGACAAAGTGAGTGAGCCCCTACCAGAACTGATAAACTCCCATCTGTGCATTGTTTTCTGTGGCTTTCTCCAGCAGCTCTTTCACACCCTTGAAATATCATTTTTGAAGGCAAGATAGGAGATTGAGTCGCGGCAAAAACGTCACCCTGAAGTGTGGGGACAAATGGACAAGCATTGGCTTGGGCTGCCAGAGCTGTCTTGTCAGTTTAATTACTGTTTCCTGGCAGGCAAAAGACCAGTGTGATCGCTGGAGTGACAAGTAGCACACTTCTTGTATCTGCAGGCACTGCTTGTTTGCTAACTTTTGGAAGTTCCTCAGAAAGCAACAACAGATCTTGAAATATATGAATGCAGATAATGAGGATGGTTAGTACAAGCCCTCTCAAATAACATTGTGCTTGCTGCCAAGTGCTGTGGGTCACACAGTGGGACAAGTGGAATATATCAAGGCTTGGGACTTCCAGGCTAGAGAGACACAGAGGCAGTTTGGGTAACAATGGCCATTTGGTAAACTGGGGAAGCAGCTCCCAACCAAACCCTCTATGTGACTTGTTGACACTGGTATCATGTGTTATGGCATTATTAGATTATTACTTGTTTATTATGGGATGACTTGACTTGTTTGATTTTAGTAAGCAGATAGTTTCATATCATAAATATTTTACAAGCATTATTAAGTTGCTTGTACTTGATGCAGGCACTGAATGCCTTTTGATGATGCCCTGCACAAGCTTAGTTGGACAGATGAGATGGGTAGATAGATACCTTGACCTTTAAAACATAATTGCTCTGTTAAGTGAATAATAATGAGAGTTTCTGGAGGCAGGCAGTTGTAGCTACCTGAAATGTGATGGCTGAACAGAAGCCAGGGAACTCTGTGCTCTGTAACACAGGCGTAAGCATGTTAATAACCCAATTTGTCATCATTAGCAGCAAGACATGTCTGACTAAATGTAAGGGTCAGATTCTGCCTATTAGATTAGGATCAGTCCTATCTATGTCTGTGCACTTATTCTGGTGGTAACATTAAACCATATCCAGTACATGATGTCCTGTCTGTGGTACTACAGACTTGCAGTGCAGCACTGATGCTTTCTGGCACCATTCAGGAGAAGGTTTTAATCAATATTTTGCACTTCCAGGCTTTTGAAGATATTTACCTTGAAGATCGAAAAAACATAAAAACCATGCTGGAATACGCTGACAAAATATTCACTTACATCTTTGTCTTGGAAATGCTCCTGAAATGGGTGGCTTACGGCTTCAAGAAGTATTTCACCAATGCCTGGTGCTGGCTTGACTTCCTCATTGTCGATGTAAGTCTTGTTTTGGAACTAGGCTGCTTCTTGTGTTGTGATTTTATGGTGGAGAAGGAAGGGCTGTTAAGTCAGGCAGCTTTGTATCAGCAAAATGACAGCTGTCACTCCGACTCTAAGTAACAATCTTTGGTGAATGTAGAAAGAGATCACCAGCCTTACTATGTGACAACTCATGATTAGGACACAACGTGCCCAACAAACTCTGTGTCATTGACAGAGGTGTTACCCTGCTAATGTAATATCCCCTTCTGCTCTTCTTTACAAGTGAAGGATTCCAGAGGCAGGTGTGAATAATGCTCCCATCAAAGTGATTTCACTATTACAAAACCATAAGTCCTGGAAATACTACAGTGCTTAGTTCTCCTGAGAAGATAATCTTTAAAACCAGGAATAGTAGGGAGCTCATTCCCCAGGGATGTTGCTAGAACCAGCCATGTCCTCTCCAAAGTTGTGTGAACACCCATGCAGAAGAGCAACAGATGTTAGCACACAAAACCTGAACTTTCACAATGCCTGGATGTGGAATCTGGTCAGTGCAAGGAAGACCAGAACACTGCATCCTCCACAATAGCTTTAACATCTCATCCCAGAGTATCAACAGATACAGTTATCTCCCTGAGGCCATTTCTTATGAGCTTGAGGTATTAATATGGAAGGCTGGCAGAAGTATACCATGGCTGCGACTTATTAAACTTCTGATCATTTATTTTTCCCCCCCCAATTTAAGTCTGAACCTCCACTCGGGGGAATGCTGCTCTGTCTTTGGCACTATTCCAGAAAAGCACTTCAATGAGATGATTTACTGATCTGAAGTTATGGGCATGTCTAAGTGCACTACTGGATCAGAGCCTTTGGAAGCTTCTCCAGAGCTTTAATAAATTGATTTATGAAAAGGAAGTTCTTTACATAAATTGTAAGTCATAAATTCCTCTTCGCATACATGCTTGGAAACCTCTTAAATGGAAGGCACTTATTTTTCACAGATTAGCTTCAATAGAAGAGGAAAGCCTGGTTTAATTATCTAACCACAAAATTGGAAACCACCAGTTCCTAATTTATAGCCCAATCCTGAAAACTGTGCTTACTCTGGTTTAGGTTAAGTGACATAGCTTTTCTTCTGTGATTTCCCCATCTTTATAATGGGACTACTAAGGCTCCCATAATGTTGTATGGGTTTCCAGGAATTTGGAGCTAATGTTCATCATGAGCTTCTGAGGATTAGAAGGGCTAGATGAAAGCTCAGTAGTGTCACAGCTGTAAGTAGGGGTCTCTCTGACGGGAGTAACTGCTTGCATGATGAATTTACCAAAGCAATTTTGAGCCCTGCTGCATTATAAACATTAACTATAGACAAGGGTACAACCCANTCACTGCCCTGAGTTTTTTATTTTCTTAAACCACATGTAAACACTGTTTTCATTGGCTCCCCAAGCTAGCTCAAAAGTTGTCCAACCCTTGGGTTGGTTTAGTTACTTCCTAGGTCCAACAAAATTGTTTGCCCTTTAGCATCCTCAATTAAAAACGCTGTTCCCCGTGTCCCGACATTTCCTTCAAAGTCATTTGCCAGCACAGATTATGAGAACTGATACTGTATTTTCAGCAGGTTTAACAGATGCTCTTCTACCCTATTACTCACGTACCCTGCCACTCAGAATTGGCAGAGTAACATTTTTACAGCACACTTTTTACTTGCATTTACATTTTCTTTTTGGTCCTTTGAGAACCAAATCACTGCAACTGAGCTGCAGAAGGGAGTGAATGGGTGAATTAGCTCCTCCAAAAGAAGCAGATGAACCACTTGTCTGATTTTCTCAAATTTATTTGTTTGAAATTATTCACTTAAAAATTCCTGATCTGCAAATTATTCATTAGTAATTTGGTATCGGTATTCAAAATTCAAGCTGCAATGGTTGATTTTTCTTTGGACATGGGAAACCATCTATCATCTGTGTTTTCTCATTGTACAAATGCAACTCAGAACCCTTTCTCTGTTGTGAATAATTCATAAAACAATCTCAAAATTTGCAGCCATTCACTATTTCATAATGAGAAGTGAACCCAAAGGAGCTGTAAGCACATTGCTGAAGAATTGTTATTTCCTCATACTTACCCTGTTCAGTGAAAGACCTCTGACTCTGATTTGGGCCTTTGGAGCAGCAATTGTGGATTACCAATGAAAGTGGTAGAAAATCTGCAGACGGAGAGCTGTTTTTGCTGGGGGTAGAATCCCTACAGGATGACCTCTGCCAATGGGCTTCTGCATGTCAAAGAAGTGTGCTAATTTAGTAAAGCAGAAAGAGACAGCTTTTAAATACAGTGCAGTATGATGAAGTCGTATCAACCATGCTGCAACAAATTTCTTTGGGAGGAAGGGAGAAAGGAATAATCAAACTCACTTCTACAAATAAAACTTTCCCATGTACATAGATGGGAGTGATGAGGAGTGTAAGACACGGCTATTTTCAAAGGACAAAAAATCAGAGACTGCAGTATGTCTGATGTGTAGACAGACATCAGCATCACCATCAGGAATGGTGTTTACACACAAGCTTCTTTTCTAGGCTGCACAGGCAAATATTTTCACAAAGAATAAAAATTTTCCAAGCATTCATGCAATCAAAACCTCTTCATGCTAAGCAGATTAAACAGGGAGTACAAATAGGGCCAGAGATGAAAGTGCATGGCATTCAAATCAAATGTTTATGAAAACTGCTCTCAACCAGGCATGTCCTGCAGCACACAGAGGCAGTCAGGATTAAGAACAGGGAACAGATAAACTCCACCAGTTGTGCATGCTGGTATCATGTTTGGTGTCACTTTCAGTTGTTTCCTCTGCCCTACAAATACTGTCTCAAGCTTATCTAGTTCAAGTTTCAACTAATTAATTCTGAGCCACAGCTGATGCCACTGCAGTGGTCATTGAGGGAAGGCTCAACATCATTGCAAGGGCAGAGATGTTACAGTCAGCATCTTCTTGGGTTGACAGTTGGACTAGATGATGTTAGTGCTCTTTTCCAACCATAATGACTCCTATTCTGTTCTTCCCTTCCCTTCCATTCTTTGCTTGCTGATCCCACACTGCAGAGGAGGAGACAGACCCTCAATAGAAAACTCTCATAAAAAAGACACAACAGCCCTAACTCATTGGTAGCAATACTCTGAAAAAAAAAAAAAGCACAGGCAGGCTTCATCTCCATTGCAGGTTTTGTCTTAAATTTAGTTGACCAAGAGTTAGTTCCAGTCAAGGTTTAAAAGATCCTGATTGTTGTTCACTGGTTTCAGGGATGAGGGGAGGTGAGCATTTCCCCACAAATTCTTCCAGAGATTATCACGTCTTTCAAGATCTAGGGAAAGATCTTTCCCAAAGCAATTGCTTGTGAAGGTTATAACAGAAAGTGTTTCTGGTGTTTGTCTGACACTGCTGAGTTTGTACTGGGAGGTCTGTACTCCCCATTGAGCACCTTTCCAAATTACCCATTTGCTGCCAAATTTCCTGTCTGTTTGTCTAAGAGCTGCTCATGAATGTTCAGTCATTAAATACACTGTCATTTTCATCGAAGGCTTAAAAGATACAGACATTTTCCAGGATATTTTCCTGGAAAGCTCTTGCTCTAAGACTTCTACTTAGAATACTTCACTGCCAGATGAGTTAAAGAACAGCTAATAATCTTTGGGTTTGAGATGAACAAGTTTCACAGTCTTTTAATCCCTAGCTGAGAGTTGAATTGAATTAAGTTATGCCCTTGTGTTGGATTGTCTTTAAGTGACAATTAAAAACTTGCTGTGTGAAGTAAATATTGACAGCTTATGATTATTTTAATTGTTTTTTGTTTTGTTTTGCATCTGTACTCCCTGTTGATTAGCAAGGTGATTTCTGTTTGCTTTACCAGCAATTACACAATCTGCTGTAATGAGTTGCTCCAAGACAGCACTGAAATCCAATTTGTATTCTTTGGATAGTGCCTTAAAAACATGTGGATTTCATCTGGTTTCTGATTGGAAAAGCTCATGGGAACCGAATGACAGAAATACAGCCAAGATAGAGTAAAAATAATATAGTTCATCACTTGAAGAAGCATCATGTCAGTGAATTTATTAGTGCTCTCTGTGAGCTATTGAAAATCCACAGGTTACAGCAGAGTGTTATTACCTCAGTACGGGCTTCTGACTGGTTTCCTTCCAGTTCCTCAAAGCAAATTCTCTTGTGGGATCTCTGAGAATGTCTCAGTGCATTCTTTTGGGCTTCTGCCAATGACATAAACCTCCCAGCTAACTAATAGAAAAGATAACCTCTCTCCACAAGCCAGGGAGCCTTGCTTCAAAGAAAAAAAATATATAAAATGCTGTTTTACTTCACATTGGTTAATTCAGCATAAGGGGAGAAAAAAATCCCATGTGAAGATAAGCGGTTTTAATGTGTGTTAGCTGGTCAGCGGGCACTGTAAATCTGCCTTCTGCCTTCTGCATGCTTTATCTCAACGTAACACATGCGAAAACATCCAAATGTCTTGTCTTATCTTTGTTTGCACCTAATGTTAGTTACCACATAGACGCCAAGTGAGGCACAAGCTGGATTTCAGGCAAGGCATAGCAGGACAAAGTTTGCTTCATCCACAGGAGAATGAACAGATGAATGAAGGTGAAAAGAGAAGTCCAGCAGGAAGCCAAGCTTACATGTTGGGACATGGTTGCAGTATGAAGATGTATTTATTAAGGGAGAATTTCAGCTTTTGAAAGTGATGTAAAAAACCTATCTCGGCTCAGATTGTGCTCAACTGGATTTACCAACCCCTTCCATTTCTTCAATAGGATTTCAATAGTCTTTTTTTAGAAGAACATTATGAAAACACCCTTGGCCTCAAGGTGTGGCAGGGGAGGTTCAGGTTGGATATTATGATGGTTAGACTTAATGGTCTTGGAGGTCTTTTCCAACCTTGGTGATCCTATGATTCTGTGATTCTAGGATTCAGAAGAATTTCTTCTCAGAGTGGTCACGCATTGGCACAGGTTGCCCGGAGAAGTGGTGGAGTCACAATCCCCAGAGGGATCCAAGGAATGTGCAGATGTAGCACTGAGGGATATGGTTAGTGGGCATGGTGGGATAGGTTGGTGTTGGACTTGGCAATCTTAGAGGTATTTTCCAACGTAAACGATTCTGTGGAAAGAGAGCAGTGGATAAAACCTTTGAGTTCTTGCGTGCAGCCTGTCTAGCCACCTCCATCAGCATGGCAGACAAATTCCTTATAGACTGATGTTCTCCCTTAGATGCAGGATCAGTTCTGGGAAGGAGATGTGAAGCGTATTTAAGAGTGCACATACCTTTCCATGCTCTGTAAGGCTGATGGTGGGTTTTCCTACAGTTCTTCTTGATGACCAGCACCTTTGCAACCCCAGTTGCTGCAGAGTGCAGAACATCTTTCCACCACAGCTGCAACTTTATCCTGGAAGATCAGGAGTGAACAGGGTGCTGAAGAAACTGGTGGCAGTCAAAGAGGAATAAAAAAAGGTTAGGAGGAAACCTGAAGGCTGTCTCCAGTGGAGCAGAGATGTTGGGTTGACCTCCTACCTTGTCTAGGCTGTGCTTTGGGGTGCTTTGTGCTATGAAAATGGGCACTCCTTCTTGTTCTCTGGCACCATCGTAGTATGTCCTTCCTGGCAGAAATAAGAGATAATTTTTCTGAGCCCCCCTCCATCCCAACATATTCACTACATTGTCAGGATTGAGTCACATTGATGAGTTCAGCTACACAGAGATAATTTCAAGCCAAGCCATCCATATTTGCCACACCAATTTTGGTATTTTTGCTATCCATTTTGACCATTTAATTAAGTAAATGTTTTAGGCAAACAAGGAAAGCCAGAACTTCAACTTGTGAAAACAGCGCACCCACATTTTTCTCTTTTTCTTATGGATTATGTCATATTCAAGGCATGCTGAGCCTAATCCTGCCCAGAAATAAGATTCATTTCAGCTCAGCACCTCAACTCCCACCGGCTGGGATGGAAGTGGAGCACATCCGATGGGGCTGAGCCCCAGGGAAACGTTCTCTCAGCAATCACTATGCACACCCCTGGCACCATAACGCTATCTTCAAGTAATAAATAATAATCAAGTGCATCCCCATCTACTCCTGACAACAGTAGTCGGCATCAAGGGGTACCCTGGGATGCGTCAGGCAGTGTTTTCATAGATCTTTTGAAGGGGAGAATATCGTTTCTGCTCAGCTGTCCTAAATCAAGGCAGTCCCTGCACGACATCTGGATGAGAAGCAGAATGGAGTTGACAGTGAAGAAATTGTTTTACTCCAAATCTCAGTAGGAACACTAGATTTTTCCAAGCAGCTGAACCCACGCAGCCAACTCTGCTGCAAGAAGGAAAATCCCAGCCAAGTGCTGACTCATCTAGGTGTGTCCCCACAGTCCCCAGAAGTCACATCAGTGCTTCTGCAATCCCATGCTGATCAATGGCACCCAGAGACCTGGCAGAGCCACTATAGAAAGATCATAGGATCGTAGAATCATTGAATTGTTAAGTTTGGAAAAGACCTTTAAGATCACCAAGTCCAACCACCAACCCATCCCCTCCATGCCCACTGACTGTGTCCCTCAGTGCCACATCTCCACAGTTCTGGAACACCTCCAGGGTCAGTGACACCATTTCCCAGGCAGCCTGTGCCGATGTGTTACCACTCCTTCTGAGAAGACATTTTCCCTAATGGAAAAGAGGAACTGAAACAGTCTGAAAACCCATGAGGAATAGGAAACCCGCGAATCCCAAAGGCAGCCGAGCCCTTTGGCATCTCACTGGATGCAGGCACACAGCAGCAGGTTGTTCAGCTCGCTCCCAGAAATTAGCTGAGGTTTAGCTCCTGGCTTGCAGCCATCTGCCTTGGGAGTGCACTGGAGCTGTTAGAAAAGCCTGAGCAGGTGTGAAGGAGGTGACAGATTAAGAGAACAGCAAGATATAAAGAGGTTCTTCTGGAGACTGCCAGGAAGCAATTGGGATGCAATGCAGGAATGGTGTATGTAAGAGTGCTTATGACAACAGGGGAGGCACATATTGCCATAAAATCCAAAACACACTGCCATGAAATCCAAGGACACGAGGAGCAGGGAACTGACTCAGAAGATGGAGCATGAATAGATTTTCACAGCTTTAGTTTGAGTATTAGATGAAGAAAAAAAAAATTAAAGAGGAAATTCTCACTAGATAAAAAGGCTGAGTGGATGATGTGAAAGCCTTTTTTAAACTTGATTTATAAGAATTAGTGTCTGGGTTTCCAGGAGATAATTTTTTGTTTATAATTAAGCCAAGCACTCATGTATCCCATTGTATTACCATACGTGAGAGCACTTGAGAGCAGAAGCAGACCTGCTGCAGTGAGGGCAACCCTTTGTTATTGCTTTTATCCCCATACCATGGCCAGCTTCAGAGCCCACGGCCTTCACTTGAATGTAAGGACTGTCTCAAGGAGGCGGGCAGCAGGGGTGGAAATTTGGCACAGGGCGTCTAAGCATCTCCGGTGTCCTATTTTAAAGGCTTTTATTTACTTTTCTGCTTTTTGTTGCTGCTGATCAGCTCCTGGATTTGCAATCATGCATTAGGCATCTGTGAGGCAGTGCCCAAGTGAAAGGGTAAACAGATATGAGAAAAGGTGGAGGGGATAATAAACTTCTGCTCAGAAACCCTAGGTGCTGGAGGGAACAGCAACATTATTACAGGCCTTTTTCACCCGAGGGTATTTTAGGGAGCTAACCGAAGTTCTGGATATTTCAGCTGTATTTGCAAATTCCTGTTTCCCTCTAGTTTTCTCATTCTGTTGTCAAGATACAGATGTAATGTTGTTCCTTTCCAAATGAAGAGAAGCAACCAGAGACAAGGGGTCTGGTTTTTAATGGCACCGAGCTACCACGTGGCTTGTGAGAATCTGGTGGCAAGGAGATGCCCAAAGTAATCCGAACTTACTTCCTTCTACCTTGCATTTAAAAAATAAATAACTGAATAAATAAAGCACAATTAGAGAGAGACAGGTGTTGCTGGGGCACACAGAAAGCTACATGAAAGCACTCGGGGCCTGCATTAGCTGAAAGAGCTTATTTAAATAAGTGATCCTAGCTTTCAGCTCAGCTGCTGTGCTCCCTTTCAGACAGCCTTTTTCTTCTCACTCCCTCTTCTCTCATTGGAGCAAGCAGGGTAATTTGATGAAATCCCTGAGTTCACACAGCACATGCTGCATCCCCAGCCAGGGCAGAGGTTTGTGCTCCTCTCCCAGCTTGCAGGGTGTGTAGTTAGCAGTAACCTGCTCACAGGTTTTAGGCATTACATTGGCTGCCAAGGAGGATTCTTAAAGCTGCCCAGACCAAAGAGTTCATTCCTTGGCTCTGCTGTTAATTCATCTCAGTGTTGATGTGGTCTGTGCCAAGGAGCATCGCACTGCTTGGGCCCACTTGGTTCACTATCTGGAAGGATGTGCTTTTAGAATGGTGAGAAGGGAAAAAAAAAAAAAAAAAAGAAAGGTCTCAAATCTGCAACTCAAATCGACCTCCTTGTTATAGGGAGCTTTTTCAAGCTCAGGTGAAGTGTTGCTCCCAAAGGCTGTGCTTTTTGGCACCAGCAAATTTGCCTGAGTAGAGGGTGTGCATGCTCCTGATGTGCTGTTACAATGCGTGTGTATGGGAAGTAACCCAACTACTGTTATGAGTGCAGTAGATCCTTGGGAAAAAAGTCTGTCTCCTTTGATTAAAGACCCTTTCCTCTGTGTATGCTGAAAGGAAACTCATTATTGCACTTCCTATTTTACAATGCTTTTTTTCACGCTCTTAAAATTCTCTTTTGACAGCTTTACTGGGGTTTATATCGGTTTACAACACCAATTTCTTAAGTCACTGTCAGATAGTGAAGACATATATACCTGTTCTGTGACTTTATCTCTGTGTTCATAATTTCAGTAGTCTGAGAAGTGCTGCGTATCTGTTAGCTCATGAATTATGTGAGTACCAGTGTGCTCCCCATAGAGTTCTTCGAGGAGTTTGAAACATTTGATAGCTTGGAAAAGTGCACTATAAAGCCAGTGCTTGAGAAGAAGCTGATACATTTTCAAAGGAGCACATTTTGCCATCCCCACCACTTTGCTTCTCATAGGGGAGTACAGGGCACACCTTGGCCAGTTTGTAAGAACAGCACTGAGCACTGTGGGAACCAAACGCTCGATGTTTGACAGCCTGAATGAGTCATATTTCTCCTCTCACAAATGACAATATCCCATTCAAATAGTAAAACTGGATGAGTGACTACATCCTGATTCTTGGACAAAGAATCTTCTTGTCAAACATAATCTAGTAGTGTATTGCTAAAATGGTTAAGAAATTCAGGCATTGCTCTTGTTAGAAGCATAATAGCAACAACTTTAAAGAGCTACCAGTGGGGCTAGTCTCCTTTTAGAGATCATTGCTTGTATTACAGCAGTCTGAATCCATTGATTCTTCTCAGTTTTGCCTTGGAAACACCTGTGCATGTTGTACAATGACAGACCCATGCTGCTAAGCTCCATAGATGACAGAGGCTCCCTTTCAGAAATCCATACATGGGCTGGATAATCCCCATGGCTAGCGTTTTTGGTGCTCAATGCAGGTTTAAAATACAAGGTTTAAAAGCTCTGATTTTTTTTCTTGAGCATGACAGTGAAAATGGCAAAAAAAAAAATAAAGGTGAGGAGTTCATTCATATTTTCCTGTACCCATCTCAAGGAGGCTGTTGTACAAACCCCTTCAAGATCCATTATTTTCCCCAGCAAAGGAAATTATCGAGATAAATTGCATTTAGAAATATGGTATACGGATATATCTGTAGATATATATAGGTAAAACTGCTTGTAAACAAAGAAAGTGAGGAACAGGAGTGACAAATTTTCTTACGTGCCAGGATCAGAGAGAGCTCAGCAGTGCCCATCTCTCTACAGTGAAGATAAGAAGACAAGTTATGTAGGGGACATCAACTGTGGTCTTGTCTGAAGCCTGGGAGTTGCTGGGAAACTCAACTCTGCCACTGAGCCTGGTGGTAAATGCTGCTTCTTTCAGGGGTTTCCACTCGTTCAGGGTGGAATCCTTTTTGGGAGGCCGCTGAGAGTGCTGAGGCTGAGCTCTTGTTGGGCTGTGCTGATATGAAGACCTGTCATGTGGCTGAAATCCCAGCCCATAGGACTGTTGGGTCTTCTGCCATTAATGCCTGTAGAGGCAGGATCCCATCTTTAATTTAGGAGGACCCTTTCCCATCTTTACAGACTCTTATTTCTGACTAGGTTGTGAGCTGGGGCTCATGATAGATAGCAAACTCCAATGAAAGAGTCATCCTGGGGACTTCAGAGGAACTATCAGGAAGCAAAGGGGATATGGAGCAGCCTATAGCCAAAGCAGAGGGTACAGTTACTTGATCAAGTTAAGGAAACAAAGGTTTAGACAGAAAACTATGAAAGTTTCTTAGGAAGATTCAGAAGGTTCTAGAAAGTACCTCAAAGAAGGTGTTAGAAGCAGAGCACCTGCACATAAGAACAATAAAAAGGCATCTTAGATCAGAAGAGGTGCATAGGAGGATGAGAGACTTTGTAGCTTCCCCATGAACATATGTGCCATGCAAAAGAAATCTCAAACCCAACAGCAAGTTGTGCATTTCTGGGGAAGCACTTCAGACAATAGGATTCTTTGGGATTCACCTGTCTCTGTAATGTTACAGTACTGTCTGGTCTTCAGAGATAATTTTCTCTGAAAAAAAAAAAAATGGCAAAACCTTTTGCAAACAGATACTGGAAGGATTAGAAATATGTGAGGCATCGTGAATCTGGAGGCTACGCTGGTCCTGCTGATGTTTTCTGGGTGCCTGCAGGATTCTCATACTGAGCAGGGAACAAAAGCAGAAACTCAGAGTAGCTCCAGGCTGTAGCAGGAAAAAAAATCTGCAGAAACTGCTGACTTCACCTTTTGCCATGATTATGTGGGGCAGTCAGCACCAATTTTGAAAACTGCTTGTTTTTTTTTCCTTCCTGAAAATAACCTTCCAGGTCACTTTTAATCAAGTCCAAATGGCCAAGCCTGTGGGTTAGTGATTCTTTTATAAATAATGTTTGACGGGGATACCTTCAAAACCAACAGACGAGCATTTAAACAAGTTGCCACAAACTCAGTTCTGACTCCAGCCTTGTAAATCATTACCAAATATCACACTACTTCATGGCCTAATCCTCTAAATGGATATCTAATGCTGTGTAAATCTGTGTCAGGAGGACAACAGCACCTGTGATGTGTTTCAGGTTGACATTTATGGCACTCTGGAGAAAATGGTAATCTGCTCAGATCCAAGGTCTGGTCCTGCAGGGTTTGAACAGGACATCTTCTGCCTTGATGGAAAGTGGACTTAAGGATGTAAATCTGGGATGAAGGAGAAAGTGTATAGATGCACATACCGGGGAAGTTTGGAAACCTTGAAAAGATCTGATTTGCAGTCACTGGGCAAAGCCAGCAAAGCAGGAGGGTGTTGAGTGCTCTGTATTGATTCATTATAAATCTGTGCATTTGTTTCACAGTGAATGGGATCACTCTGAAGTGTATGATCGTGCAGATTGTGTTCTATGACTGAGTATACTATTTTTCTTATACATCCTGCCCTTCTGGATAGGCTGTTCCAAGGTTTTGTGGGGTTGAGGCCATTTTCTGTGCTCATATTTCTCCCAAAGACATAAATATGTGCCATGGCATTGCCCTTTGGAGAATATCCATGTGGAGATCCATTTTGGTTTCATTTTTTAATGCATTCAAGTCATGATGATGCTGATAGTGTTGGAAAGGTGCTTGTTTCTCACTCCCTGCTTGATAAGGATTCATTGTGAACATCAATTTGAGCACATTTCCTCCATGTGTTTACTCATCTGACTCATAATTTCAACAACCACATGGTTCATCCAGAGCCTGACAGGGTCCATGTTCATGACTAGGTGGGCAATATGAAAACTCTAAGAACATGAAGAGCATTGAAACCCCTACATGATTACTTCAGATTTGAAAGTATTTCAAAATGTATTTCAATGAAATAGTCTTTGAGATGTATGGGCCTTAGTACTGAGCACCAATCAAGCTTCCTTTCCCTTCAGAGGCTGTGCAGGAACCAGAATAAAGTGAAAAAGTGCAGATTCAAAGCCACGAACAGGATTATTTTGGATTCTACGTTACTAAATTAGATCAGCAATCTAGACAACTTGTTTTCTAATGAGTAAGTGTAAGATGGATAATTGAACATTAAGACTAAAATCTTTTATCACGGTTGGAAATGGATAGATCTTACAGGTGCTTTCATCTGGAAAGCCCTAAATTATAGCACTTAAATGACTCATCATGTCTTCAGTAGTGGGAGAGGCACACGCACCTTGAGAGGCATGAAGGAATCTACAGCATGGGTGTCACAGAATGCTGCTTTCATAACAGTGATCTCTTTTCTCATCCACTTTGTGCAAACTGACGTTGAGAAGATTTCTGTGCTCTTCGTTAAAAGAAAACCAACATCTTTGAAAGCATATTTTTAAATGGGGAAAAAAAAAAGTTTTGTGAGTTGGTAGGAGTTCTATATGTGTGTGGATGTAAAAACATCATTTTCTTGTTTGTTGTTCCAATTACGTGACTCCCATTTAAAGCTGGGTTTATTTTCACCGTTCCACTAACAAGCTGTTTCTTTTCAGAAAGGAAAGGCAGAAGAGAAGGAAAACGGCAGAAACGTACTAACAGATTGGATTTTTGCTTTGTATCTTTATCCAGGTCTCCTTAATAAGCCTCATAGCCAACACCCTTGGATACTCTGAGATGGGACCCATTAAATCCCTTAGGACCCTCCGAGCTCTGAGACCACTGAGAGCATTGTCCCGATTTGAAGGGATGAGGGTAAGAGGACACAAAGCACCAATCAAAGCTGAAATGCATGACAACAAGCATGTAACAGAGCCCTGTTGCACTCAGTCTAGCATCTGCTAAAAAATAAATAATTGATAATGCTGCATCAAAACAACAAAATCAGAAATTCCTCCTTTGTCTTGATTGCAATTGTACCTCTGGTGGATGTCATGATAAACTAATCCTGGTGCCTAACTTGTCACGTTTCACTTCAAAAAACAGCTTTTTGGCTGAGGAAGCATTTGTCTAACAATTACGGGCACATCAGAGGAATAACCAAGCTTCACATTTACTCCATGCCTTTGGCAGGTATTAAAAGAAGACCCACTGGGAAAGTTCTTAAGGAATTTTTCACTAATAATTAAAGCAAAAATTAGAAATGCCAAAAATATGGAAAGCAAACAAATGAACGCACAGAATTTTTCATTTGAACAGATCAGAGTTTTAATGTGGGATGTCAGGACTGATATTAAAACTGTGTAGCTCGTGTTTGTTGTTCTGTCTTTAGGATCCATTTCTCTCCCTTTCATGTATACAGCATACCTTTTTATTGGTAACCTATCTCCTGAACTGACCAGTCACAGGCTAGAAGGGTTCTTCATTTATTTAACTCTTTGCACCACATGTAACTTTAGAACTGACTTGCGTATCAGCGAAGGTTACTGCTAATTGCTGCTTGCAGATTGCATATCTTTCTCACCATCAGATGGAACTTCTGAACATGTAGTGAGCTCCACGCGTGGAGCTCCTTGCAATTAACTGCTCTCATTGCAATACCATTGCTATAAGACAGACAGAAGTCTAGGAGAGCCTGACCTCCAACCCAGGGAACATGGTGATGGGGTATGAAAACCCCTTACCCACAGTTTGCTAATTCTGAGGATGGCCAATAATAATTATCTATTGCTTTGGTCCGCAGAACTTGCTATTCTCTAAATGTCATCACTTTTGAGATAAAGATCAGCAAAATCTATTTTCATCTGGGCAGCCAAATCTGCATTATTCTGTTCACCACACTCCTTCCAGCAAACACAGGCAGTGTTCTAAAGCTTATCCACAAATCAGAACAAAAGTAAACTGCAGATTCTCAGCTGGTACGAAGCAGTGTCTCACTATGGATGGTTTGTAAGGGTCGTAATCTTATGCCATCTCATGACTTCACTCAAAGTCTTTATGAAGCAGGCATAGCTTGAATAAAAGATTGTTTCAGTAGAAGTTGCACTAGTTTAACTACCAGAGAGATTTGTGCAAATCAATTTAATACTGATTTATGAAGGCTTAGCTTCTAGTGGTAGATTTGCAAGTTCAAGTGAAACCCCTTTAACGTATTCTGAGCTGACATAGCAATACTCCCTCATGACTTTGGATCAGTTTAATTAAATTGAATTCAGTCCTTAAAAACAATGGGCAGAGTAGCCTAAAGCATTGGAAAAATGAGAAACTACAATAGGAAAGAAATAACGTGAAAATGTTCACAGCTCTGTTGAGAGACTTTCTGAGAACAGCAAGGAGTTGGCTTCCTGGATATCCTGCATGGTGTAGACACATGATGTTGCATCAGCCCAGCAAGTTTCCATACTAAGATGTCCATAGCTGCCTTCCCCATGGTGCTTGATCACCTCCCTGTACCATCGCTGCAACTGAAATGTATTCAGTCTTTCTGAGCCATCAGAGGTAGTGAATTAGCTTGTAAACTATCATAAAGTGTAATTGAGAATACGTGCTATTGGAAAACCAAATCATTTTATTTTTAGTATGCCTAACTACACTTAACGCGACTAGGGACAGTTAGACCTTTCATTATTAGGAGTTTGTATGCTCCAGAATGCACAGGAAAATTGCCAGTGCAGAGATGAATTAAATCATGGTAATGTTAGAAGCAAACACTGACAGTAAGAAAATAACAGTTTGCTCTAGGAAAATTTACTTTTTCTTTAATAAGGATTTCTGTATGGTGAGAGAAGAAGTATTAGAGTTCCTACTGCACCAAAAGACTTAAGTTGGTGCAGCTAAATTTTGGAAGCAGTTGGTCCTGAGGCAAAGGCACAGTGTAGCACTTTGATGGATGGCCTGGGACCTGTGATTTGGAAGCAGCTTTTGACACCTCTCATCACACCAGAGGTATCAGCAAAGTAAAGAAGAACTTTAAAGATAAAGCACAACTGCTCTCCTGTCCCCAGAAAAGACACTGTAGTGAAGAAATGAAGATACTTTAGGATCAGTGTCCTACATGGCAGTCACTACAGCTCCCTGCCATGTCATGCATGTGGCACTGCCCCATCACTTACCACATTCAAACCACTCGGAAGCACAGAGTGAATTAACTTAGTTCTGTGTGTCCCAAATCACACAGTCTCTGTCTCTCTCCCCCTCATTCCCCTCAAGACATTACTTTCAGAGGTTCCAGTTCTCTGCGAGGTTCTTTCCAGCAAAGATGGTTATTGCAGCATTTCAAAAGGATAAGTGGGATGATGATAGACTGTTTATTGTGAATCTGATACGTTGCTAGAAGATACATGCAGGAAAGAAACACCATAATTAATGCTAGTTATCATGATTTCGTGGAAATAGTTCTTGTGCAACTGATATGGTCCTTTGATTTGAGTACAAATTATGCTGATAACAGTAACTGTTGATATAGTATCCTTAGATTTCAGAGTGGAATCTGATACTACAGGACAATTGTGATCAAAACACAAGCTTTATACTGAGCCAAGTAAACATACTTCAAATTAATTTCAAATGGATGATAGATCTGAAAATTGTGATTGTAAATAGTGATGACATTGTAAATGCAGTGATGAGTGTCCCAGGCTGAGGGATCCATTGTAATAAGAACTGTCCTTAATCTGGACTTTAGCAGCATCTGGAAGAAAATATGACATCTTTGCTGACAAGAGACAAAGTGAGCGGGGTGGTAAGTGATATTACAGATAAGGGAATTATGCTGACTGATCTGGATCACGGGTAAAACCAGATCAGTTGTGCAACATGCATTTTAATAAAACCACATACATCATATACTGTGGGAGCGGAAAAGTAGGTCACTCTGGGAACATTTCTTGGAAAACAGCAGATAAGAAGGACTTAGGGATTGGGACAGCACAATACAACCTTTTGGACAGGTATGATAAAGGAGGTAGGTGACTATTACAATCCCTCAGCACACAAGGAAATAAATAACATCACAAGTGGTGGAAGAAGGCAGTGCTTCATTATTTGTGCTGGCAGCATTGGAACACTTGAATCCCCTCAAAATGCTGGAGCTGGGGTGTTATAAATGGGGAACTCTCTGAAGGGAGCTACCAGCATTATTAGGAATCCAAAGAAACCTCAGCAGTTAGAAAGAAGCTCTGTTTTTTCATTACTCAAAGCAATATTCAGTGGTAACTCATCCACATCATAAACTGGGATGAAGGAGAGGATATCTCTTTTTCATGGAGTACAGTGATAGGGCCAAGAGTAACAGATTTAAAATGAAAGAGTGTGGACTTAGATTAGGAAACAGAAATTTTTCACTGAGAGAGCAATGAGGCATTGTCACTGCTGCTCTAAGGGCTGTGGGTGCCCCATCCCTGGAGGTGCTCAAGGCCAGGCTGGATGGGGCCCTGGACAGCCTGAACTGGTGGGAAGTATCCTTGCCCATGATAAAGGTTGGAACTGAGTGATCTGTAAGATCCCTTCTAACCCAAACTATTTCCTGATTTTACGAATATACAATTGAATAGTTCAATGTTTCTACAGGTGAGTAGTGCTTCAAGTTCAGCAAACCCTACACAAAAATGTGGCACCTGCTTATAACACCAAGAGTAGATAATCTAATTATTTTGGTCCACCGTTTGAAATGACAGCAGTGTAAATTAAATGTCTTTGCAAAAGTCATGTCCAGGTTTGGTTACGAATTATAGCTTGGTCTGGAAATACAAGATGTCTAGTGGCCTCTGTAGCAATGACAGGATTAACACATTGAGCAAATCTATTTCTGGATTTAAAATCTGAAGCAGCTTCATCTGGGAAGGTGATCCATGCAATCAGGATGAATGGGGACTGTGAATTTGGGCATGAGGTGGCTCAGCTTCTAGAAGTCACTGAGAAGTTGTTCCACCCATAAGGAATTGATGGAAATGAAGAAGTATGAAACCTGTTCTTAAACAGGCCTACGTACGTTGCCTTTCCATGGCAAGTTTAGCAGCTAAACTTTTAACGTGAATTTATGATAACTTGCCTTCACGTATTCAGGTCTTTAAGTCCTCTCACTTGATCCAGTACAAATGAAGAGCGTTTCCAGGAGAGCAGATGGCATCAGGCTGGTGTAAGAGCAGCAGCAGAGTTCAGAGAAGAATCAAATCCTCTCTTCATAATTCATTCGGAGAGGTGTTACAGGGTTTGCTCCAGTCTTGTGTCATGTTTCATTATCTCCAAGTCACTGAACATAGTTTGTCAGAGGGGAAAAAACAGGATGCAGGCATGGCTATGGCTCTCAGTGCTGGACCCTGAGTGACTGTATCCTGTCACGGGGGTTATGGGTGGAAGAGGGTACAGTAACAAATGCAACATCAGCACTGTGGCTTTGTGTTGGCACAGATGAAAATTGGGCAATAGCACTGTCCCTCATAGGAAAATGAGTGAAAGTTGTTTTGACAAAGACTGAAAGTGTCTTCAAATAAGACACTTGAATTTTTTGGCGTTTTTGTCGACACCGAAAACTTGGTTTTAAAGCAGTAGAATTAGGAACAAAAAGCATCCAAAACTGAAAGTTAAGATTGGGGGGAAAAAGAAAGAAATTGAAGTAATTAAGAATAAAAAATAAAATAAATAATAAAATAATGTCAAGCAGGATTTCCTTCTTAAAAATTAGCTTTGTCCATAAATGCACAAAAGACAAATCTAGATTTTGTGATTTTGTATTATACGTTGCAGAAGAAGATGGTGCTATACATGCATGAATACCATTCTACTCGTCTGGGTATTTTTTAATTCCTCAACAACAAAAAAATGGTGGTGAAATACATGTTACATTATTTCCTTGTTGGAAAGTTGGACAGTAATACAAGAAAAACTAAAACTGATGTTTTCGATAATCAGATTCATGACTGAATAAAATTCCATTTTTGTAGATCAGTATCACCTTGTCTCTTTTTCAAAGATATGGGTAGAGAAGACAAAGACCTTAGAGTCTGCTTACATGCATTCTTACATATGATTTTAAACAGAGGCATTAGAGCTCTGCCTGGGTTGGCATGGTGGATCTTTACGGCATGTCATGGGAAAACATTAAGTCATTTTTTTTGTTACTTTATAATGCTTTCCCCATTTTAGTCATTCATACTGATCAAATAGGGGACTTTGGTTTAGTACAGCAAAATTTATCACAGTTAGAGTTCATAGTCCAAGCAGTATGGAGGCCTACGCTCAGTAAAAGATTTCAGATTTTTTTTCTGGTCTATTTGAGACACTGATGTACCCCAGTAACTTGCAATTAATTGCATGATTATTAAAGGTGATCTGACTGAAGAGTGTTATCCAGTAGGATTTGGGAGGTCATGGTGACTTTGCAGATTGCTTCTGAGTTAAAAGATACATCTGGAAAAAATGTCATCTCTATAGAAATAACTTTTTCTTCTTCAGAAAAAAAATGTCAGTAATTCTGCTTTTTCTCTCTCATTTCACTCAAGGTTGTGGTCAATGCCCTTGTGGGAGCCATCCCTTCCATCATGAATGTTCTGCTCGTCTGCCTCATCTTCTGGCTCATCTTTAGCATCATGGGAGTCAACCTGTTTGCTGGGAAGTTTGGGAAGTGCATTAATAAGACGGAAGGAGATATGCCTTTAGACTCTAAAATTATTAATAACATGAGTGACTGCATACTCTATAATGTTTCTGGCACGTTTTACTGGACAAAAGTTAAAGTTAACTTTGATAACGTTGGTGCTGGGTACCTGGCTCTCCTGCAGGTGGTAAGTATGATGACCTGAAAGTAAACTGTGATGCTCAAATGTTGCTTTTTCCTTTTGATATTATCACATCATAGGATTAGGTTAACTTTCATAGTTTTCTTTTTTCTCAGCCTTATTCATCAGGGGAATTCCTTTTCTCAAGTGAAAATTATTCATATATGGCGTATTAATTTGACCCAGAGATATTTATGGCAGCTTCTGATTTTACTTTGAGTTTCTGGTGCATCACTAATGTAAGTCCTCTGGGAGGTGATTGAACTATCACAGTGAATTAAATACTTTTTTTTTTTTTTCAATTTTTCAATCAAGAGCAAAGTTCAGATCTAGCAACAAGAAGTCTTGGTGCTGGAAGGACTGCTCATATGGACAGAGTCCACTGGTCTTCTTGAATCAGTTGGGCCTTCATTATTACCTTCTTGGAAAAAAATGAACCTCCAGCACCTTCAGTTACTCAGGTGAAGTCACTCCACAAAGCTGGAGTTGCAGAGGACTCTTTAAGTGATGTTTGAGAAGGACACTGGTTGCTGTCATTCTGTCTCCTCATCCTCATTTAAACCTGCTAAATGTAGTGAGTTAGCTTGAGCATAACTGAGACAGAGTGGTGATCAGAGTGCAGGAACTCCAGAGATTCTGGTCTCTCTCGAAGACTGAAGTGAGCATATTAGAGAAGAGACTGTTGAGGTTCAAAGCTGGCTGCAGTATTTGATCTGTAAAGACAGATGTGAGCCACTTTTATGACCTTTTTCAGCAGGAAATGTAAAACATGGATAAACAGGTTGTGTACACAGAGACTGAATGTGCTTTATGACAGCAAAGCCTAATGGAGAGAGCCACAGGAGAGCCATCCTCTTGTCCATACTCTGTCACTGACCTGCTGGGTGATCTTAGACAAATTGCTTTTTGTTTCAGTTCCATGGGGCCCTCATTTTAAAGTGCTGATAATGATACTTATTTCTGTTGTTCCTAATTTGCTCTGTAGCCTGGTGATTGCAAGGGATGGATGCATGCTATAAGTGTGGGTTATGTTGCATTTTATGAACCAAGAGTGGAATCAGTACCTTACTATATCATTGGAGACGTGGATGTTGCTGTTTCAGAGTGCCTGTGATGGCACTCATTTCATAGATAAAATCTTGCATGCTGGGTCCTCAGTTGCTTGGTTCAGTTGTCTTACAAAGACATCCACCATCTCTTCTTCAGAAGGGATATGGACCTCCCACAAGTCCCTCGTCCTATCTTCTGTTTCTATTACATCACCCAATGCAAATATGCTTCCTGCCAGATGTGTTTTCCTCTGTCACTGGCACATGAAGTATCTTCATGAAGTAGTTCTCTTTCTTGTAGAAGTGATTATTCTTATATACTTACATTTTCTGTTCTTGGCACACATACACTTGAGTGTGATTTTTTGACCCCTGTCCATGGAGACTTTGCTTTCATGCTCTCTGGAAAATAGCAGGGTTAGAATGGGCACAGCCACTTAGGGTTCTTTTCATGTCATAAAGTTGAACTGAGAGCAAGCACTTTTATCTTTTGCATGTAATTATGATATTCGGCTCACTTATGCAGGGTAGATTAACTCACTGTGAACAGCTTTAATTAGATTTTCCGTTCTATATCGTGATTTCTTTGTATTCTACTTTAACATCCAATCTAGCTGAGCAAAAATGTCCACATTTTAAAATACTTTGCCTCACCTGGAGTTTCTTATCTCCTCCTTGGCTGCATGCCAGATGCCTCATTTGTTTGGTGAAATAAAAATGCATCAGAAGATATACCTAATATATTTATTTTCTAAAGCACCCTGGAAATAAGGAGACATATTCATGCTTTCTCTGCTAGCCATGTTACTGAGACCTGACTCTGCACTGAAATTCTAGATGGTGCCCCATTCCTGGAGGTGTCCAGGGCCATGATGGATGGTGCCCTGAGTAACATGATCTATTCCCTGGTACAGTCGTTGGCAACCCTGCCCATGTCCCGAGGGTTGGATCTAGATGAATATAATCGGTCAGAAGTTGTATCTCGACACATTAATAAAGGAATATCCTGGTACTGCTGTTCTCCAACAGAAGATGGACTTGATGGCCCTGCAGGTTTCTTCCAAACCTATGATCCCATATTGGGTAGCAGGGAAGTAGAGTTTCCACTTAATCGTAGAATCATAGAATGGTTTTGGTTGGAACAGATCTTTAAGATCATCTAATACCAACCCCCTGCTATAGGCAGGGACACCTCCCTCTGGACCAGGTTGCTCACAGCCCCATCCAACCTGGCCTTGAATGCTTCCAGGGAGGGGACATCCACATCTCTGGGCAACCTGTTCCTGTGTCTCCCCACCCTCACAATAAAGAATTACCCTAATATCTAGTCTAAACCTACCCTTTTCCGGTTTAAAACAATTTTCCCTCATCCTGTCACTACCCTCCCTTATGAAAAGTTCCTCTGCAGCTTTTCTGTAGGTCCCCTTCAGGTACTGGAGGGGTTCTATAAGTTCTCCTCAGAGTCTCCTCTTCTCCAGCATGAAGAGCCCTAGCTTTCTCAGCCTGTCCCCATAGGGGAGGTCCTCCAGTCCTCTGATTGTCTTCATTGACCTCTTCTGAACCTACTCCAATAGCTCAATGTCTTCCTTGGTTTGGGGGCTCCAGAACTGGATGCAGCACTCCAGGTGGGGTCTCACAAGAGCAGAGTAGAGGGGCAGAATCACCTCCCTTGACCTGCTGGTCACACTTCTCTTGATGCAGCCCAGGATACAGTGGTCCTTCTGGGTTCAAGGCACACAATGTCGGCTCATGTTGAATCCTTCATCAACTGACGCACCCTAATCCTTATACTCAGGACTGCTCTCAAGCTATTCTCTGCCCAACCTGTATCTCTGCTTGAGATTGTCCCATCCTAGGTCCAGGACCTTGCACTTGGCCTTGCCTGAAGGAAATCATCATGAGGTTGCCATGGGCCCATCTCTCAAGACTGTCTAGATCCATCTGGATGGCATCCCTTCCCTCTAGCTTGGTGCTGTCTGCAGGTTTACTGTGGGTTCAGATGTACAGAAGTTCAGAAAGTAAGTATAGAAACTTGCAGAAGTACAATGGTAGTGCCATAAGTATGGAGTCTGTTCAGGCTGGACAAGCTCATTATGGCAGGGAGCAAAGCAATCCTAAAACCTTGCTCAGCCTCTATGTCAGATTCTGACTCTTTCCTCCAGGAGGAAGAGCAGGAGCCAGATGCCATTAGGGTATTGATTTTGACTTCCATTCTGCACCTGGAGCTCTTCTGTCTGCTGCTAAGGACAAGCTAAGGCAATAAAGTGTAAAGATGACACCCACAGACAATGGGCCTAAACATCTGGATCCCTTTTGCCAGACTCCAGCCAAGGAGTGTCAGTTACAGGCACTTCTTGCCAAATATGCTCCATATGAGCTCGAATTTCATGGGCAAACTGTTGTAGGAATTGCAGGGGATCGGTTAACAGCACAGCTCTCCTAAAAGGACAGATACATTGCTGCATCTTTGTGCGTGCTGAGACACTGTGTAGTAATGATGAGATAAGCGTTTTGGTTACAGCCCTCAGGGATGCAAAATATGAGCTTTTAAGTGGGACTTGTCTTTTGAGTGTTGACATTTTCAGCTTCTTCAAATGACTCTGAATTACCTTTGGGTGCCTGGATATATATCTGAAAATCCAAATGGAAACGTGTAAAACAAATTCTGTCTGCCTAACATTCTGTCTTCACTTCTACAGTGCATTTGAAAGAAATAATTCTACTACTACAACACCTTTAAGACTTACTGCTACCCAGAGGCAAACTTTCTGATAGTGCTGTTGACAAGCTCATGAAACATTTTCCAAATGGCATTTACTCTTACCCTACCTCACTGAGGATCAGTGTTGTTTTGAAGATACTTTAACTAATACCACTCAAGTGGTCATTTGAGTTTTATGTTTCTCAAGCTCACAAAAGACTGTCTCACAACAATTGACTAAAGTAAGAAGTAGGCTCCACTCATTCTACATGTAAGGAAAAAGGAAAGTGACTTGTTTATGGGAAGGAAATGATCTTTATTATCATGATTTTTTTAATTTATTAGGGCGAATATTTGCTCTGCTGGGGATTTAATCCCTTAGCACTCTAATCTATTAGAAGAAATTATTGCTACAACCCAGTCCTTCAGTAGTGCATTTTCTCTATTCCCAGAGTTGCTTTACAGATATCGACAAATAAATATCTTAAATTTCCAGTAGGACTTTTTCATTCCGTTGCTGAATCCTTGCTTTCGTATTACGATAACCTCTGTGTATATTTTTCAGTGTATCTCAGAATTTCAGCAATCCAGTGAAGAGCACCAGGAGAACAAGTTGTTTCTCACCTAGCATCTCTCTTCCTTGTAGAAATTAATCTTTATACACTCTGTTCTTGGATGGGAACAGACTTACATCAGTTAGATCCTACTATGGGTCTCCAGATAGGGAATGAAATATGATGGGAGCACTCCAAGACCAGTACACCAATCAGGAGCTGTAGATTTAAAACAGCTCTTCAGGACAAATGGGAAGTCATGACTGAGCTGGTAAACTAGCTACAGAATGATCACGAGACAGCGGGACGTGTCTAAGTTTACCAGGTTACATGATCTTTTGAACTTTGCTAAACAATGTGCAGCGTTTTACCCACACTGTGGCTTCAGAATGCTCAAAAAATCAGCATACTTCTGAAAAACCATATTTTGGTACAGTCGGAGAGGTTTTCTCTGTATATCCAAAGTCTGGGAGCAAGCAGCAGTTCAGACATCTTGGGTGCTTCAGTGTGTCCCATGCTTAATAGTGCCCTCCTCAGCAACAAAAATACTAGATGAATATTTTGTAGAAGATCAAATGGGATGAAAAAAAAAATTACAAAAATTGAAAGAAAAGAGAATGGAGTTAGCACAGCCATCTTAAATATGTGTAATGTAACCGTAGTGTTGGCAGCTCTGTCTTAGCTTTCAGAAGTGTCTGCCAACAGTAGGAATGCTTGAAGAAGCGTTTCAGAAATGTGAGGACCAATATTTCTAAAGCAGTCGTTTTCATTGCAGTATTGCAATCTTTTTCTAGGAAAATAAAATAAATAAATAAATAAAAAGAGTTCCTCCAGGCAGATTTGAAGGCTTGATTTATTTTAAGGTACCATTTGGTTTTACAGTAAATGGTTGGAGGGCATCTCGTGCCGTCCCACCTCTCCTCCTCCCCACTCATTTTCTGCATTGCAGCTCCAGCCACCAGTCAAATAACAGGACGTAATCCCATCCCAGGATTTTATCTGTAGATAATCTCGTCACATGACAGTTTCAGTAGAAAATGGTGCTTCTCTGGATAGCTTCCAGGCAGGATAATATCACAAACACTCCCATGAAGATTTTGTCACTTCCTTATCCGGAGTGTAAGTGGTTACTAATTCCAGATAATTTCTTTCCCCAGTGTTGTATTTCTTTAATTCTCAGTACTTCTTACCCTCTGCAGATAAAGTGCCTAGGGAAGCTTTGCAGAAGCCTGGAAGGTTTTTACTTCTCCTCCTTCTGGACAACTGGGAAAAAGCAGAAAATCACAGTTCTTCAGTCT
This sequence comes from Odontophorus gujanensis, assembly GCA_013399175.1. NCBI lineage: Eukaryota > Metazoa > Chordata > Aves > Galliformes > Odontophoridae > Odontophorus > Odontophorus gujanensis. The sequence goes on from VXAB01005332.1 coordinate 74,605, forward strand.
CTTACTATTTATTTTCATCAGGTCACTTCATCATCTGTTATCACTGCAAACTTCCAGTCATCTCTTGCTTCTGTGGTACACATCGAGTGGCAAAATAGCTCCTCCAGAGAAAACATTCCCTCACAAGTGGGAGAAAACTACAGGCTAAAATCGTAGCATTTTGTGCCATGGGCAGAAGAATGGCTCGTTGCATCCCATCCACTCTTCCTGAAGAGCAGTTTGAGCTTGGAGGTTGCAAATGTCTGTGATGACACCAGGAAATCTTTCAGCAGATTAGAGAGAGAACAGAGAAAAAGGAAAATACTAAAACAGTTAAAGAGGATTGGTGTGTCAGGTTTAAAGAAATAATTGTGATAAGACTCCTGATTATTCCTGTACTTATGTTACACCTGTAGGGTGTTCTGATACATTGTGCCACAGCACAGATCTTCCAGAGTGTTCTGATTCAGGGGGTTCATCTTTTTTATCTGGTAGATGGAAACAAACATACCCTCTTATACATGATTTCATACATTCTTTCATGAGAAATGAACATGGTTGACCTCTGGTACAGCGTTTTCCTTTGAATCAGTAGTGTTTAGAGGAAAACAGAGTGGCAGCATTACCTCCAGGATTTAGTTTAATAACAGAGAGTGGATAATGGAGCATTTCTAAAACCTCTGGATATATCCAGCTCAGCACAAATGCCTCAGTTTCTCCTGGGAACTCCTGACCAATTTCCATTTAACATTATCTGGAACTGCATGCCTACACACCAAGAAGAAAATTCAACCTAGGTGTCAGTAGGATTTAAAAAAATATTGGGCATGGATCGTGCATGCTAGCATAAGTCTGATTAAATCAATGCATCTAAAAATGCCTCATTATCTACTCACTGATTTTATATGCAGTGTAAGTCTAAGTAGGTCAGAAGTTAAATGAGAAACAACCCCAGCAGACAATTATAAAGGTAATGTGGCTTAGACCAGAGCCAGACTAAAGCTAGATATGTTTGGTATCAGACCATGACTAACAAGAGGCAAATATTGACAGCAAAGAGCCACACTTCAGCTACAGAATAACTAAAATCAGTTATTTGTGTTTCTTCTAGGAGCTGACACTCCTCTGTCTTTATTATGGGCTTCAGTAATAGGCACTGATTTCCACAGGGGCTCTCCTTGCTTAAACATATTCTTTTTTTAATAATTAGAAAATCTGATTTTTATTTTCCTACTTTCAAAAGGCACATCTGGATTGTGAAGCAGGCTGAATGTTTCCTGGCCAGGCTCACATCAGGTGCTGATTACCCTTGTCCCTTTCAAATCAGCAGTGATTCATGCAACCATATTGGTTTTGACAGTGCCTCAATTTATACTGTTTTAAAAGAGCACAGAATCCAAGTTTCAGTGGGACCCCATAATACACCCAATGCTTGTCAGTCTGAATGAGTGTTAGAGATGGAATCAGTCTTCCCTGGCCTGAGACCTGTGTGATGCAGGCACTCTAAGTTGTTCTGTGGAGCCCTGTTTCTTGATTGCTTGAGCTTCTTAAGGTATAAAGAAGTTCCTACTCCAGTTTCATGCCATGTTCCCATTTCTATTAAGACCATCTGTTTTACCCCTATGATTGCAGAAAATCAGAAAACATGAGAGTCTACATGAGAAAACCATTCTGGAGTGATTTTGAATGACTAATTGGGCATTGTCTAATGGATATACATTACTTTAAAGGAGAAGCAATTCATTAGTTATGAGGAACAAACTCAACATCATGTTTTGGAAAGTCATCACAATAATGATACCACCATTTCCAGATATGCTAATTTAATATACTCAGTTATGTATCTTGTGGTTTCTTTTCAGGCCACATTTAAAGGTTGGATGGATATTATGTATGCAGCAGTGGATTCACGAGAGGTAGGTCACAACAATGAAAGGGATTGTTTCCTTTTCCACTGACTTTTGTGATATTCAGGATGTTTAATCCTGAACTTACAGGCTGCAAGTTCCTATCTTACTGTGCTTGAGACCACTGCAGACCTTCTTTTTTTGCAGATGGTACTGATGTCTCATGACACTGAAATTAAATGAAATGCAGCCCACAGATTTAAGCAGCTAACTTGTCTGTTTCTCCTGGAAAACTCTCAGCATTGAGAAATCTCCAGAGTGGGGCTGAGTCTACCAAAAACCTAAATTGTCCATTCTGTTTCTTCCACTCTCCTCACTGACTGCCATATTTGCCATGGATTGAACTTTTGATTGCAGGAACCTCTGTAGTTCAACTCTGAAGTGTTGGGATTTTTTTTTTCCTTTTTGTTTTGGTATTTATGTTTAATGGAAGGAGTCATTGTCTCCTTTCCCTCTTTTAATAAATTTAAGGCACAAGATTACATTTACTGTTAAATGTTGAGATAACTACTGGGTATGGATGAGATTTAGTCAGGTTAAATTGACCTACAGGGAGTCGAGCCTTGAACGGAAGGAGAAATGTCAAAAAACTTAATGGCATCAACAGAGAATCACCTCTGCATGATGTTGATCTATGCAAGAAAAAGATTTGGAAAGCCAGAACCACCCTCAGTGCCACTGGGCTCCTTGGAAGCACCCTGATTTTTTCCTTTCTCCATTCTATCTGAGATGGATAAGCTGATGATAACCCAGAATTTTGTGGATTTGTGATTCCAGGATTGTGCCACAGGTTTTTCGGATACCATTCTTCCTTGGAAAAGTTCTTCCTGATATCAGTACTATTATCAAAATGATTTGCATACCGAAGTATTTATTAAGAAGATATAATATATTTACTCTAAATGCAGTGTTTTTTAGCATCATCTGATTGTACTGTGATAATACTTCTGTTTCTTTCCAAGTATCGTTAGTTCATATAAGATTAGGGATAAGCAGAAGACTGATTATTTTCCCTTTCTGGGTTCAAACTGAGAACGTTTTATAGGATTTATTATGAAGTTGCACATTCTGAGGCAGATTGATCGCTGCTGACAGTATTATAAAATACAAGTGAATTAAACATGCCATTTCAGATACTAGAGATTCTGAAGCTCTGACTTTGCCAGTGGGAGTTGCATTGTTTTTCCTCTTTCATATCTTTGTTGCTGATGGATAGTTTTCTTTGAACTGCATTAATATTTTGATTTGTGCAGATGGTGTCATTTTCCTCTTTTCCCTTATCCCTCTGCAGTGTGAGGAGCAGCCTGAATGGGAATGTAATTTATACATGTACCTGTACTTTGTGATTTTCATCATCTTCGGGTCTTTCTTCACACTGAACCTCTTCATTGGTGTCATCATTGACAATTTCAACCAGCAGAAGAAAAAGATAAGTATTGAATATGCTGTACACCACCTTGTGATCACTGCTGAGACAAGGGCAAGAGATCGATTTATAAGTAGCAGCTTTGCCACGTTAGCCACAAGATTAGCATTAGCACAACTGTTCTGTGAGACTTCTACAAAAGCACAGTTGTAGCAGCCCCTCGTCTCCCCATAGCAGAAGATAATGCAATCCTGGACTTTGGATGGAGGCAGTGGGGGTCTTTTCATTGGAAATAACAGTGTTTTTCTCATCCTATACTTAGGTGGCCAGGACATCTTTATGACAGAAGAACAGAAAAAGTATTATAATGCAATGAAAAAGTTGGGATCTAAGAAACCTCAAAAGCCAATCCCAAGACCACTGGTAAGAATGGCATAATTCAGTTGAATAACATGTAATAGATACTTATTTAATAGATTAAATGTTATCTCACTTCCCAGATGAAAGCCACTCTTCTACATATTTTGATTTTGGACAGTATTTGCAATCCTACTTTCCCCTGCACTATAGAATTTCCACTGTTCTGCTGTATTGACTAGAAGTCCAATTTACATATGCAGTCATTTCAGTGGCTACGTCTGCATTGAATGAATTCATGGCCATAGTCCAATGTCTTTTTTCAGTAGTTTCAAGAATCATTAGGCATAAATGGGTTTGAAAACTCTATCATCCAACCATCCATCATCATTTTCTTGTTTCTGAAGTGCTGGTGAGAAATGGTATATAGTCTATTTTCCTCTGCTTCCTGATGAATCAGCAGACAATCATGTCATCATTTTGACGTGGTTCAGATCTCCTAACTAACAATTCTCTTCTTTCCTCCAGAACAAATACCAAGGTTTTATTTTTGATGTTGTCTCAAAACAAGCCTTTGATGTCTCCATCATGATTCTCATCTGCCTTAACATGGTTACCATGATGGTAGAAACAGATGATCAAAGTCAGGAAAAAGTGAACATCCTCCACAAAATCAACATGCTTTTTGTTGCCATCTTCACTGGGGAGTGCATCTTCAAAATGTTGGCACTACGACACTACTACTTCACCAATGGTTGGAACATCTTTGACTTTGTCGTCGTGATTCTGTCTATCGTAGGTAGGTGAATCTGAATGGCAGAGAAGCACTTCAACACAAACTCCAAAGTTTAAAAGGTGGATGTGAGCTTGATTAGACAGAGTTGAAAGATTCGTGGAAAAAGCACTCAGAGAACTGGATTCTAAGTGATTTTTAATATTTAAATAATACAGTGTAGCACTGCCTAACTTGTGTGATCAAGGAAATGATGGGATGTACTAGACAGTCAAATCTGTTGAGAACCAACACTGTTCTGAATGATGAAGATGAAGATAACGGGTATGTTTGTATCGTATCATAGCACTGATTTCAGTGTGCATGAACATAACATCCTGCATTTTGGGGACATTGGATCAGCCAAGCCCAGCCAGATTTCAGAGATTTGGATCACCAGGGAACATCACTTTCACACAGCTGTTATCAGAGCCTCCACACTGTGAGCATGTCCATAGCAGCCAGTTAAGCAGAGCCATTGCATTGGCTGTAGTTGTATCCTGTGATCAGCCAGGTTGTTTCAGTGTCAGAGGAGCTGGGCCATGCCAAAAACACCTCTCCCAGGTAGGGAATGGGATGACGTGAGCTGGACATAGCTCATTGCATATGGAGTCTGTTGACAGTGGACCATCTGGCCAAAGCTGCTCTGTTTCTGCAGGGAAGAGTGTTTAGCCACAAGGATGCAAGCTTATTTCTTTGCTAGCTTAGCCTTAGCTCTTAGCTCCTCCCCTGCCCATCAAGAAGAATAGAAAAATTAAAACTAGCAAGAAACCAAGCTGATGTTTAGTAGGGACTTGCACCATTTTGGTTATTGCTCATGAAATCAGACCCAGCACACAGTGTTTGATTGTTTGCAGACAAATCAGAAAACTCCTGACCAGTTGCAGTCCAGATAAATGGTTCATGACCAAAAGCTGCAGATAGTTGTGTCCTGTCCGACCTGATTCTGGTTTCTCATTGCCAATAGATGACTTGTCCCTTTATGAAGCCATCACTACCATTCACACCTTTGCTCATAGTCTCAATAAAATTTGCATGGATTAGTGACCATGAAAATGCTAACAATAATGCCATTCCCTTTATCTTAGGTGTTCCAGTTTGCAGAACTTTTCATTGATTTTTTTCCATAATCCTCACTGATTTCTTTAAAGGGGATCGGGAATTGTTTCCAAGGTAATAACTTTCTGTTTGTCTTTTCTTTTCAAGGCACCGTACTTTCTGACATCATTCAGAAATATTTTTTCTCTCCCACACTCTTCAGAGTCATTCGCTTGGCTCGAATTGGCCGGATCCTAAGACTCATCCGGGGAGCCAAAGGAATTCGAACTCTCCTTTTTGCCTTAATGATGTCCCTGCCTGCTCTGTTCAACATCGGCCTCTTGCTTTTTCTGGTCATGTTCATTTATGCCATTTTTGGCATGGCTAACTTTGCCTATGTTAAGAAGGAGTATGGGATCGATGACATGTTCAACTTCCAAACTTTTGCTAACAGCATGCTCTGTCTTTTCCAAATCACAACGTCAGCTGGTTGGGATGGTCTTCTCAATCCTATTTTGAACACCGGACCACCATATTGTGACCCAAACCTTCCAAATGCAAATGGTTCTAAGGGAGACTGTGGAAGTCCTGCCGTAGGGATTTTATTCTTTGTTACTTATATCATTATATCATTTCTCATTGTTGTAAACATGTATATAGCCATTATTTTAGAGAACTTCAGTGTAGCCACTGAGGAAAGTACAGAGCCTCTAAGTGAGGATGATTTTGATATGTTCTATGAAATCTGGGAGAAGTTTGACCCTGAAGCCACTCAGTTTATTGAGTATTCTGCACTTTCAGACTTTGCAGATGCACTGTCAGAACCTTTGCGCATAGCGAAACCAAACAAGATCAAACTCATAGCAATGGACCTGCCCATGGTCAGTGGAGATCGGATCCATTGCTTGGATATTTTGTTTGCTTTTACAAAAAGGGTGCTAGGAGAATCTGGGGAGATGGATGCCCTTAAAATACAAATGGAAGAAAAGTTCATGGCAGCAAATCCATCCAAGATCTCTTATGAACCAATAACAACAACTCTCAGACGGAAACAAGAAGAGGTCTCCGCCATCGTCATCCAGCGCGCCTACAGGAGACATTTGTTTCGGCGCTCAATGAAGCAGGCGTCGTACTTGTACCGACACAGAACTTTGGATGGCAGCATCCTCGAGGACGATGCACCCGAGAAGGAGGGTCTCATTGCATTCATGATGAATGAAAACTACGGCAGGCCAATAGACAAATCGGAAACCCTGTCCTCCACGTCCTTCCCTCCATCTTACGACAGCGTTACCAGAGGTACAAGCGAGAACCTCCAGCTGAAGTTGACAGACTCGAGCAGAAGTGACGAGGCCATAGATTGTTTGCTCTCACCAGACAGAGATAAAGAATCAATTGTTTAAATGTCTGTTTAGAATGCTTTAAAATATTGTTTACAGAATGTAATGCTGTAACTACACAACGACTGAAGCAGCCTTTTTATTAAACGTTAGTTGCAAAAGAAACAATGGAGTTTTTACCCTTAACTACAGGAGTCTAATAAGTCATATAACCTTTGACCCTGCTCTTTTTGACTTGGCTCAATATTTATATTTATATATGCACAGGAAGAAACTTGGCAGGGTCATAGCTGTTATATCAGTGGTGTGAATAGGAATATGCTAGACTGTAAAACAGTAAACACAGTGTATATCTATCCACAGATAAAGCCTGGCTGTATACATTCATTTAAGGTCTTACTCATATTAGTGTGTTTACTTATGGCAATGTATGACCTTGCATTCTAAAAAAAAAAAAATATATCACAGCTGCTGTAGCAAAATGTAACACTTACTGTATATGTTGTGAATGGTCTTTCATAAATTTATTATATTTGATATTTTTTTACTTAAAAAGGTCTCTTTTTCCATGGAGATTAATGATCCTTACACTCTTCATGATGAACTCTGAGTCAAGGTAGTAGGAACTTGCAGGATCCCCGTTGTTTGAAGAGGAAAGTTGTTGCAAAATAAACCATCTAGTTAGCAACATTTAACTGTTTATTACACTCAGCCCTCCCTGCTGGGACTTGCAACTGCTCATCAGCAGGAATAGAAAAAGAAAAAAAACAGAGAAGGAAATGATGACAAAAGAATAAGAGAAACTGCTTGTTCTATCCTTCAGGAAGTCAGAGAGTAATGGATTCTGTTTGTAAAACTGTTAATAAAAGCACTAATTTTTTAGTATGTTTCAAGAATCTGCTTTGAATACTGCAATCAAACTTGCCATAGAAGTAGTGCATCACTTGTGTGTAGTGCTCAAGGCACCGTCTATGCTGGCAGAGTTTCTGTTTAGGGCATGGGATAGGCTATGATTTCCCAGGAACACTGAGCTAAGCAGCCTTTTTGGAAACTCTGTGCATCAATATTACTCCAGAAATAGTATTATTAATCATAACAACACTGATGGGTCATGAGGAATGGCTGCAACAGTGTGTTCAAGAAGGTGGGAGGGGAATTGCCCCTGGGTCTGTATGTAACCTCTAAGATTTTGAATCCTTTCTTCTCAGTGTCCATCTTTCATTTTATCAGATGGTACAGTTAGATTACTGGGGAAGGACAAGAAATACAGGAACCAATGATAAGAATCCACTAGAAAACAGAAATATCCTAATTCCTGCAGGCAAAGGAATATTTACAGCTGATGCATCCATCAGCTTCAGGCCAAAGAAATGACAACAGAATGGAAGGAGGATGTGTGGCTGTAGAAAATTGTCAGAGGTTTTATGTGCTAACATAGGTTATTATTTATTATTAAACTTTCAGCTGCGGTAGAATATGAGAAAGTATTTATGGAATATAGAGACAAGTCTGTCATTGCAGGCAAGTTCTTTCTTTTTCACCTTCAGACTGATTGTACATGGTTTGGTTGAACTTCGTGAAAAATCTTGAGATTTCTGTAATGAACCATTGCACTTTAAGGAAGAGTAATTGTGCTTTTCACCTTGGAGAAGCAAAGATATCAAGAATGTATTTAAGGTGTATTGTGATTGACATTTAGTTACATCCCAGGTTGTAAAGGTGTCAAAATCCACATGGGGTTGGCAACAAGAATTAAAGCAACATGTTACAGCAAATTTTGTCTATGACCATTGTTATCTGTCCTCTAAACAAGGCAAAACATGTAAAGACAACGTGTCAAGAGGATGACTATGTATCTGTAAATATGGGCTAATTATTCTCTCCATTCATTGAGAGGTGTCTCAGGCATTCACTTGAGAGTGGGCTATTGGATAATGCAGATAATTTGCCAGCAGGATTTCTGGGGTCTATTCCTGATTCTTGCTACATGATTTTTAGGCAAATAATTGAACCTATCTGTGCCTCAGTTTACCCATCTGTAAAATGGGGGTAATAATACTTACCTACCTCACAGGGGTGTTGTCAGACTTTCTGGTTGCAAAGTGCTATAAGGGAATGAAACATATTCTATAAGTATTATTATAATCATGCTCTCTTGCCCTTTTAACCCCATGTCTATGGTGTATAACATAGGGCTGTTCCTCTGGAGATTTTGTTGCCTTTAAATCTTGTATGTAATTAGATTCTAACCTAAGGGAGCTACTCATCGTTCTGTAAAGTGAAAACACTCTTTATTCATTTCTTCCTCCTCACCATCCTTTCCCCTCACCCCTCCACCCCCAAAAAAGAAAATTGCTCAAGGCTTCTCAAATTAAGAGAAACTTTATACAGATTCCCTGTGTATTTATGCTGTAATCTTATTCTGACTGTACATATCACCCAAAAGAGTATGCGATTTTTATATTTATATGCATATACACACACACATACATATACCTATACATATATAAGTATGTTGTGAGTTTATAGAGTGACTGACACTGAGAGGACACGACTTACTGATTAAAATGTTTTGTTCTCAGTGGGATTTATTGATCATTAGAAATGAGCTGCTGCCTATAATGAAACTGTTTAATTAGGAAATAGTACATGTGTTACCTGCTGAACAAGCATTTATTGGCTGACAACTGGTAAAATTATTTTCCTTTCAAAGCTTCAGAATAAAATAAAAAAAAAAAGGAAAAAGATAAGAAATAAGAGGATTTCTTACCTGATTTATATCATTCAATATATAATATTCAAAATGACAACAACAAAAAAACCAACCTGCACATAGCAGTGCTGTGTTGATCACTCTGTTTTACAAATATTTTAATTATTAGCAACTTACTTTCAACGTGTATTTTTAATAAGAGTGTGGCCCAGTGATGAATGGGATGTAATGGGAAGATTAGCTGGTAATTCATCATATTAGAGAGGAGCTCTTCCTTGGGACGTTTCACTCATGCGTTGAACATTTCATTGCCATTGCTGTCAGACCCTGTAGTACAATTGCAATATAACTGGTTACGGTTTCTACCCCAAATCTGTTAAAAAATTGTTAATTCAAAAAATATATATGAAATTAGGACTTAACCATAGGCGTTTACAGTGCGACTTCATTAGGAAAAAAAAATGAATTGTAAAATTACTTTTGAAAGCTTTGTAACTGGAAGATGGCTTTTCCATTGGGTTTTCAGTTTTGTTGAACATTTCTTTAAAGCTGAAGAGAGAGTGGTATCTTTGTATGGTATGCAGAACTCCCCTGCAAAACTTCAGATAGCCTCACTTGCAGATCTTTATTAATGGAGATGCCGATTTGTACTCAGCAACGATACGTCCTCCCAGTACAGTGACTTAAAGACACTGACTTAATAGTTGGCCCACACTGTCTATAAGCGTGAGTGCTACCATTTTTTTCTGTTGATTTGTTCAATAAAGGCTACCACATGAATCACTCAAGCTACGAAAAGAGCAAGGAAAATATCAGCCAATATCATAGGACATATTAAGCTGTTTGTACCTGGAAAAAAAAAATCAAGTTTATTATGTTTCTTTATTAAAATAAATAAGGATAACAAATATTTCCTGTGTCAATTATTTTTTATTATTTTATTTATGCGACTTCTTTGGCACCTTAAACTCCTTTGTTTGGGAATTGCATGGTGACTTTTGTTAGTCACTGTCCATCTTGCACTACAAGGCTTACTACAGGGTGTTAAAGGCTTGAGCCAAAGCTTGTTGAAGTTCATGGAGAATTTTTTGGATAAGAAAATAATCAATTTACTTCATGGTAGTATGGATTTATATCTACTTTAGTTATTCTGATTTGGCCTTTGTTATTATTGTATTAGTTATATACTAAAATGGCCACTAAAAAAGGGCCCAAATCTTGAGTGCCTCAGACCTGGAAGGTACTTCAGGAGGGACAGATGACCACACTTGGAGCTCTTTCCTTACCTCATAGAATCATAAAGGTTAGAAAAAAACAGATCACCAACTACAACCCTAACCCACCTCCACCGTGCCCACTGACTATGTCCTCAGTGCCACATCTCCGCAGTTCTGAAACACCTCCAGGGACAGTGACCCCACCACCTCCTGGGCAGCTGTGCCACTGCATCACCACTCTTTCTGAGGGGAAATTTTTCCTAAAATCTGACTTGAAATCTTCCATCCTGAAGATATCCAAACTGTGATCTTTTCAGCACTGAGGGAATCAGCATTATCTCTGCAAAGCCTCGCACCAATTTAGTTACCCTGTTTCTATTTTCTGCATTCTGTTTTATCAGGGAAAGTTCTGAAATCACAGAAAAACATAAGAAAACTGAGGTAATTTAAACTCAAGTGAAAGAGTCCAGTCAGTCCTTTGAATTAATTTAGTAAAATCAGTTCATAGTAGTGTTTTACATTAACCTGGGACAGTGTGACTTGTGAGAAAGACTTCTTTTTTTTAAGTAAACATTTAAGAGAATGTGTCATATAATAATATGAGTCTTGAGAAATCGTGCGTATAGAATGCATATAGAATGAATCTGGTTGAAGTTTTTTCAGCAGTGTACTTCTGGTTGGAAGGAGCTGTTTTTTGAAATAAAAACTTTCCACAGAGACGTGTCAGGTTAGACAAGGAAATTCCTGGTTATAATTTGTCATCAAAATTCCCATGGAAAGGACATTCAGAGTCATAATCCCTACTGCGATGAATTCCATTGGTAGACTGTTACCAGAAACACTTAGCTCCTCTGCATGCACTCCTGTCACTGTGCTAGGGGCTGGTTTAGGTTATGGGACCTTTCTCCTTTTCATGCAGGTCTTGGGGAAAGTTCTAAAGGGCTCAGATGTTTCCTTCTTCAGGATGAAATTTCATAGAAGCACTCACTTCTTTTTACCAGAGTGATTTCTTTCTATGTCCCAGACCTAACAAGGAACATAGAGGACTGGCTTCACACTTACACACTTCTACAGATTTTTACAGGGTGTTGAGTTTGTTTATTTCTTCTCCTTCTTCTTTTTTTTTTTTTTTACTTTCAATTCAGTGTGTGTATATGGTTGGTTTTGTTTCTGTTGTTTTTAATACAGTTCTGTTGATTCTCATATTCTCAGGTCTGTTAAGTAAAACCTGTTTGAAATCTGTGAGACTAGAGTCAGAGACTTCAGATTCACCCTGTGATTTTGCAGTGGTTTCAATTCCTTTTTATTTTTGATGCAAATCAGCTCATGAATGCTGGGACCATATAGGAAATAAGTCTGTGTTTGGATAGACAGTGCGAGCAGTGTGAGCAGGAAGGATGGAAGAAGGGAGGGAAGGAAGGAGGGAAGGAAGGAAGGAAGGGAAAGAAAAAGAAAAAGAGAAAAAAGAGAGAAAGAATAAGAGAAAGAAAAAGAAAAAAGAGAATGGAAGAAAAGAAGAAAAGGAAAAGGAAAAGGAAAAAGAAAAGGAAAAGGAAAAGGAAAAAGAAAAGGAAAAGGAAAAGGAAAAAGAAAAGGAAAAGGAAAAGGAAAAAGAAAAGGAAAAGGAAAAGGAAAAAGAAAAGGAAAAGGAAAAGGAAAAAGAAAAGGAAAAGGAAAAGGAAAAAGAAAAGGAAAAGGAAAAGGAAAAAGAAAAGGAAAAGGAAAAGGAAAAAGAAAAGGAAAAGGAAAAGGAAAAAGAAAAGGAAAAGGAAAAGGAAAAAGAAAAGGAAAAGGAAAAGGAAAAAGAAAAGGAAAAGGAAAAGGAAAAAGAAAAGGAAAAGGAAAAGGAAAAAGAAAAGGAAAAGGAAAAGGAAAAAGAAAAGGAAAAGGAAAAGGAAAAAGAAAAGGAAAAGGAAAAGGAAAAAGAAAAGGAAAAGGAAAAGGAAAAAGAAAAGGAAAAGGAAAAGGAAAAAGAAAAGGAAAAGGAAAAGGAAAAAGAAAAGGAAAAGGAAAAGGAAAAAGAAAAGGAAAAGGAAAAGGAAAAAGAAAAGGAAAAGGAAAAGGAAAAAGAAAAGGAAAAGGAAAAGGAAAAAGAAAAGGAAAAGGAAAAGGAAAAAGAAAAGGAAAAGGAAAAGGAAAAGAAAAAGAAAAAGAAAAAGAAAATGCCCATGAAGCTGTAAATGATATGGCTGCTTGAGCATGTCAGGTCTTCCAGCTAGTGGTGAAAGGCCTCACTGGGTGAAGAACAAACATGGAAATCCTTCTGAATGTTTACATATTGCAAAGAAATAGCACCCATGTCAAAGGGAAAGCATGTGAAAGCAAATAGGTCAAGGGGAATAGCTATTGGCAGCAAGCAAAAAAATGCTTCAGAGTCAAACGTCACTGATAACCCTGTGAGGGCTGGAGGTGTTGGACTGCAGCAAAGGCACGGTTTTGTCAGCACCTCAGCACGAGCTATTTTAGCAATCTGACAAGCCTCTGAGTGGCTCCTGGGATGTGTGCTCATGCTACAGCAAAGTTTCAGAGGCAGCTTCCAGGGTTGGTCAGACTTCTGTGGTCATCCTGCCTGTTGGTGGGCCATGAGTTTGTGCAAGCCCATGGCATTAGGTGGTCTTCATGCCATGTAAATTAACAGTTCCAAGTGCCGCACAGTACAGAGCCAGTACTTAGTCACCAGAATGTCTTAAATGTGAGATTTTGATTTAAAAAGAATGCATCTTAGAAAATCTTTGGATTTTTTTCACCAAAACTTAAAGGGTATGTGCTATGTCCAGTCCTGGACCACCCAGCACAGGAGAGAGATGGACATTCTGGAAAGAGCCCAACATAGGGCCACTAGGATGATCAGCAGACTGGAACACTTCTACTGAGAGTAGAAGCTGAGAGAGTTGGAGCTTTTCATCCTGGAGAGGAGAAGGCTCAGAGACCATGAGCTCTCCTCGTTGGAGATGTCCAGGAGCCACCAGGACTTGGGGCACCTTGCTCTGGGTGGCCCTGGTGGGATGAGAGGCACTCAGAGCTCCTGCCCACCTCAGCCAGTCAGAGATTCTCTGGCCACGTTTTCAAGCTTTCTGGATTTCTACCAACTACATTAAGACAAAAATTAGGGGCTTTAAGACAAAAAGAGCAAAGATTGAGGAAGTAATGATAAAATCATGCAGAGTGGCTCTTCAAGGAGTCAAAATTCTGTCCTCTGCCAAAAGATGACTTGAAGTGCACATCAGTGTTTTCAAGGGTCAGTGTTTTCTGTGAAATCCTGGTCACACTGAAGCCTAAGGGAATTGAGTAATTACCCTTAGGGAAGCCAGGTTTCTAACTCTTTTTTTTTCTTTTGTTTTCAAAAAGGCTGTTTCAGTTGCTCACATTTGTCTTAATTTTTAATCTCCTCAAACCTGCAGACCAAGCACAGAGGAAATAATTTTCATTTGTAGTTCAGGGACAAACTGTGCAACCGAAGAGAATTTGTCCAGAAGACACAAACCTGGAGTGATGGATCCCAATGTGACATAGGACAATCCAGCCCTCAGTGGCCTTGGTCACATCCTGGAAGTCCCCACCTGGTGCCACTGGGTCCTGGCTGTGAGGAGGTGATCTGAATGTGCTCCAGTGATGGGATTCACCTCCCAGAAAGTGTAACAAAGTACTGAAGATTCTCTGAATCGAAAGATAAAGGGAGAAAGGCACAGATTACATTCATTATTTTGGTTTTAAAACTCGAGGTTGTGTTGGGGGACCTGGATTCAAGTCTTCTTTCTGCTCATCATCAGAGGAGATCCCCTTTGAAACCCTGTAATATTCAGCACAATTGCTGTTTCCCTTATTCACAGTTTTAAGCCACATAGTTTCTCTCCTTTCCAAAGAACAGAACACAACAAAAAGATGGATGTTGTTGGTACAGGGTAAGAAAGAAAATAACACAATTTTTTTTTTTACAAGTGGAAACCAATCAGGTGTGTTTGACCAAGCAGCCAAGCAGGAGTCAAGTGTGAGCAGTGAGGATAAAGCTCCTTTCTGTCATCCACTGCCCACCCTTGGGCACTTCCACCACAAGCAGGTCTTACATTTCACAGGTGTGACAGGAACCATAAACCACGAATGTCTCTGAGCCTATTTTGGGGTAGGGTCTCAAGGACCTGACAGCTTCAGGGTCCACAGCGTGAACTTGCTACCCAGCTGCTGTGATCTCCTCACACCTCAGCCTCTGTGGGAAGATCAGCCTGAAGATTAGCCAGCCTTCACATTCTTGGAGTGTTTGGCATAGAAACACTTTGGAGCATTGACAAGGGGAAGGTGAAGGGCTACCCAGGCTCCAGAAAGTGGTAAACATGGCTCCTGTCCAAATCTAACAGGGGTAATAGGGCTTTATAAGGTTAGACATGACACAGGGAGTGAGGGATGACGTGGTGGCTTACACCTCTCAAGTCAGTTCACTGTTGCAGTGTGTATTGGGAAGGGCGGACCAAGCACATCCTTTGACATTCAAAGCAAGTCTTCCTGTTTAGTTCCCTCTTTTAAGAAATTTATTTCACATGCTCAGATCTGGAGAGGGTAAAAATGAGATTTGCAGTAAAACCATATTATCACCTCCATGAAGGCAACCAGAGTGTATCTTCCTTAAGGGATTTGTCTTGGAGGAAACTCCGGATAAAGTCAATGGGGGTTCTCCAGAGTAAAAGAAAATGAGATTAAAACTTGATCCTGTAGGAATCTTTTTATCTGATGATGTTTGTAATTAGCAATCTGAGCTTTTGTAATCCTCTCCATTCCTAGTGTAGGTAGCTGAGTGTTGTATATATCACAGTTCTGGTCTCAGAGCTGCATCCAAATCCCCAAAGCCTGAAGCTTAAGGTCCTTACCCAACTCTAATTT
Source organism: Odontophorus gujanensis (assembly GCA_013399175.1). Taxonomy (NCBI): domain Eukaryota; kingdom Metazoa; phylum Chordata; class Aves; order Galliformes; family Odontophoridae; genus Odontophorus; species Odontophorus gujanensis. The sequence continues at coordinate 90,166 of VXAB01005332.1, forward strand.
GAGAGCTTTGACTCTCACACCAGCTGACTGCATGGATTAAATGCATGTAAATACCTTCATAGTGACTAGCAAAACATACTCGTGACACTATCCTAAATTGGGATGCTCTCTCTCCAGGGATGTCAGTTTGATGTTATCGCCTACTCAGAAAGTAAAACCCTTTACTGAAGGAGGAAGACCTCATGCTCTCCATGGTGCCCACTCATAACAAGCTTCCTTATCCTCTAAGTCTGCTTTTTGCTCTGCTTTGCCATCATTAAAGTTGGCTTTCTAAATGCCATGGTGCAAAGATGCAGTTATTAATGCTTTGATATCATCTCTATTTCAGCTCAGCCTGCTGTGAGTCACTCTGCTGTTTGCACCTTGCTGCTCCTTCTTATTGGTCTACAAAGGAGTGAGGATGAGAGCTTCCATAACAAACACTCATCTCCCTTCTGAGCAAATGGGGTCAGACAGGTCTGCCTGCAAGACACACATTTCTTTAAGGTAATCATAAAGAGAAGAGCCGTGAGAAGATGGACCTTTCAATATGACTCCAAAGTTCACTGGATTATAGCACTTGCCATCTCTGTACAAGGCAGTATCTCACATCCAGCATGAAACCCAGGATTCATTCCCTTACCCCTCCAAGATGGCTGAGGCTCTCTATATCAACTCCAATTGCTAGTTTTTTTTTCTTTGTAGGGATAGAAATTATTCCCAAAGAACATTTATTATTATCATCAGCATAATCATTTACTTTGACCTCCTGCCCAGAGGATACATAGAATGGCAGGTCTAATCTCTGAATCCCCTGAGCAAGGTCTCACCTTCCAACCCACTTAGCTGTCTGAACACTGAAAATATGTGTGGGAGGTGCAAATGGACGAGATCAGAAGTCTTGGAGATCTTTCACTGCTGACAATTCATAGCAGCCTGCTAGAGCAGGCTCCACCAATGCCTCAAGGCCTGACAAAGGGAAAAACAGCTTTGGGGAAGAGAAATGTAAAAAAAAAAAAGATAACTGATGATGGTAGAGAATCAGTGAGAGAAGGGAAAAGGTATGAGGGTATAGGGGGATTAGGTGTGTGTGGTATGGACGGAATAGACATTTTGACCAGCTTTAAACATTTCTACTTGATCAATACTATACATATGTTTATTAGGGGAATCTTTGGCTGCAGACATCATGCTGAACTTTCATGCTCAAGTACTAGACACTGCAGTTTTTACTCTGTATATGCTGCTCCTTTACCAGCTGCTACCACTACCAGAAAACACCCAAGGAGCATGATAGTAACCCTGTGGTCCGGACAAAGCTATGCCAGCACTGAGGTCTGTGCCTGACAGCATCTTGTTCAGCAGTGTTAAGAACAATCTCTTTGACACACAGCTCATACACCTGGGGAACAACCCAGGGAGTTTCCCAGCCAGGCTGCTGTTCCACCTGCTCAGCCCTGTTGAAAATAATTTCCGATTTGCTGACTCAGCAAAAAAAAAATGTGCTATATTCTGCTTTAAGAGCTTTCCCTGGCAGGTTCTAGGAACAGGGAACTTTAAGGAATGGTTGTCTGAAAACTGTTTTTCTCCATTCTGAGCTCCTGAGGACATTTGTCTGAGCCAAAGGAAGCTCTTCATTTTTGGAGGATGCAGAAGGAAGGCTGTGTTATACTCTAAAACTGAGCACAACATTAATGAACCCAAAACCACAAAAGGGCTCAGTTACACTCACATTACAAAGTGACCACAAAATCTAATATAGGTGGAGTTCAAATGTCTGCTGGCTTGCAGGAAGAAGACAACAAGGAATGCAGATCATGGACTGGCTGCTCCTGTCCTCAGTCTCTCTTGGGATGACAACCTGCTGGGCTGGAGACCTGTCCCACACACATGGCAGCCCAAGATGTATAGCTGCTATCTTTGCTGCCTGCTTGCTAAACCTCCTCCCTGCTTGCTTCCCGGGAGGGGTGGAAGAAGGCACGGGGGGCTCCCTGCAGTAGAGACAACTCATCTCTCCAGTGATGGCAGTGCTGTCACAGGACCCAAGGCCAGAATGAGACAAATGCATCTGACTCAGCAGTAAATCAGATTCCTTTCTCCCCCCATGCACAGCATGACTACTGCTGATCCATAAAGGATGCCCTGGGCATCTCTCATAACAACAGCTGTCCCTCTCTTCAGAGCAGAGAGGCATCTAAGAAGTCTTGGTATGTCTCCTGCCACACTCAGCAGGAAGACTCAAACTGCACTGCAGGCTAAAAGTGATCTTGCAGCAGGGCCAGAAGGTTCAAGACCCACTCGTCCTTGTCACAGCACATTAAAAATGGGAAATCACTCAGCTGTGGAAAAATAAAGGCTTTTTTTTTTTTTTTCCAGAGCAAATATAATTTTTTGCCACAAATCAGCATGAGAAACAGTGGGCAGGCTCCAGGAGTGAGGTTTCTGCTGACTCTTGGACTCTATGAAGGCTGCCTGCTCGGCAAGACCTGGATCTCTGGGAGGGGGAAATAGGTCAGGAATTTCCCTTCTCTTTGAAAAATGCCTCCTGAGGAGTACAGCCAACTGCTATCCTCCAGCCACAGGGCAAATGTGGTCTGTCCCGTGTTGTTCATGAATGCTGGTGGTCACACTGATGTGCTCTTGGGAAACATCGGTGCACTTCTTTTTTCCTCACCCAGGTCTCTGGTCGGGGCATCTGGCTTATTCCTGGTTTGCAGAAATCTCTGGAAGGGCTTTCAGCAGGAGAAATACAGCCAGAAAATGGTTTCCTTTCAACAACTGAGCGAAGTCACAAATTCAGACATTTTGACCAACTTTGCATTTAACATTTTGCCTTAATCAAAACTATATGTATGTTTATTAGGGGAACTTTTGGCTGCAGACATCACACTGAAGTATCATGCTCAAATACTGAGCTTTGCGGTTTTCTCTCTGCATACATGGTTTTCTTGTCTGCTTTCTGCTTCATTACAATCCAGGATTCTGTCCTTGGTCAGGTTTGGGCATCCAGCTTATGTCAGATATCCCTGGCCCCAGTCTCAATGATAAATATCAAAGAATATAATTTCTTTCTAGTACCACTCCAACTTGAAGATGTACCATGTCATAGAATTGTGGAATCATAGAATTGTTTGAGTTGGAAGAGACCTTTCATGGTCATTCAGTCCAACCTCCCTGCAATGAGCAGGGACATGTGCAGCTAGAATATCTTGGATGTGAAATTCTCTGTTGGCCACTGGGGGTTTTGCAGCACCTAAGAGGGTTTCTGCATGGCTTACTGTAGCAGTGAGCAGAGCTCCAAGCTCCTGCAGCATGGCACTGCACAGTTTTGGCTGTCCAGATACAGCTGTGTTCTGTATATCAAGCCCAGCCCTGGCTGATATCACACATTTTTCCTTAGGTGGATGATGCCATAGGGAGGAAAGATCATCTAATACATCTTCAAATGACTGGAAATATTTTTATGTGCTATTAGCAACTGAACTATATCCAACCACACGCAAATGTGAAAAGGGGGATTAAGAAGCATCCTGATGAGAAGCAGCCATCTTCAGTTACCTGAAGCCTGTTTTCCCTGTTGTAACAAATGTTGTCCTCTCTTATCACGTTTGCTTTCCTCAGAGCAGCCTAAGCAGGTGACTACAGTTCTAAAGGATCTTGGTAGAAGTGGTCATGGTTATAATCTCTTCCATAGCCTGCTTCTAACTGCATGGTGATATATTGCCTCTCTGGATATTGTTTGACTGTTAGATCAGTGCAATCATGAGGACTTGCACTCTCATTGCTTGTTGCTTTCAGATATTCTTGCATAACTAACTGGCTGAACCATTTATAGTTGACTTCAGCTGACAGCATTGCCCCTAAGCAGACAACTAATAGCTTTTGCAGTCCCTAAGAGCAAATCAGTGCAGGGTTAAAGGGCTCCCAGTAGGACAGTCCAAATTTGCACTTGAACCTCTCACTCTGAGAATGCCACCTCTCAGCTGTGCTCTGCCCATGTGTTTCTGGTCGGCTACAAAACATTTACGTTGCAACAGTCACTGCTGAAATGTGGTCACTTCTGGGAAGAGAAGCAGCTGCTGTTTACCAAGGCATTGTGGTTTGGACAGTGGCTGGAGCTCAGAATTTTTTTCTGATAACACCAGCACTGGAGGCCTCATCCTTGTGTAGGCATGCCTTTGTAAGATGGGTATTACATACTTCAGGTGCTGGTGGCAATTTCACTGCAGACATGAGCACAGAGTATCCTCTTTATGGGGTAAATGGTGCAGTCCATTCTGACCTCTAGCTGCTGGCCAAAGGGCTTGAAACAAGAGAAGTAAGGTGGACTGTAGCTCTAGGAGATCCTGGATGGGATCCTGAGCAGCCTCATCTGGTGGATTGGAACTGGATGGGCTTTAAGATCCCTTCCAATTTTAGCCATTCTGCAATTCTATTCTAAGGCGTGGCCCTCATATAATTTTCAGATTGTGTAGGCATGCCTTTGTAAGATGGGTACCAATTTTAGCCATTCTGTAAGTCCATTCTGACCTCTAGCTGCTGGCGTAATTCTATTCTAAGGCGTGGCCCTCATATAATTTTCAGATTGTGTAGGCATGCCTTTGTAAGATGGGTACCAATTTTAGCCATTCTGTAAGTCCATTCTGACCTCTAGCTGCTGGCGTAATTCTATTCTAAGGCGTGGCCCTCATATAATTTTCAGATTGTGTAGGCATGCCTTTGTAAGATGGGTACCAATTTTAGCCATTCTGTAAGTCCATTCTGACCTCTAGCTGCTGGCGTAATTCTATTCTAAGGCGTGGCCCTCATATAATTTTCAGATTGTGTAGGCATGCCTTTGTAAGATGGGTACCAATTTTAGCCATTCTGTAAGTCCATTCTGACCTCTAGCTGCTGGCGTAATTCTATTCTAAGGCGTGGCCCTCATATAATTTTCAGATTGTGTAGGCATGCCTTTGTAAGATGGGTACCAATTTTAGCCATTCTGTAAGTCCATTCTGACCTCTAGCTGCTGGCGTAATTCTATTCTAAGGCGTGGCCCTCATATAATTTTCAGATTGTGTAGGCATGCCTTTGTAAGATGGGTACCAATTTTAGCCATTCTGTAAGTCCATTCTGACCTCTAGCTGCTGGCGTAATTCTATTCTAAGGCGTGGCCCTCATATAATTTTCAGATTGTGTAGGCATGCCTTTGTAAGATGGGTACCAATTTTAGCCATTCTGTAAGTCCATTCTGACCTCTAGCTGCTGGCGTAATTCTATTCTAAGGCGTGGCCCTCATATAATTTTCAGATTGTGTAGGCATGCCTTTGTAAGATGGGTACCAATTTTAGCCATTCTGTAAGTCCATTCTGACCTCTAGCTGCTGGCGTAATTCTATTCTAAGGCGTGGCCCTCATATAATTTTCAGATTGTGTAGGCATGCCTTTGTAAGATGGGTACCAATTTTAGCCATTCTGTAAGTCCATTCTGACCTCTAGCTGCTGGCGTAATTCTATTCTAAGGCGTGGCCCTCATATAATTTTCAGATTGTGTAGGCATGCCTTTGTAAGATGGGTACCAATTTTAGCCATTCTGTAAGTCCATTCTGACCTCTAGCTGCTGGCGTAATTCTATTCTAAGGCGTGGCCCTCATATAATTTTCAGATTGTGTAGGCATGCCTTTGTAAGATGGGTACCAATTTTAGCCATTCTGTAAGTCCATTCTGACCTCTAGCTGCTGGCGTAATTCTATTCTAAGGCGTGGCCCTCATATAATTTTCAGATTGTGTAGGCATGCCTTTGTAAGATGGGTACCAATTTTAGCCATTCTGTAAGTCCATTCTGACCTCTAGCTGCTGGCGTAATTCTATTCTAAGGCGTGGCCCTCATATAATTTTCAGATTGTGTAGGCATGCCTTTGTAAGATGGGTACCAATTTTAGCCATTCTGTAAGTCCATTCTGACCTCTAGCTGCTGGCGTAATTCTATTCTAAGGCGTGGCCCTCATATAATTTTCAGATTGTGTAGGCATGCCTTTGTAAGATGGGTACCAATTTTAGCCATTCTGTAAGTCCATTCTGACCTCTAGCTGCTGGCCAAAGGTAAGATCCCTTCCAATTTTAGCCATTCTGTAATTCTATTCTAAGGCGTGGCCCTCATATAATTTTCAGACCCCCACTTTTTTTTCTGTTGTTGTTTTTTGTTTTGTTTTGCTTTGTTTCCCCTAAGAAACACTCTCTTTTTGGTAGGAATTTAGGAAGTGGTTGAGAAGAGGTGGGAGCCCATAAGCTCTGTATGGACAGACAGGGCATCCCATGGTGCAAGCAATGGGAACAGACAACTGCCTCTCATCTCTCCCAGATTGGCTCAGATGCAGGTGGACACAGCACAATATCCACGTGAAATGAGAAACAAAGCTGGAGATGGTCAAAATGAGGATAAGCTGTAGGTGTCCAGTTCCACGACATTCCCTTGGGTCCTGTTGCTGTGTATGGGCAAGACCAACACATGAGATTTCCTGAAGCAATGTCAGAGCAGATCTGGGGTTTAATAGCCTTTTGATACCAAAGTGCTAGTGTACCCAGCTCCCCACAATGAGGTCCTGCTCTACTTTCATGGTTGCATTACACAGTGCATGCCACAAAGCCAAATCATAGCACTGAAAAAGGTAATGAGACACCCGATACGCCAAACATGTGGTGAATCACAAAGGGACAAGAAGAAATATTCAGTCAATCAGATCTTCAACCACATGAACTCACTGAACATCCTGGATGCAGTGTATCGTCTCCCTCCCAGCAACAGCCTGACAACAGTTATGGTCCCTCTCTGACAAAACTCCAGCACTACACTGGCAGATGATTTGCTGCCCC